>VWZP01009941.1:2458747-2536791 GCA_013396995.1 Dicaeum eximium | reverse complement strand
GGAGGTGGTGGCGAGGGCGGCCCCCTCGGCCCCTTCTCCTCCCTCCCCGGCCTCTGCCCGCTTCGCGCCGCGTTCCGCAAAACCGGCCCGACGCGCCGCCCGGCCCTCCCCGGAGTGCCGGCTGCTCGCTGGCTCCTACTTACGGCTGGGGCAGCCCCCCGGGCCGGCGGTGCCCGGCCGTGCCCTCCGCGCTGGGGCCGGAGCCGCTGCGGGAATGCCGAGCCAAAGGCGGCCCCGGGCGGGCCGGTGGCGGCGCGCAGGGACCCCGCGGTAGCGACTGAGCTCCTTTTCTTGTCGGAACAGGAAAGAACATCTTGTTCCAGTGTGTAAACAAAGGGAGCTGGTGTGCTGCGCTCGTAAAACCGCCGAAGGAGGTTTTCTTTAATTGGATGACCCAGGATTAAGATACCCACGAAATGCGGAGCGAAGTGACTTGGCACACCTTCCTGAGTTGCAGGATATTGTTATGCGGGTTTTTTCCCCCGTTGCCTCCCTTCGCCCAGATAACCGCATTATGAATATTACCGAATTACGTTAGGTATTTTTTGTTCGGATTGAAACGAGTTAGAAATTTTTCAGGGTTTTCTGTATCCATCTATTCAGTGGCCGCTCCCCCTCCTTTGTCCTCTCAGCAGCAGTCGTGTTACGCCTTGCTTTATTCCTTTGGTAACATTAAACCTTATTTCTTTGTAACTGCACAGTTTAGTGGGGGGCGGGGGGGGAGGGGGGAAGCATCACGCCCAACCAACGACCACAATGCTTAGCTTGTTTTATCAAGAAAAGGACCAGGACAGCCCTGAGGACCCTCAGCCCCTCAAGGAAAGAGAAGAACTTGAAAGCATCCCCCAAGGATTCTAAATGAGCACTCACATAGTCTGGTGTTTTGGCTTTTCCTCCTCATGCTTATATTTTAGTGGGATATGATGCATGGAAGACAGCACCTTTCCAGATTTCATTATTCACTCCCACTTATATAAAAATATTAAAAATATGAGCAAAACGAAATTGTATTAAAACAGCTGCTTCTAAATTTAGTTTTGATTCCAGTCTATATAGCATTAAGCAGAGGATTTGAGTATGCCTCAGAAATGTTCTTGAGAAAAATATTGTTGCAACTGCATGTTTCAGGTTTGACAGTGAGGTTGTGCAAAGATTTTTACAATCAGCCTGTTGTCGAAACAGGTACATATTCCTTTGTTATTTACTGAATGGTGTCTTTGTTACCTTAGTAACATTTAGAAAGAAAATGCTTGCTGTTACTATCACTTCTCTATGTTTTGTGGTTTTGACTTCATTTCCACCTTTTTATGTCTCTGTCCTATTTCAGTTTTTTTTACCTTTGCATTTCCTCACCTTTAGTGACTTCATATACCAAATCATGCAGGTTTGATTCACATCTCATCCCCCATGCTAAAAGCCTAAGTGTGTAATAATTGAGTACTTCATTACAACTGCCTTTGAAATACTTTCATTGTTTTCTGTATCGAAAATACAACAAAATAAAAAAATGTAGAGACATTTATCAGTCATTGCCATCATAACTGGCTGTTGGAAGACCAAAATAAATATTCTGCATTAGTTCCCATCTCTTCATAGGTAGCTGCTTCATGTATGCAACATGAACTTCTGTTATGAGACCTCTGGTGTTGCAGTGGGGATGTTGGACAGAAAAGGACATTTGTAGGGAACAGAAGTTGAGTGAACCCCTAAAGCTAATCTGACTTTGTGGATTTTTTGGTTGGTTTCTAATATTGTCAGCTGCAGTCAGGATTAGACTTCCTTTTGGTATTTCTGTGGACCCCTGGAGTAATCTTTTTAGTTCTATTACAATGGTTAAATGACAGTGTCATGCTGTCATTTAATTTATTTTCATCATTCTTACATAATCCAGGTGCTCCTAAATCATAGAATGGTTTGGCTTGGAAGGGACCTTAAAGATCATCTAACTCCAACCAGTCTGCCATGGGCAGGGACATCTTCCACTAGACCAGGTTGCTCAATGCCTCATCCAAGCTGGCCTTGAAAGTTCCTTCTGTTGTTCACATGAAGATGGTTGGGAATCATATAGTGACAGTTAGTGGAACTGCCTTTGCTGAAGAAAGAAAACCTGTTATGCTGTATTGGAGGACCCACTGGAGAGTCCCCACCAGAGCAGAGAGCTGGAGGGTACTCTATGTTTCAGGATGGGGGAAAAAAAAAGGAATCTGTACTCCTGAAATAGATTTTTTTTTCTGCAATAAATGTTGTAGCTGAATCCAGTAAAGTTTGCCAGCATACACAGAAACCAAGTGCCTCAACAGAACAGTACACTTCTGCTTTAAGGG
This sequence comes from Dicaeum eximium, assembly GCA_013396995.1. NCBI lineage: Eukaryota > Metazoa > Chordata > Aves > Passeriformes > Dicaeidae > Dicaeum > Dicaeum eximium. The sequence continues at coordinate 2,534,467 of VWZP01009941.1, read as the reverse complement.
AGTTAAAAATCTTGTGTAAGTCTAGAAGCACAAGAGAAAAAGGTCAAGTTCATCTTACAAAAGACAACATTTGCTATTGATTATAGATACTGTTTACTGCATGAGTTGAACCTGACACTACAGGAGATCAGAACTTTTGCTTCTCTAACTGAATTGGCAATAGGAAAATTGAGAAATGGTGAACTGCCTTCAAACTGTAACCATTTGGAACTATGGCTAAAAGCTCAGCATATATAACACATATAAGTGTGTCTAAATATTTACAGAATATTATAAACCAGATTGGATAACCTGAAAATACTGCAGAAAGATCTTGCATTAAAATACACAATGAATTTTTACCTTAGCAATATTTGTGTGATGTTACAGTGCCAAATGTTACTGTTTTGACCATGGATGGAATCCCTTGTTTATTGTGTATTTGTGTCCAGTTACATTTTTTTGCATCCATAGAATGGTCAAATGATACTAAAATAACATTGGAGGTTGATATCTTAGCTTCAGTACCCAGAGAATGCATTTACCTGAAATGCTATAGAAGTTTTAGGCTTGACATTATCTAGTAAGCTACCTGAAGAACATTATTCTTGTTTTCTGCATAGAAAAATTACTTTTGATATCTACTGCCAGTTTTTATTCTTGTATACAGTAATACTCCTGTTAAGCAGGATTGTGACCGCCACTTTTTATGCAAGTGTTTATATATATATATAAATATGCATTGCTTCAATACAGTGAAACACTGTTTCAATACAAATTCCAGTTTCAGCTCTTACAAAAGAGCTAGTATCAGCTGTTACATGAAAATGCCATATGTGTGCAGAATGATTTATTCAGAGCATGACAATTCAATCTAATGTGCCACTTCTACAATGGAAATTATATTCTCGACAATTGAACAAGAGATGCTCAGCTACAAGATAATTAAAAAAATATCCCAGAAGATCCTAATGGAGTCACTGCATTTCCTAAATTACTGTTAACACAATGATGACAAAAAGAAAACCAGAAAATCTGGGTTTGTGTGGACTTAGGGGAAACCAAAGCCATTGGGACTGACAATTGACAATTACAGATACATTTACAGATACTGGTGTCATAGTTGTGGAGTGTGTTTTATACTGTTGATTTAAAGAATGCCTGTTGCCAAGTATCCAGACAGTTTGAGCTTCACAGCATTTATTACACGTAATGGAACTTTTCTCTTTTAATCATATGCCATATGGACCTGAATCAACATCCCAAGTTTTTCAAATATGTTACTAAGTCATAATAACAAGCTCAGAATCTAGTATTATCAGAATGATGTTACTGTATTTGGAAAGTCTCCTGAAGTTGATGAAAAAAACAGATCCTATAGGCTATACTTGACACAGGAGGATGAAAGTTAAATTTTGCTAAATAATAACTCATATGCATAGAGCATTCTTTTCTTGAGCATATAATTTCTTCTTTGAGATTGGTAGAGGTCATAAATATGTGGAAGCGCCCACTCTTCCTCCCCCTCCAAAAAGAAAGAGAAATCACAACGATATTTTTCAGTTCTCAAATCAAAGTGTACATTATTTAGGTACACCTGAGTTATGTACATTTATTCCTAACTGTGCAATACATGCAGACTATTAGAAACAGTGCACTATAAAATCTAAAGTTTACCTAAGACCTATCTCACCTTAGCAATTTTTAAAATAATGAAAGCTTTGACTGTAAATACTGAGGATTTATTCTGTTGGTTTAGAGTTCACCACAATTGTCATTACTTTTGTCTCAGACCAGGAATGGCCAAATACTATAAATGTAGGGTTATTTCCTTTTCTTCCTCCTATAGCTCTCCAGCAGGCAGATACACACTCAGGTCTTTTTTATGGCACTGCAGCTAATAAATCTAACAAACTTGGTTGCAGCTAAGCTGTGGTCCACTTTGCCCTCCCAACATGTGAGAAGTGATACACCCAGCATGGGGAGCTTCCCAAGCAGTCACCTTCCAAACTACCTCCAGGCAACACTTCCCTTGGCCATGCTGGCCATCATTTTTCGTACTATGGATATGGAACCACCCTTTCCCAAATCCATAGGGGCGATTTCTATGAGAAGACCACTGTCTTTGAACGATGAACAGTTTATAAGATGCCATAAAAATGTTGGAAAGAAAACATTTCTTTGTACATACACAACAGAAGACTAGAGAACCTGCCTCTGAGGCATTGCACCCCAACTGCATATCGATCACACCTCCTGGCAGTTCTGTAAACCTCAAAGGAGAAGGAAATGTCTGCAGATGGCTCACAAGATTACTTTCATTTTTATATGACACAGTTTAGTCAAATCAAAACCAGAGCAGCTGATAGTTTATCTCATCTGCTCTTTTTTAGATGCTTATCTAGTTGATTATATGGAAGTTGCCACATGGATTATAAATATGCAATTAAAAGAGAAAAAAAAAAAACTGTTTACTTGTAGTGTCTGATTTAACAGAAATTACACATCTTCCTATCTAGAAGGAGATTCCAGAATTCCAAATGTATGGATGCTATTCTAATGCCATATTTCAACCTACAGAATGAACTTCACCCACAAGATAGACACGAGATGAAATATCACCTCAAGTTATATAGAATTTCAAGGAATTGGGAAGGTGTCCCAGAAGAGTTACAGGCAAAATTTATACAACATGCTTATGGTAAGTCTCAAGCTGTCATAACAAACCAATGATTGCAGGACAAGTACTGGTGTCCAGAGCCTGATATGAAGGACTGAAGCTTAATGCTAAAATTACTTACCAAAATTAAGACAAGTGACTCATGCAGTACCCTTACAGATGACCCCTTGCAATTTCTTTTCTGTGAATAACTGAAATCACAGTCAATTTTGGCAATCATCTGTTTTTTGGCAATTATTCCAGCTATCTAGCTATCTTTCTGTAATAGACAATCATAAAATAACCCAACAGAGCATTAACATTGTGTGACATCTGCTGCTATGCTTGCTTTCTGATCCATTTTCACCCACAATTGAAAGCTGTAAGAATTAGTACCATTTAACTTCTTACAATGAATTTTTTTTTTCTGAGAATATATATAAAATGTCATTATCAGGTTATAGTAAAGCTGATGAGGAACTAGAATTGTAAAAGAGAACTCACAGATGACCCAAAAAAAAAAAAAAAAACCCTCAAACAAAACAAAATTTAAAAGTAACAAACAAACAAAACCCCCCAAACAAACCAAAAAAACCAACAAAACAACACCAAACAAAAAAAACCCCAACAAACAAACTTTGAAGACCTTCTCAAGGGACTAATGGCAAATTTAAGTAGTAACATGCCATGCATGTAATCACATAAATAATTTCCTAAACTGATGCCTGGAGACCTACACACATTGAACTAAATGTTGCTGTGTTGAGATTCAGATACAAAACACACAGTCCAACATCATGAAAAGAATAAAGATCATGCTTGTACTACAGATATGCAATTTAAATTTTTCTTTGTATGTACAAAAGCCTGGAATCCTGTGAAAAGGGAATTCAGAATTTAAGTTGTCTCTCTAGCTTGTTAGGGGAAAGGACTACATACGTATAAGCTATCTTTGGGATGAGTACACACCTGCTTGCACCTGCTTGCCAAGGGCAACTTGGAAATATTTTGAATTGTTTGTGCATAATGGATTGCTTTCACTTACCTTCTTTGCATTGCAAGATAAATGAGCAACACAGTCTGCTCAGCCTTCTGCTACTTGCAGGTATCTACCTACATGCATCTGCAACTTTTAGACAATTACAAAAATAGGAGAGAAATAAATATTAGTTGATTAACGTCACAGATTTCTTAAGAAGGAGAATGGGGTTGATGCAGTGCTGGCAGAGGGCATTTCTCAGGTGCAGTGATGTGAAAAAGCAACTTCAGTCTGGGGAATCCTTTTTTTGTGTTTAGTTGAGGCTCTTGCTGCAGAAGTAGTGGTGGGTTTTCTCTTTGGCTGCTCCTTTATGGCTATGAAAACAACCATCAGCTACACCACATATCATATGATGCTTCAGCACAGATCGATAACCAAATCTGGTCTAGATGTATTATATTATATCTTGCTATTTGAGCTGTGCCAGTTCTGCAGGAAGAGCAACATATTCTCTCCTGAAATTAGCAGACAAATCTGCGAATGCTTGGAACAAAGAAAGACATTGAGGTGCTGGAGCATGTCCAGGGAAGGGCAACCAAGTTCATGAAGGATCTGGAGAGTTAAGTCCTATGGAGAGTGGCTGAGGGAGCTGGGGATGCTTAACCTGGAGAAAAGGAGGCTTGGGGGGACATGCTCACTCTCTACAATCCCCTGAAAGGAGGTTGTAGCCAAGTGGGGGTTGGTCTCTTCTCCCAGTCACCTAGTGACAAGACAAGAGGACATGGCCTCAAGCTGCACTGGGAAAGGTTCAGTTGGACATTAGGAAGAATTTCTTCATGGGAAGAGTTATTAAGCATTGGAAAGGGCTGCTTAGGGAAGTGGTGAAGTCACCATCCCTGGAAGTGTTGAGAAATAACTGGACATAGCACTCAGTGCTGTGGTTTAGTTGGCAAGGTCGTGTTTGGTCAAAGGCTGTACTCAATGGTCTTGAAAGTCTTTTCCTACCTTGATGATTCTGTGATTCTGTAATTCTGCTGATTGAGGCCCCAGCTCTGCAAGACACCCCATTTGCACCAATACTTGCAGCACCAGTGCCATTTTACATATTGTCTTATATTAACTGTTTAAGTGTGATGTGGTAGAAGCCAAATAATAACCAATAACATAGTTATTAAAATGACAATATTTTCTTTGTTAACCATAAAAAGGCATGTGTTGTAAATTGTGGCAGAGACTGGTCCTTGGGAGTGGGAATGTAATGTGGTAACCACATCAGATATTAGTGTTTAGGCATCATAACAGCAAAGGTAAATACATATATAGCTATCTGTATAAGCTGAAGTTATGCACATTTGACTTATATACTCTTTTTAAACTGTTAATAAATAATAAGTTTAAACATTCTATGAATATAACACAAGAAACCAAGACTTACAAACATGCTAGTTAGAACTATGAGGTTAAAATTTTTAATCAGTGCTTTGTTTCTTCAATCATCTGTTTCTTCAATCTTTCTGTTTTTGTTCTCAGCTACTCTCTGCTATATCTCCAATGAACTTATGTCCATGCTTAGACAGTTCCATTCCTTTGACTCCAGCCATTCAACCAGAGATCACTTAGACCTTAAAGAAATAAAGAAAATTAGTATTTGATACTGCCTTTTTCCTTTTGTAAGAAAGAATTTCCCACTATAGTTAAGAAGTAAGACTTTCATTTCTATTAATATATACAGTTCATCATGTTCATTATAGGCTCCAAAATTAAATTAAAATATAATATCAATACTGAGCATATGACACATCACGGTTTAGTTGGCATGTATGTGCCCACCCAGTGATATTTCAAAGTTTAAAGGAAGGTGAAGTCTGAATCCCTTTCTATTCCCAGTTCTATACCTTTTTCAATTTAAAATGTATGAGTAGCCCACTGAAGTTCATGAGAATAGCTGTGTTAAGGAAATATTTAAACATTAGTAGAACCAGGCTCCCAGCATGGCAGCATGTAATACTGGAAACTATTTGGCTGGATTGCAGAGGGCACATGGAAGAGACACATACCTGTGATGTCTGGATCTGCTGTTTCTTTCTAAATTCTTGAAAAATCAAAAGTGAGTGTAGCACTTTTCTACTATGCCTAGTAGATCTTGTACTAAGTTATAGAGACAACTTACAGGAATTAATGTTTTAATTCTCTATTTTCCAGATTTTTTTAAAAGTATCCTTTTAAATATGTGAGTTTATGAAGTTAAGAAAGGTAATTTTAGGTAACCATTTAAAATTAATTAAACACAGACACAGATGATTTTGTGTGTTCTTCTAGAACATTAAGTAAACACCTATGGATGTTGGTGTTTATCTTTGACATTACTGCACATTGACTGCATAACTACACTGATTTTATATGGCCCTTGTGAAGTTTGTGGACAGGAAACCCTATCAACAAATTATGATAAGTTACTGGCAAGCTAATTTTGAAAATGTAAGGATTTGCATGGCAAATGATTCCTTTTAGAGCTTGAGGCTAGGGCAGGGGCAGGAAATAAAGGTTACAAGGTGGATTATAAGTGTGTGCACAATTCATAATGAAGGTTTGTGGACTGTGAGCTTCTTAGATCAATCACTTCAAATAACTGCCTCTTGGGTTATGCTCAGCAATTATAAGGGAGAATACCTGTAAGGAAGTTACGTGGGGAAATGAAAGAATCTAACATATATTTTTAACAGGAGAGTATAATTTCTGATAACTGTCTTTAGGGCTGACTCGGTTTTTCTACTCAATTTGCATTTAACAGACGATTAAAATAACCTTATAATTTGCTGCATTCATTCTGCTACAACTTATGAAAAAGGAAAGAAAATAGTTATGCATAATTACTGAAAGTGTTTGCAAAAGAATAATATTCTGCATGCATAGCATTTACCCTGCCTTCATAAAGGCCATCTATTTGCATGCATCAAAAATAAGACTTTTTATAAAAAAGAAATTATCTTTATTTGATTTAAAGTATCTAAATTGGTTATTTATAAACAAGCAAGATAACTGGTACAAGGAGCACATTACAAGCAGTTTTTCAGAGCATATGACAATGTTCTATATTAATAAGCATAGTAGGAATTAAACATCAGTTATGCCAGTCTAGTTACAATTATATTTTAGGCAGGTAAATTAGAGCGTTACAGCTCTGCAGCAAAAGGCCTACTCTAAAACTTCCTTACACAATATATGCTAAATTCTTTGATGCAAATTTGCCATTGAGGAAGGGGCCAGCTCACAGCCTATATATACATCATTTGCATGATGCATGAGAGTCTACATTACCTATTATGCAGGAGCATGCTACAGTGAAAATACCAATATGTGTTTTTAATGTTCCATGTGACAGACACCGCTGGTATTTTTCAGCTGATCAGTGCTCACTAAGCAGCCCAATCACATCAACTGCAAACACATCCCATCCCAAGTGAAGGTGTCTAGCAATTTCAAGGAAAAATTGTTCATTTTTAGTTTTCCACATCAGGATTAGTCTAAGGTTACTAAGATGTATACAATGCTGTTCCTCTAATTAACTGTTTTGAAGACCAGTTCTGTAAACATTTACATGGAGGATTCATTTCATGCATCCATGAGTTGATCCTAAGAAATATTTATTGTGCTTACAAGCCAAGGCTGGGATGCCTGAAAAAGGCTCAGGCCTTAATCCAAAATCACAAACCCCAAGGCTTTTCCCTTAGGTTTTCTTTGCCTGGAAATGTACAAAGTCCCATGGAGCCTCCCTGCTGACCTGCCCATTCCATGAGTACTTGATACCATGCTGCTTCTGTGCCTGTGGTCTGTGAGCAGCCAGGCAAGGCACGTGAAGCTCTACCTTAAAGGTAGCAAGCAGTGTGTGATGGGGCATCTGGTTACATTTAGTGATTTACTGAAAGAAAACAGTCTACTTGTATATCAATTTAGCAAGGCACCTAATACTCCATCTCTGATTCTGAAAAATAGGAAGGTATTCTCTTATTTACTCACTTTATTGCTGTAGTTATACTTTTTAAAAGAGTGAATAAGTTGCCTAAAATATACAGATTTTCTTTCATAAGATCAAGTTTCACATAAAATTACTCTAGCTTTACTTTTGTGGTTATCCATACGTTATTAAAACATTCTTTTCCTTTGGCATTTCTTCTGTGGGGAAGAGGTTGGAACAAGAGTTTCAGGTTCCAGAATAAATGGAGGATAGTTATTCTGGTCTGAACAAGCAAAACTGTGGTTGCTGTAGTCAGGACTGCAAACCAGATTTGGTTTAAAAAGTATCATATGTGAAATCCTACATGGCACAGAAGAAAGAAAATGTTCAAATTGAGATGCTGCACTATTGCAGAAATTCTACACTTGAATCCTGGCTCTGCTCTTCTCTCGATCCCTGGAAGTCAGTTGCTTTTTCTCTAGCACAGTTCTCTAACTCGAACTAGAGATATTAATATTTAATTTTTTCCTCCATTTGTCTTCCTTGCTTATTCAAATTGAAAGCTTGTCTGAACAGGGACTGAAATTCTCTTGGTATGTATACATCATGCAATAAAGAAGAAACCTGATCTTGGTTTGCTCTCTCAGGCTACCATATGAAGGAATTTATATATATTTCTATATATATTAAGGTAAGTTGAATGATATTTTAAAAATAAAATTTTCCATTGAAAAATTATTGCCTTACTCTTTTTTTTTCCATGGAGATTTCTAGGGAATGTCAAATGTTGTAATGTCACATGAGAGCAGTCCAGTCTGTGGACTGAGGGGGAGAAAATTGTCAGCTGGCCAATAAGAGCAGCTTTCTGGATATTTTGTGCAAATGGAACATCACAAAGATATGAACCAGTAATAATTTTATCAGACTGCAAAACTGTACAAAGGAGTTTTCAGCACAGATGCTAACATAAAAATAAATTATTGTACTAGTGGCTGTTTATAATTTCTAAGGAGAATTCTCTTCCTCTGTTTGTTTTTAAATAAAAAAAAAGATTATTTGTATGCTTGGATTTTTTTCTTTTCTAGTAATTCCATTTTCTGAAGAGTTTGAGGCTCTGAGAATGGTGAGATAAATTTTCATACCTGTGTTCACTTCCAAAGGGTTTCTTAAACTCAAATCTCAGGTTTTGTAATTTCCTGACTGCAAATCACTATACCAAACATTGTAAAACATAGTCAGAAGGTTTGAATTCACTTGAATTTGGTAAGATTTAACTTGAAGAAAATTACTCTTCAAAAATTACTCTTTACTGCTTAAAGTATGAGCCACTGAAGAAAAATTCAGACATGGATTTTTATACTTTCACTACCAGAAACTGTGGAGTCAACATGGTTTGCCTTACTTCTGTAACTCCTATGCCTCTGCTTTCCAATATTAAGACTGCACAAGCTGTGGTAATGATTAAGTCTACATTATTTTTATGTGATTCCAACACTATTCCAACAACACTATTCCCGCTGTTTGTTTTGTCCCCAAGTAAATATATGCGCTTATACTATGCAAAGAGATGGGTTTTTTTCATCAGCAGAGAGCATGAAAAGGTAAGAAACACTCGCCAGGATAAATATTTTTTTGTGACTAAACAGAAAGGCACAAAAATAATTATATGTAAAATGTAATGTATTGGCTTTTAGCTACCACTCTTCAATTTTTTTCCCAGATTGTTATTCTTTTAAAATGCAAAATCTCAATGTTCTTTGAACACTGGCAGTAGTGTTCTATCTTCTACAGTTGGGGATTTCAGGTTACAGAATATTATTCCATCTGAAACTTACAGGTTTTGACCTTTATTCCTAAATGCCAGATTTCAATAGCTTTATGGAGTTCAGTAATCCACAAAGTATATTTGTTCCATACAAACAGTCTCAGTGTGTCCCATAATTGGTTGATTAAAAATGTAAAAAGATTGAGATGCAGCGAGTTTGGATTTATGTACTTATGATATTTACATTTGTGGTGCATTGACCCTGGCTGGGTGCCAGGTGCTCACCAAAGCTGCTCAATCCCTCACCTCCTCAGGCAAACAAGGGAAAGAAAATATAACAAAAGGCTCATGGGTTGTGCAAAGAACAGGGAGAGATCACTCATCAGTTACTGTCACAGGCAAAACAGACTCAACTTGAAGAAATCAGTTTAATTTATTAGCTATCAAATCAGACTAGGAAAACAAGACATAAACCCAAATCTTAAAACGCCTTCCCACCATCCCTCCCTTATCTGCAGGCTCGACTTTACTCATTATTTTCATTACCTCCTTCCCTGCAGGGGCACAGGGGGAACAGGGAATGGGGGCTACAGTCAGTTCATCAGCTGTCTCTGCCACTCCTCCCTCCTCAGGGCTCCTCACACTCTTCCCCTGCTCTAATGTGGGCTCCTCCCATGGGGGACAGTCCTTCTCCAGTGTGTTTTCTCCACAGGGTGTCAAGTCCTGCCAGTGAACCTGCTCCAGCCTGGCCTTCCCATGGGATCACAGTCTCCTTTGGTCATCCACCTGCTCCAGCACAGGATCCTCCATGGGCTGCAGGTGATCTCTGTACCCCTGTGATCCTCCCTGGGCTGCAGGGACACAGCTGCCCCACCATGGCTGCAGGGGAATCTCAGCTCCCGTGCCTGGAGCATCTCCTGTCCCTTCTTCTGCACTGACCTTGGTGTCTGCAGTGTTGTTGCTCTCACATATTCTCTTCTCATATCTCCCTCTGACTGCAAATGAACAGTTTTTTGCTCCCATTCTTAACTCTGTTATCCCTGAGGTGCTGTCACCACCACTGATGGATTTGGCCTTGACCAGCAGTGGGTCTGTCCTGGAGCTGGGTGGCAATGGCTCTCTAGGACATGGGGAAAGCTTTTAGCAGCATCTCATAGAAACCATCCCTGCTGCCTCCTGCCACCAAAATCTGGCCACACAAACTCAATACAATGCTTCAAGCAGTTTCCTTGCATTTTGTTTGGAAACTGATACTTTGTTCTTCCAAATAAATAATTCAGAAAATGAACTACATTTTGTAACTCAGGAATGAAAGTCAATACTATTCATAGTGCTGTTGACATGTCTTCTAGTAATTTATGGAATAATTATGACCATATTTGGGATATATCTGTTCCCTACATTTTGATTTGTCCTCCTCCAATACATCTTGACAATGCTGTTGTAATTCATGTGTATTGTACATACTGAACAAAGACAGGCAATTCGTTCCAGACAAATACATTAAAAATGTAAAACAGCTGTTTGGAGCTCACTTTCTCCACGAGACCTTTACAGTAGACATTTAGTTAGTAGTGAAGGAATTCTGCATTTCTACCCTTTGTTCTTAGTGCATGAGGCCACAAATGATAATTTCTACTGAATCATTATTTAAATCTGTTTAAGCCTCTGTAGAATTCAGATGTTACATGCATGAAGTGCTTTATTTTAGGAAGTGAGTGACAGGCAGCATTGTACATATGTGGAAATAAATCTTCAGTAGATTAGCCAGATTTTATACAAACATCTAGCCTTACCTATCGTAATTTTCTCAGATTTTAATTTTCTCAATTAAAAGGCCTACACAAAGATATAAACTTATTTCCCTTTAGTGGTGATAATTCTCCTTATTATTGTATTTTGCAAGTGTTTTAATCTTTAAAAAGTGTCAGTCATGTTGAAAGAGACAAAATATTTCAAAGAACAACACAGGCAACTTTCAACTGATGTTAGTGGAAATTTAAAAATGGGGCGTTGGACTCAAGAGAAGAAAATCAGCAGGAATGTTACCATTGACTTTATGAGATCAGGATTTTTTCCAGCCCCCACTATATAACCTGGGAATGTTGATTTTACAAATTTACTGAAATTCATGTTTCCATAATGCATGGCTCATAGGCATCATTCCATAAACCTTAGAATTTCCAAGGGTACCCATAAAAACAAATAAAAAGCACAACTAATACTTGTCAGCACACGTAACATTCTGTAAACCTACATTCGTGTCGTGTTTCATTGTGATCTAAAAGCAGAGTTCCATCAGCAGGGACATGGCTATTCACATCGTGAAAACAACTAGTTCTAAACTAACAGATTGGTTATGTTGTCTGAACAGAGTAACTGATAATATAATTAAAATATCACTGTCGGTTTTATTGAGAGTAATCAACTTAATTAACAGACTTTTGTTTAAATTGACTATTTTCTTTAGGAGACCATCAATAATTTATTTAAACTAATTGTTCATGAAAATTAAGTATTAATTATAAATTTACTGTTTCATAATGGTATCATAAAAATGCAGATCATTTGCAGATAAAGACTGGCATTTTTAATTGTTTTTGTGCACTACTCATTTTCTTTCATCGTAGGTGAATAGTGGCTTACCTTCAGTTATTAACAATAATATCCCAATATAACCTTGACTATTGTTAAAATGTATCTTCTCACAGTTACCTGCTTATTTTCAGAATTTAGAGAATAATCATTGTCTGATTGTTGATTAAAGCCTCAGATAAAGCATATACAACATAATGAGAGACTACTGTCATAGTTACATACCATTTGAAAAATAGAACTCCTACTAAATCTGGCAGGATATGGAATATTGACTAATTTTATTATGAGTATTTAACATAATTATATGTTGGGAATTTTTTCTGTTTCTTTTTGTCTCTGGCTAGAACTTTTTCTTGTGGAAAACCATAGAAGAAACTCTCTGATTTGGGACAGTGATCATTATTTAAATGTAACAGAAATATAGGCAGTACAGAAATATATCTGCATTTCATGCATCAAATACAGAAATATTTACATGTCCTGTACCAGTGAATGTTTTAGGTTACTTCCATATATATAACAGCTCTAAAAATTAGCAGGGGCAGTGTTATTAACAGCAGCCTTTTTTAGAAACAAATTTCAGAACAAATATTACTACTATATTGTAAGACCTACAAATGAAAATGAGATAGGTAATGCATTTTTTTCTGAATGCTCATGTAACCAGTAGAGCATTACTTTGTGTAGATATTGTTTTTGTAGACTGTGACAACATTACAGAAGAACTGTTCAGAGAAATGAAAAGATAAATTTGGAATGGAATATTCTGAGGACTTAATATTGCTTTGGCGTTGAAGCAAAGGACGTCTACATCATCAACAGAATATAACTGACTTTATCAAAGGAAAAGGTTTCAATTTGACTTGTATTTTTAAATGCCATTTTGCTGGAAATATGAACACTGCATTTATAGATTCTGATTTAGAGTGACATTCTCTCCCCCTCTTTTACCCTCCACAATTTACATTTTATTTGAAATGAAAATTTTAGATTCCAGCTACATTTAGTTTTCCTTTTTATTTCAGATAACTCCTTCAACAGCCAAACACCTCTTCCCAAGACTCTGCTATGCTTCTTGTAGACTGAACCTTCAGGATGCTTCTGTGTTCTCACTTGTACTTCAACAAAATAGTTTAAAAATCCAGATAATAAAATAGTGCATCTTAATGGAATTAAAATTACAGGTGGACCACTGGAGAACTTCTGGAAAAAAATATTTCCACCGTCAAAGTCCACGTGATATTAGCACTTTCTGAAAACTCCTAGTTTTTGTCAGATAATTCTATTTTACTCAATCTGTGACACCTTTTAAATAATCTGTATCTGCTGCAGTATGAAATGAAGTTTTAAATGAAAGGTCCTCAGAGGATCTTGTAATGGAATCCAGAAAAGGAATTCTATTTGAAATATGGGGAAACTACAACAGTGGTATGTTCAAACTACTGAGGGCATTTTAATTACTATAAAAAAGTGAAACATTTCTGTAACATGTAATGAGTTCTCAGTTGACAAGTTCACATGGCTTTCTTTTCACCTTTGAAATAAACATATGTTGTTCTTACTTCTGAATGTATCTAACCTTCTACAAATATTTAAAGTAAGATAGCTGATTAATAATTCGCATACTTGGATGTACCACTATGAGCAAGGGATCCATCTTTTACTTTCTCTTTTGGTCTTTTATTACATATACTTCCAGACAATTTAGATAGCTACCATTCATGACCATAAAGTTAAAAAAAAATTCTTCTGCTGTTTGTTCACAATGTAACAAAACCTTTTAGAATGCTTTCTCAAAACCCATTGCATCTATTATTTAGTTTTGTGCTCTCACTAGATAATGTACCATGAAAATAGAAATGAATAGCAAAACATGATTTTATTATTCAGTAATATCTGTGAAGATAATGATGTGAAATAAGAATGCCACTTTCTCCAAGTAAAACAAACATTAAGAGATAACATGCAATTTAGACTTATCTGAAATGTTCAGTGGATTAAAAATTCATTACATTCATTGTAGATTTTCAAAATTCAGAAAAAAGCATCTTTCATTATTGGATTCCTTCAAACTTTTCCTATGAGGGAGATTTTAAAAAGAATTCAAACTAAAAAATGTAATTATAGGTCTAAGAGCATCACTGCTGTGAGTATCTGGACTATTGTCAGTACATGTAATTTAATTATTTGCATTATCTAGGCAGCATGCTGATAGTTAGAAAAGACAATTGCTTTCTCAAAATTCACCAAAGTGTAAGCTGTTTAATCTCCTTTCTTCTTGAAAGCTAATCAAAACTACAAAATTCTGAGACATAAGAGCTTCTGTGACAGAACTTTTGAATGACAGTTCTGACAGGGGAGATGCCTAATTGACTGTATCAGTTGCTGTCTAAAAAAACTGAAGAATATTATGACAAAAATTATTCTTTTTGTCTATCTTAAAGTATTTTCCTTAAGCTTCATTTAAGCTATATTATAAATAATGAAAAAATTATAATTTGCCATATGTGAGAGATAAGATTAAAATTATTGGCAAGACTTCAGCTTCTAGACAGCTTCCAAGTGAATAAACACTTTTTGTTGCCAGGAGCACACTTTGGGAGGTATTTATATTTGCTGTTTATCTCATTGTTAAGTGTATTTTAAGTTTTATTTTAAAAAATGGAAAAGCATCTCAAATTTACAGTGTTGCCTTCTGCTGCTGTAATTATTATATAGTGTATAAATATTGTCATGGTTTAACCCCTGCTGGGATCTAAGCACCACGCAGCCACTTGCTGTGTATAATTATGGTAATCTAAGATATATTCAGGAGCCTCTCCTGGCTCAGTACCATCTTATAGGAATGCTTAGTTAAGGAAGGGATCCTAGGGGAAAAAAAAAAGGGGAAACAATACATATGTTCTTCTGCATTTTTTGTCATGAGGTCCTCTAGGTGAAAAAAAATTGTTTACAAGATATACATTCTTTTTGTTTTTGGAGGTGTGTATATGTTAATTCACACATTAGTCTCAACTAAAGCCTGTGGAACATTTATCTTTGTCCAGGGTGGGCTTCATATGCCTTTTCAGATTAAGATTCATGATCTACATTGGAAAGTAAGAATTTTAAAAAGGGAAGTAATGACACTGAATCAATGCAACAGGTGGTGGTTTCCCTAATTCGCAATTTCTAGTTAGGAGTGCTGACATTCATGTACTAATGTACATGTTCTGGATTATGTAGAAACACAGATACATATTTTATGATTTTATACACAGATGTATTTCTTGGGAAGAAATGCTCAGCTGGTTTCAATCAATGTTTTGTTTTTGCTTGCTTTTCAAAAATTGATTCTTATGTAATTCTTAAGTCTTTGGTTCAGAATTTTCCAATCCATAATTTACTTTTAAATGAATATAAAGTCAAACATAGTTTTACAAACAGTATTATATCCTTCCACACAGTGATACATTTCCATATCTATTATTAATGCCTTGGTTGCTACCCTCTACTTTAAAATTACTTTGTGTGTGTTATGCCTGTAGCCTGTGTTTTATGTGCATTATCTTCACATGCTTCACCTTGTTTTCCTGCTCACATCTGAGGGGAATTTTTCTTTTTAAATTCATGGCAGCAGCTTCTAAGTTATCAACAGCTCTGTCACAAAAATTTGTATCTCTCACCTCATAATGATTGGAAGACAATGTCTCTCTCCCTGTGCCATGTATTTTGAAACCAGCTATGATCTTTATCAGCTGTTCAATGCAAACCTACTCGACTCAAGTGAGAAACTCTATTGCTTTAGCAATGGTTTCTTTTAGACTTACAGGAATCAAAAAATCCCTAGAAAGCGATATGTAGGTATCCCCAGAATCCCTGCTACAGTTAGAGAATTGAACAGAGACAGAATTTATATACATAGACAAGCAAACCCTGGAAGAAAGTACCTGATGGTCACAGAACTTGCATTTTAACACACGGCACATTGCAGTTTTGTGACAGGCCACGATAACAATCCTGTACAGGGTTATTAGTTTAGGCAGCCAAGACACCGTTTTTAAGCATAATATTTGGTTTTCCAGCATTGTCATAGCTGTAGTGTGTTCTAAAGAGAGTTGCATGAATAATTGAATATTTGCCTCCTCAGCCAAAGTGAAAAATGTATGTGTGGGAATGAGTCATAAAAAACCAAATTTGTGGCTTTTTACACTAGGAGAAAAAAAATTATGCTAAATTAAACATATTGTTTGTGCTGCAACATTTGTTTTTTTTTTGGCAGTTGAAAGAAAATAAAAGCTTATAGACATCCATATACAGCTGACTGCTCCCATTCAGTAATTAAGCAGCCAACCCAGGTGCAAGAAGCCAATACCTACTCTTTCTCTGACTTACGTGTGCAATTCCTTGAGGGATTAAAACTATGCCTCACCAAATTTAACTCAAATACTTGAGCATTTCACACAGAATCACAGAATAGTTGAGGTTAAAAGGGACCTCTGGAGGTCATCTGGTCCTACCCCCTGCTTAAGCAGGGCCAAATACAGCATTTTTGACTCCATAATAAAAAAAAGTGAGCTCTCTAACTTGCCAGAAAATCTTCTCCCTCCAATTTTCATATGAAGCTCTTATCCACTGCTAGAGTACTGATCTGAAGTGGCTTGTTTTGATTGCATCTGACTAGGTTTTTTCAGTTATGAATGCAATCTGAATAATTGTATCACACCATTATAAAATTTGCAAATACATTTCACTGAATACTCTATAAGATGCAATAAAAAAATTCTTCAACCAAATCTCTGTTTCATGCTTTTCCATGAACTTTTATAAATCAGTCTTGCTGCTTAGTCTTCTCTCCAATAATGCAGCTTCTTTTTGGGCTATTCACATTTTGCCCTGAAATGTAATTGCAAAAGCTGGGGATGGGGCAGTAGTACATCCTGCAGTACATTTAATTTTCTCCCTCCCTATATATTACATGATGAGATTTAAATGTGATACAGGAAGAACTTGAACCTTCCTCCAAGACCATAGGAATTTCTCAAAGTTGACAGATGGGAAACTCATTATGCTAAATACAATTAATTTTGCACTACTTGATTTGTAGAAAGCAAACATTGTGAAGTGAATCTGGGACATACATTCTGTTTTCCCACATAAGACAATACTGGATTACTAAAATATTGCATAAAGGCATAAAATATAAAAACTCTTTAAAAGGAAACCTCAGGATATGGTTATGTTCTGAAAATGTACCTAATAAAAATTGTGCACTGCTAAACAAATAAATTTTCTCCTTGAATCTGCTGAAACATTTGTAGTACATTTAACAAGCAATTGAGGCAGGGTGTCAACTTTATATGTTCTACCTAGCATTGCTGAATTAGTAGGACTTTCTTGCAGTTTATACATTACCAGAATTTGTGTGAAGTTATTGATTGTTTTAAGCCATGCAAAATTTGCGTTAAGTCAGTTACACTCCTATATACATAATTAAAGCCACAACTTGGACATCTAATAATTTATTTAGAAGTATGTGCTGAAGTATGGAAAGGAAGAAAAAAAGGAAAAGAATAAAAGCTGCATTATTTTAGCAACACTCTGGTCCAAGGCAACTTGAGACTGGGCAACTCCATTCCATTTCTTGAGATGCCGTCCAGGTAGGTGGCACAGCAGAAATGTAAACTCAGGTGCTGAAATTCTGAGTTTTAGATAATTTTAGGCACCTCATTTTAATTAAAAGCATTGAGTTAAATTCCTAGTTAGCAGCTAGGTGTAGAAATACTGCTATGGATCCTGGCCTGGTGCTTCTTCTGATGTGGCTTAACATCCCTACAATATTTGGTCTTTCCTCTCCTTCATCATTCAAGAAGACATATAATGGTATGTTTGCTCTTGTAATTTTTTTTTTTGTCATTTGTGTCCAAATTTCTCACTTATGTTGCAGAAGAGAAGATTAAAGAAGCAAACCCTGAATTTCAATATCACAATTCAGCAGTCAATGCTATGAGCTCAGCTTCTTGCAGCTTCTGTTTGCAATGTATGCTTTGTGTGTAGGCTGGGAAAAAAGGCACAATTTGTCCCACATTTTCAGATGTTCCTGTTCTGCAACACACACCTGCAACAGAACATCTGCACTTCCTTTATGGACTGTTCTAGCATATATTTATCTAGCATATATTATAGCATATATCAATAATAAAAGGGGAAAAAGCAGGTTCAGAAGAATCCTATGGAGAAGTAAAATAATCCTTATTTTAGCATATGGTGTGCTGTTGTAATATTCTCTGTTGTATTCTCTATTGTATCATTTTACATTCTCTGGACAATGAGATAAATCTACAAAAAATTCACAAAACAGCAACATATAGTAGATGTTCAGGATTTTCTTAGTGTTGTTGAAGTCTTAGTTGTTCTTTAATGAGGGTGAAATGTTATAAGAAAGGTCTAAAGAGACATTCACTGGAAATACTTAGCTGGTAATGTGCTAACTAGGAGCTGAGTATCTACATGGGTTTTCTAAATCTTTTATATGCTTATAAATCCACAATTGCAAAATTTTAAAATGTTCCTTAATACACCCAAATGTGATTAAAATAGTATGTGTTCAGTCCTGCTTCTTTTCAGCAACTTTTAAAATATTACTTGTAGTGTTTAACTGCAAGAATAATCTCAGTGCTATTCTGAGGAAAAAAAGGTGCCAGATAATGCTTTTTATGAGATTAATGAATATATTAATACACTCTTGGAGCTGTATTCCCATTTATTAATAAATTATGCAGCTAACTACAAAGACACTCAAATTCTGGGTAAATCTAGTTTTTACTAACACTGTAAAATTTCAAAAGTATCAGTTAGCTGGCAGCTATCTAAATGATTTTTTTTTCTTAATTTGTTTGAGAAATCTAAAACTAAGGATGGGCACACTACTATTATGATAGTGATCAGAAGATTAGACAACATGTTCTTTGTTTCACAATGGTTAGGAAGATCAATAACTACTCTACTAAATCAAACACAGTAGTGATGAAACTGGTCATATATTTGTGACTCAAAAGAGTGACTTTTATCGCTTCAAGAGTAGTTTCTTTTTTATTGGAAAAGCACACAAGAAATAAAAAACTGTATTGAAAAATAATAAGTGATTAATCAAAATATGAGAAATGTGTACAACAGCTTGGGGATCTGAAGTCCTGAATTTAGCCTGGAAAAGTAAAAATGCTGTATCTATCATATCTATCACCTTTACCTATATCCTTTATTCAGTCTTGGCAAAAGTTAAAATTGTGATTTCAAAGCCTATAAAATATCAGAACATGGTATTCATTCTCCTGGTAACTGCTGTCCCACAGTTTTCTTGGGTACCAAAGATTTTTGTTCTTGTTGTTGTTGTTGTCTATAAAAGGCTATTTATTTTGAGATATTTACCATAATGCAACATTATTGGAGAGGTAAGTGTAGTTTTGACTGCTTTTCAAGTTGCCTCCCTATTTACCAGGAGGAGCTGGCATTGGAAGCACCATTGTTAGAGCTGGCTTTGTGGCTTTGAAGTCGGTGTCTGTTTCACAGGCTCCTTTGTTCAGTGATACTTGCTGCAAACGTTGAACCTACAGCACAGTACAAGGGATTATTGGTGGTACTGGCCCTTGCCCATGATGGAGCCTGTCAGAAGGAGGAAGGAGATGTGTAGCTGATACTGCCACTCTTTCCAGATGATGTTGTAACAGCTGTCGCAATAGCACTTCGATTTGCTTCCTAGCATGATGTATATGTTTACTAAAAATAATATTAGTTACAATAACACATCTAAAATTTTTTAATATTTATCCTTTTGATATGTAAATGGGCATGATAGTAGTAGTACACAGAACACTGGACAATATTCCTTGATGTTTGTGAGCCATTTGTGCCTGGTATCTCAGCAGTCACCCAGATGTTGCCAGGACAACAGAATGGAGATATAGTTATTCTTCATTATATATATATATATATATATATAGTGAGAGAAAGAGAGATTTAGTAAACTGGAGACTTTAAAACTCACTGCTTTTATGTGATTACTTAAGAAGTACCGCATATTGTCTTCACCAAGATTATACTGGGAAAATAAAGTGAAGTAAGTGAAGTTAAAGACTTCATCACCCCTCTTTCTTTTTCCTCATTCAGTACATACAGGCCTCAAATGTACTAGAATTCACATGAAGTCTACACAAATAAGTGAATTAGAAGGACACAGAATACATGAGAAAGTGATTTTTGGATTTTTAGACTGTCCCCTAAATGTCTTTTATAAGGTACCATACCAGAAAGTGGAAGCAAAGGGCAATCTAGGAGTAAATACAAGTGAGGCACCTTTTGCCTATTCCTTTAACTTAATTTTAACCTCTTATCTTTAAAGTAAAGGAGGAGTATGGAAGGCTGAGCATACACTTCTCATGAGGGAACAAGATTTAATTAAGAGTGCCATTTGAGCCCTCCGTGAGTCTTAGTCCATACTTAAATTTGTGTGAAAAGGCTTTTCACATAATGTAAGAATTTTCAGGCCTGTTTTTTAATAATCAAGACTGGCACTAACCATGGGAACTACTCTGGAGCAGTTTTATTAGTAACTAATAATGTATATATGAAAGAATTAAAGAGACAAAGATTGAATTTATTCCCTAAAGTATTAATTCACAAATTTTGAATTATGGAGTACTGTTTACCATTATAAATTTCCATTGCACAATCAATCTCAGCAGCCAAGTTCTAATTGGAAACATTGAAAATCAAGGTGATTTCAGGGCATTGGCCGTGCAAGCATTGGAATTTGGAAAGCATGGATCAGGCAGAAGTGGGACTTGGAGCAGGTTGCAAGTTTCTTCAGATCTGAGAATGGTTTGGGTGGGAAGGGACCTTAAAAATCATACAGTTCCAACCCCCCTGCCATGGCCAGGAACACCTTCCACAAGACCAGGTTTCACAGAGCCCCATCCAACCTGGATTTGAACGCTGCCAGGGATGGGCTCATGGGTGCTGTGCCTGTAGACTTCACTGAGAGTTTCATTGGAACTTACCCTGAGCAGAAATTCCTTCTTGGTTTTCTGTATTGATCATATTGAGATGCACATTGAAAGTTGAGGGGTTGGTTATGATGCCAAATGTGATCATGTTGGGACTTGGTCATGTTCTTTCAAACTGCCCTGGTTGGAAAACTGAGTATGTTTGCTAAATGAGAACCTTTAATTTGAGTATGCTTTTGGAAATTGAGAGATTGATTAAGGTTTTGAAGGTGTTTGATTTCTAGTCCTCCAAGATCATTGCTCCTGGAGTTGCAGCATGACTGCCTCTAGTGACTCTGCCACTATCATGTACAAAATTGATACCTGTGTCTACTAAGCCTGCTTCCCTACTGAGGGGCTCTCCAATTTTGGAAATGCCCTCATCTTTTCAGATTATACAGCCTCTGTGTGATCAGAGTTTGCCTGACCTTAAGGTGTGGTATTAAGATGTAGATATGATAGTCAGCATCATATAAATAAATAAATAAATAAATTTTTTTATCTATATATATATATATATATGCCTTTTTGTAAAGAACTTTCAGATGGCACTAAATGAAATGAGGATGTGGTGGCAGTAACAGCACTCTAGGTGACTGTTTCAGGATTGATATTTTACATAACAGGACAGGTAGCTCTGAAACTGTTGAAATGAAGACAGAATAAGGGAAGGCATCCCCTTGTGAAGGGTGATGTTAAATTGTAGATTATCTGTATGCATCTGAAAGGGCTTTGCACTGGCTTCACTCCCATCAAGAAAAGTAAAGACACTAGGGATTATGCCAGTCTGTTCCAATGGGTAAGAAATTCAAACTTTCTCTTGGAAAAAATGGATGCTTATATGACCTTTGAATTGTGTACAGAGTGAACTATTATGTATTTGAGAACAAATCTGTGATAAAAAAGAAATTTATAGAGAGAGTGAATCTAGCAAGAAGTCTCTCATATTCTTTTTGCTCAAATATGTAGCAAAATTTTGTATAAAGTTTCAAAAATTTATTTCTGGGTTAATTTTGCTGTGTGGTTCTTTTTAGCTTTGTTTGAAAATTCAAATTAAATTGCTCAATAATGGGGCACAAACACCCAGTAAAGGAAATGATCACATTTCCTACAGAAAATCTTTTAGGGTTTAGGATGTCTCACTTTGGACAATGGTGAGAAAGAATCTGCTTGAGTGAGCAGCAGCTCCAGTTAGCTTGGGGATATTACTTGGTTTTTATCTATCATTTCTTCTCTAGTCTTTTTTTTTTTTTCCTCTTTTTTTTTTTTTCTTTCTTAATTTTCCTGTCAGCTTTGTCTCAGAGCAGTAATTTTTTATGGTCATGAGCATGGCAAGTACAAGAATGGACTCTCAATGTAGCTATATTCAATTGTGTAAGTTAGTTTTTCCTTTAATGTTGAATCCTTATAAAAATGGAATCCGAGACTATATAATTTTAAAATATTTTTCTATTAAGTTTCTTTTTAAACATGTCTTCTTTATAACATCAGAACTTAACTAGCTGCTAAGATGTGAGCAGTGCCACAAAATACATCTTACTCCAACTCAACAAGAATATGTTTCTAGTTACTCAGCACTCAATTTGGAATTTGGCAAATCTTCTCCTCAAGCTAGAGAACACACAGATGCAATTTCATGTTATTTAGTGGTGTGTTGTGTTCCCTTTTCTTATTTTAAATAGATCGCATGATCCTGCCAAATTTTCAACTAATTTTGTTTCTCTAATCTTTGCAAGTGAACTATTTATATAATATACATAATGGCTAAAATTACTATTTAACTTCAAGCCCCTCTGAAACATAAAGTAATAAAATACATACAGCTTAAAATGAGAAATCAAATAGAGATGGATCAGCATTTTAAAATGTTCCTTTCTCCTTTTTTTATTTTTTCTTTTTTTTTTTCTTTGAAAGAACACAGAACCAGCAAAGCCATGCCTTATGCATGGCACTGAAGAACAATGAAATAATGCTGACTGCAAGCACTTCCTGCATGATTCTTTCCCAATTTGGACACAATGTCTTGGTGGAGGGGAACTGCAAGCATTCTGAAGGACAGGATCATTTCAAATGTGAAATGATCTTGAGAAGTCAGAGAATTGGGTATTAACCAGGAAGAAAAAGTACCAAGTGTTATCCATAAACAGAAGTAATGGACACAAAAGACAAAAAAATTCTAGATAAAGTATGAAAATGTATATAAGTTGATGAGCTAACTGTTTCATGCTGTTGGGATAGAAACCAGAGCTTTATCAGGAATTGAAGCCAAAAGTACTACCCATTCCTCTTAGGTGAGGCATCAGCTGGAAGGCTGTGGCCTCTTTAGGGTGTATGTCTGGACCTGGGCCAGCTGGAGAGAACTTGGAGAAAGAGACCAGGAAAAAAGTTGGAAAGCATAATCTCTGGGTTAGGAGGGTGTGTGTGCAAAAACTTAGAAGAATTTGGTCTGTTTAGAGAAGGAAAGCGATAGCAGTTCTCAAATCCTTAGGAAGTTGTTTACTTGATGAATGCAATCTGTTATTTTCTGTGTCCATACAGATGTGACAAGGAGAGTATATTATACATTAGGATGGCTAACTAATGACAAAGATGGTTAAAAACTTGGTTTAAGTTTGCCTAGACATCTAGTAGAAACTGTCAGTAAAAAGTATTAAAACAGATTTGACATGCATCTGTCAGAAATGGTTAAGATTTAGTTGAAATTGCCTTAGATCTTTCAATCCATTGAAGTATTATTTTGCAAATGGAGTCTGTTTTAACATTCTTCTACACTTTGGTTATCACTAAAGAGAAAATAATTTTTCAACCTAGATTGAGCCCTTCTGCTCTGTCATGGAATTCTGTAAATGTTTAATTAAGTGATCAGTTTTTTTTTTTTTATTCTTACAGACGCTCTGATACTTTTACTTGTATTGTCCCATTCCAGTTTTGGCATGTAGGCTTTGTCAGGGTCTTCTTTGTTTTCCCTTTATCTCTCATTTACTTTATCACCTTTGTATCTTTGTATTTACTCTGTGTATTATGTTTTCTAGCTTTGCTTGCAAGCACCTTTCATTCCTTGAATGCACTATTCCACCTGCTTTTCTTTACTATTGCCAGCACCCCATGCTTTGATCTCTCATTTGTTTTTTGTCCTTTTTTTCCTATATTTTTCTTTAGTTTTAAATATGTACGAGATCTGACCCTTTTCTCTTTTACCTGTATATGTTTTACTGATGAAATAATAAAGTTTAAGATCCTGACAAAATATAGTTTGGTGGAAAGGTAATGAAACAAATGGCAGCAGTCACTGTAGGAATCCTCCAAGTAAAGAGGAGGTGGGGTTTTTGTATATCTAAGAAAATAAAGTATATGCTATCTCTCTATATGGTCTGCCAGTGCCTGTACTCTGGTAGCTTTTGTCTCTTCCACCCAGATTTGACAGATGGCTAGGAGTCTCCAAGATGTTAAATTCTTCCAAGTTGCATGAAAATTGGCAGGCCCAGATTATTTCCTTATCTGAAAGGAAGAAGTTCTAAATTAGCCCTGTTCATATTCTGTAGGGTAGCAGTCAGCTGACTGATTGACACATCTTCAGTATCCAGCCAAAACAGTCCCATGCACATGCCCAGAAAGGAAAACCAAGGGAAGCTGGGTTGGCCAGACTCAGTGACATCAGGCTCAGTGACACTGGGCTTCTGTGAAGGAATATTGCACATGTATCTCTGGAAAATCAGGCTTCACTGATTCTAATGGTCATGGGGATGTTATAAATTCTTTTTAGCATTGTTTCTTGGTTATTTGCAACAGCTATGAGACATCTTGTTAAAAACAGTGGTTATTTCAAATAATATGAACTTTTATTCATCTGTCCATTACTCTTGATTTATCTTCTTTTTGGGTTTTTTTTTTTTTTTAGAACCTGTTGTATCTTTCAAAATTTGTGTGGAACAGTTCCACAAGTTCATGAAAACCTTAGCCCATTCATGCCAGGAAGATTCTGAGGAGATAAGGTAAACTGAAAATTATATTGTTGGTACTTCAAATTAGAAGCATTTGTGTGTTTGCTACACTAAACAAATTCTGGGATTTCTACTTTGCCTTTCTTTGTTGCAATGCATTGTATTATTGCAGGATTTCCAATGTATGAGACGGAGTAATAAAAAAACTTCTGAATTTCTAAAACTTAGAGTTTTCAAACAGAGATGATCTGTGCTGATGTTTACTATGATTTATTTGTCTCTGTTCTGTATTACCAAACTCCTTCTGAAATTATGTTTGTTTGTATTTCTGAAAATTAAAATGAAAGGTACTTATGATAATAAACTTGATAAGTATGAGGTAGCTCTGGAACAACACAAGTACTAAATTATTGAGCAAACAAAGCTAGAGAAGGGTAAGCATGAAAGAATTCTAGTTGTGAAGTAAAAACTTGGAAATTCCCCTCTTCTACTATTCATTTGTCCCATGTAGTTATGGGATTGTTTTGGGGTGGGGATTTTATGAGACATTTAAGATTCATTCTGGGAGCTGATAAGGAAGGGGAAAGGAATTTGTAGATAACTCATAGGCTGGCTGAATTGACTTAATTTGTTTCTGCTGAATGCATGTTTTTTAATGCTGCTGAGAAAATTATGCTGTTGCAAGACTGAGCATCAGCATGCCTAGAGTGCTTTTTCCTTTTCTACTATTTCTTGAAACTAAAGACACATAAATTTATCCTTATTCAATGTGAACCTCATTGCAAACAATAAAAACAAAACAAATGTATCCCAGACTGTTTGGTGTGTTTATTTTTGCTAAACTTTCTATAGCTCTTCTTGGATGTTTGACTAATAATATATTTATTATTCTAAAATAATAATTTGAATTTAATGACTACAACAGAACTGGCTTAATTATCAACATAAAAAGATAACTTAAACAGTACTTAACTAATGGTTTAATAGAATGCAAGAAAATATACTCTAATTATAAAACAAAAGTGAATGAGTGAATTAAACAATAATATGTTGTGTTATGTCTATAACCACTTGATCTCATTTTTTTGTTTCTTCATTATTCTATTTTTAAAAAACGGAGTTAAGAAGTGTCTTCATTTCTAATGCTCAGAATAAGAGATGTGATTTGTATGAACATATGCAGCAATTATGCCAAAACTAAATTTCTTCAGTTCTGTGGTTACTATGGTAACAAAAATTCACTGTATTTCATTTAGACATATACAATAGAATAGAAGATGGCAGATTCAGGATTTAATAATATTTTAAAAAATAGTGTGTGACACTACATGATATTTTAATTATGCGTAAGAGGATAGATCAAATAACTAACATGCTTAGCAACATGAACATTGGTACTAATATTTAAAACATATTTGGGTGATTCTTGTGGCAATGGCATCTTGGATGCTCATTTCTAACAATTGCATCACATTTTTGACTTGAGCATGGAGCTTGCTCCTGCTACTGTCAGGTCTCTTTGACCTCACAAAAATGAGGAAGAGGACAGTAGTTCTGTTTGATTTCTGGTCTTGGAATGTATGAGGAGAGACCCTGAAACAGAAGATTAGGTAGCATCTTTGGTCAGAGATAATTATGTTTTATGCAAACCCAAGGCACAGAACGTGCTCTCAGTCTTAAGGTATTTATTATCTCGATACAACTTGGTAGAAGTATAAATTCTCTTTTCCAATTCATGACAGGATTGTGGAACTCAAGAATATATAGAGAAAGAAAAGTGGAACATTCATGACTATGGCACAGAATACCTAGATTTAGTGCCCTTACATATTACAAATTTCCAGTGTTCTTGATTTTCATCCTATGTCATTGTCTGTGGGTTGGTTTGTTTGTTTAGAATGCACTAAAGTGTGTGGAAGAAGATTAGGTGTTAAGTTTATTTGAAGTGCAGATTGTCTAGCTGGAAAGAACCACAAGACCAGTGGAATACTGAGAAAAAATAAAATTTATTTTGATGCAGAACTATTTCAGGTATTTTCATGTCAGCAGTGAGATGTCGGCTGTAATATTTTTAGTTTTGTTTTATTTTTAGTTTTTTACATCATTAGAAGTTTGTGAGAGTGTATTATTTAATCTTAATTCCTTGCTTAAAGTTTAGAGTGGCTAGTAAGGGACTAATTCGTGGGATATTGTTCCTGCAAAAGGAAGAAAGCACAGCTTTTTCCTGTCCTTTGTTGATTTTAATAGTGATTCTAATAGTTTTCTTAGAGCTGATGGTTTATCTCAACCTCTACAAAATACTGCATGAAGGTTTGTTTTCAAGTGGGAGACCAGACCATCACCATAGCAGATTTTAATGCTTAAAATTGCTATTTAAAAACCACAAAATACTGTTTTGGAATATCTGTACCAAATGTAGTTTGAAGCAGGAATTTCAGGTAGAGTAATCATTTTCTCTGTATTCTGAAGTAAACCTGGGCTGCATTTCAGTGTTTAAAAGGATTCACTGAATCACTTTAGGACAGGCAAAATTGTGCAATAAATTCTAGGAACCTAAAATCAAATGGTAAAATATGTTCACTTTCTGCATTTACAGTGGAGATTGTTCATGGAATGTCAGCTCTTTTTAACTGTGATTGGTTTATCACTTCTATTTAGGCTGACTGAATTTTGTGGAAGGACAAATGGCACAGTCACAGTGAAGGAGGAATCAAAGAAAACATTTTCAAGAAATATTAAGCCACACTAATTGTTCTTATGAGGCAGACTATCTCAATTTTCACTTGGTGAACTAGACTTTTGGTGAAGGGGTAAGTATGGGAATTGATGCTTATAGAATAAGCTTTTTATGAAGCATGTTTATGAATATCCCAAGTCTCTGCTTTGGGAATGGCATTTATGATTGAAGAATAGTAGTAGTAGTTTTGTTAGGTGGATAGAAATACTAACATCTGGATTCTGTTTTTATCACAATTTTTATCACAGATTTTGCTTTTAACAAAAATTTTTAGTTTCTCATCCTTCTGTTTGAGATGTTGGTATTGTAAATTAATTTTAGCAGCTGAAATAATCTGATGAAAGATTCACAACTCCTTTTTTTGCTTCTTCTTTACAGAGCTGCATGGAATGACTTGAAAGTTATACTGCAGTAAAATGATTATATTCATTGGTTATATTCATTGGAGTGAAAATGTTGGAATTCTGTGCAGAATAACAAGTTCCTAAGGTCAGAGCTATATGCTCCAAAATTATGAGTGATAACTCACTGAATTTGTCTTATTATTCTTTTGTGTGTAAGATAATATGATTTTTTTTGTATTTTGATAGCTACAGCTGTGAACTGAACTAGTGTAATATTTATATATATTGAGACTGATTTCAGTGACTGAAATATGAAGTGAGCTGTGTGTTGACTAATTTTTTTTTCATTCCTCATTGCAATTATATTTTTGTCATCAACAGTGGATTTGTCCAATATCTTTTTTTTCTCAGTGTATTGTTTTGCACAGTGGAAACCATCACTGTGTTGTGTAACTGATTGCTCATCAGGAAGGTGATGTTCTCACCTTTTCCTTAACACATGCTCTCATATCAGGTAATTGTCTGTTCATACCTTGTCCTGGGTATATTACCGGCTCTATAATGAACCACAAATGGAAATTGTTATCTTAAGCTTTTCTCCTGAATTTCATCCTTTCATGTGTAGTGTAGTTCTCATTTTTTCTCCTTTCTCTAGAGCCATTCTGTCTGTAAATACTTTTTTTTTTTTTTCCTTTTACTTGCTAAGAATTTCAGATTCTTTTGTACTCTTTGCTGGAGCTAGTATGGTCCATCTGGTCTGACTGTCAGGATGAGCCTTTAGGAGATTCCAGTTTCACTTTGCTGAGTCCAAGAAGCTGACATCCTGTCACAAATACAGTTAAAAATTCCCACTTAACAAATGAGTGCATTTCTTTAAACAGCACTGAATCCTGCCATTGAAAATAATTGATTCATAATATTTAAAAAGCCACCAAACTTGAAAAAAAATTATTAATGTGCAAATTACATGCAGGAGTGACTCATGTAATTCATTTTCCATAATTCCTGGGGAGAGTTGCACAGTTGAAAATATGGTGACTTGAAGCTTTGTTGTACGTATTATAAATTTATTTCAGAAGAACCTTTTCCATAGCTTTAGTTTGAAAGGTATCTGAATTTCTTGGTATTGCCCGGAGCCTCGCAGTCAGTGTGTTGTGGGAACAGAGCAGTAATGCTGCCTGCATTGCAGGACGTGGGAGTGAGAGGCAGAGGTCAGACACGGACTCAGCGTTTCTTCTGGCACGCTTGGCACACTTACATCCCTCTAACATTCCTTTGGAACAGTCCTGAGTTTGAGTTCGGTGGATCAATGAGCTGAGGTGTGAAGAATGTGAAGTGTGTATTTTTGAGCTTGCTCTGACCATCTCTCAGGCAACTATTTTTCATTTCAGACAGCTTGGAATATCTTTATTTTTTCATAGTATTACTTAAAGGCATAGAGATTGCTAAAATCTATGATCTAGCAGATCTTTTTTCCCAATATTTTGTGTTGATGAAGACCGTAATATGGGTGTGGGGTGTTTTTAGCTTTTTTACTAGTCATTTTTTGTAGGTTGATAATTCAGTTGGAAATTAGAATTTACTAGGAACTTCTAATATGCTAATTCCACCATCCAGAGGGTGCCTGCCTGGAAAGGTGATAAAGTATTCTGGTAAATTACCTCAGTTTGTGGTCCTGAGATTTAACTGCCTAAGTTTTCAGCCAGTATTATTTTCTGAATTATGTAAATTATAAATAAATAATATGGGGGTTTTATTGTAGTAAATTTCAGTTATGCATTTACATGCAAATAAGTAGATTTTTTACCTTTCTTACATGTCTCCTTTCCACCGAAATGACAATGTTTCAGACTGCAAGCTAATGGGCCTCCCTTCTACTGATAGTTTCTTAGCTAGAATTCATCTCATAGGTTATCCATTTTGTTTTCACATTTTACAGTTAGTATTTGTTACCACTGTTATAATAGGATCCCAAAAAACATATATAATTGAAAAAGCCAGGTCACATAGTTTGTAAGTGGGTTATTTTCATTCTTTCTTGCTTTTTAGCTGTAATTTCATTACTTAAATGGGCTCCAGACTGTAATTTGTAATGACATCAACTGTTTAGTTGCTGCATTTCCCTTAGTATAAAAAGTGAAAATGGATTTGCTAACCTCTAAAAATATACCTGATACTTATCACTGATGTATTCCACTTTATATTTCCACCTTGCTTTTATAAAGGGATTAGAACACTTGCATGTAAAATTGGTTGCATTTACCAAGGAACACGAAAGCAGTAGAAGAACAATGTTTTTTAATGAAAGCTTTTCAAAAATCTAGGGTTTTTTAAAGTGGCTATATTCTTAGTTGCTCTAGTGATGTAAACAAGATCAATATAATTACATAACAGTAGAAGCAACTAAGTGAAATTAATGCTGGTCTTAAAATCTGGACTTCTGTGTTGGGCAAAGTCTATACAGGCTTTGTTAGGATTGTGCTGTGCAGGCATCCTGTGAAGGTTTCTGGCTCTAAAAACAGGCAGAGCAAGAGTCTAGAAAATGTGTTTTGTTATCCATTTTTGTGGGCTGCCTTTTTAAACAAAATATTGCAAACCATTTATTCCATTCCAATACATCTGTTTATCATAAAGTTATGTTAAAAGAGCCTTATGTAACATACAGGCTGTTAATGTTTTAGGCTGGCACTTTAACTAATTAAAAAACTGAGACTATTCTTTGAAAAAAAAAAACCCTAGCAAACAAGTCTACAGACTGTATATGAAGGCTGTCTGGTTCTCTTTTACTGTTTAATCTCTATTGCTGTTGTTATTTTTGGTCCATCTCCAAGGCACATTGAAGCATTGTATCCCTCTGAACTTAATTAGGTTAATGTTTCATGTTTGTAGGACAGCTTCTTAGATTTTTTAATAGCTCTAGTGCTAGGTTTCAGTATCTTGTTCTGGTTCCTGACACCTCTCATTAGTGACCTCTGCAATCAAATTCCTGTGTTGTGTATTAACTCAATAGTTAACATTCAATAGTGTGACACAGCATCATTTATTTTAGTAGCTACAAGGCTAAGAGAGTTTAAAGAAAACATAATTCTGAAATCCGCATGTTCTCATAAAACAGTTCATTTATGTCATGTAGCTTTAAATTCCCATCACAGGAATTACTGTTCTGAAACTTCACCCCTTCATAAGGTGGAAGCAAACATTTGCTGGAACTAAGTATTGTGTACATAAGAGTAGTCTAAGCTTGTCTCTAAGTCCTGGTGACCTTTTCGATTTTGCTCTGGGTGTTTTTCTAGTAGCTGCCACATTTGCCTTTTTGGATTGTGATATTTTTTCTGTTTGAACAAAATCCTTGCTGAGGATTAATGTAAAATCATAGGAATTGATTCATTTGGGATTAATTATGTAAAATTAGTTACAGTGAATTGTATTTTGACCCTAGCCCTCTTTATCATATCTCATTTCTTTGAAATCATTCCTTCATATTTTTCCAGCATTTTTCAATCTCCTTCCTTGTAGCTGACATTATACTAAAAAAGGAGAAAGAGTTAGAGCAAATTGTGTGCAAAGTAATAGACATAGCTGTTACATTCTGTGTTAGTCATTTTCAAGACCAAAGCTAGCAAAGTTGCAAAATAAAGGAAGAAAATCAGGTATGACAAAATCTGGTATCAGCCTGCAGTTGAAGTTTAGTAGCCTTCTGTATTATCTTTATTTCTCCAGACACAAATAAGTGGATCATCACAAGGCAACATTGCTGTGCTTTTTTTAAATACTCTGTTAGCCTGTATTAACAAAGTTATTCATCATATTCAAGAATTAGAATCAAAGGAGGAAAAATGCTTCCAACTGGGACATTCATGGTACATTTTTATCCTTATCGGATCAGATATATATTAATTAGGATTACTATGTTGATTTTTATAAAATTTTAATTTCATTTGATATGTACTCCCCAAAATAGTGCCTGAGAATTTAATTTACTAGTCATTATGTTTTTCATCTACTTAACAGTTTTGGCAAATTAAAATATTTTATTGCAATCAGTATAGCACAATATCATAATGCAATATCCATATATCATAAAGATTAATAGATTCATGCATAATGAGTCAGAGTCAAGCTGATTCAGTGATATCATCTGTAAAATAGTTTTTGTTACTGGTCTTGAATAGAGCAACAAATGTAGCTGAGTGCCATTTTCTCTCACTTATAGCAAGCAATGTTTTTTCATGAACACTACTTAAGGATTCCTTGATTGAAAGGTTTCATTATTATAGAAAGACAAAATTGAAAATGTTATGATTCTTTCTGTAGCAGCACATGATCTTTTTCTATCTATATGGATTCATAGAAATGAATAGAAGAATAAAGGGAACTAAAAAAAATGGGTAGGTAGAGGAAGAAACAATCCAATATATATATAATTTTAAAGTGTTGTAAAATCTTCCCATTAACCTCTCTGAGAACATGATTAGTGTAATTTAAATAATTCACTTTTACTGGAAAAGTATTTTCCAAATGTTAATAAATTTTGCATATGTCTACACTGCAGCAAGAAGATCTGATAGCTGCCTGCATAGGCAAGTTATATTTAAATAATTTATCTGCAATACTGGCAGTAATGTCATCATAGCAGCACATCAGGAAAGCTGTCTGAGATTAGTATTCCACAAATGCTGTTAAATACTCTGCAGGGAAATTTCTGCAACTGCAGTAGAGATTCTACAAAAATCTAAGGTGCATGAACTGCATCTAGATTTACATTATAGATACTAATTTGACTGGAAAATTTATATTGCTTCATTCACTTTTATTTAAAATAATGTGAGGACAGTGAAATTATTTCAATGTCATCATTTGTCATCAATATACATGAACTGGATAAGCATTGACAGGTCCAAATGTTTATTCATTTTATTGTTAGCTTAAATTGTATCTGCTAGTCTTGTGTATATTTTCCACATCTCTTCTATTACTTAATATACAGAGATTTAAAATATTCTGAAGTCTTTGGATGGTGAACTTATTATAACTACAAGTTAAAAGGAAAAAAGGTAAGGTTGCTATGGTAAGAATATTTCATTAATGCACTTAAAAATAGGAATTATGCATATAGAATGAAATAACTATACTACAAATATAGAGGGGTTTGATTTTAATTGTTTACATATGAATTTATTTATATATTTGATAATAAATTATTTCTAGCCATGTGTCCAGTAGACATGTAATACAATACAATACAGGTATATTTCAAAGGCAGAAACTCAGAAAGAACACAAAATAAACCTGAATCTGTCACTTTAAATTTTTCATGATGCAGGGTACCTTATGGTGTAGTTCTAGTTACATTCTCCTCTTCAAACTCCTCTCTTAATCTTTGTATCTCATGCACTGAGCTTGCTTGTTGTCCTGGCTGTTTTGCTCAACAAACCCTGTATTTCCCTGGCTATCTTTACTTCATGTCAGATACACTATTTTTGTGTTTCCCTACTTATTTAATTCTTGTTTATCAAACTGCTGTTCCTGTAACTAATTTGATACCTGTTCAGGTCCCAGTTGTCCTGTCCAATGTCTTGCTGTTTTCCATTACTGCACAAGTATTTTTTTTCCTATTCCCTATATTTTGTGTTGAGCTAGGAAGGCTTTGATAGTATTTCTCTAGTTCTGTTTTTGGCATAGGATTTTTGTCTGCCGTATCTTCATGGGAAAGGGATTTTTTTGTGGCGCTCTTCCAAGAGTTCTTTCAAATTTATGTGTGCTCAAGTTATGGATGTGTGTGTGATGTAACCCTGTGACCACAGGTTTTGTTCCATTTTAGCTGCATATGAAGGACTCCTATGTGCCCTTTAAGCCTCCCATGTGGGCAGAAGGGGGTGGTAATTACCTTCCTCCGCTGGCTTTCAGCTCCAATAGGCTAATGAGCCTATTAAGTGCTCATTGCAATGATTTGCTTGTGTTCTTGACTTCTTGTGTTACTTCTTTCCCATTCTTGCTTGCAGATTAAGTTTGGTCCCTGCTCCATGTCTTATGTAAATTATGTGAGTATCCTTAGAAATCTGTGTGTATCATCTGTCAAGCTGATAGTCACATACATTTAAATGATATATTAAGTACTGTTAAGTCATCCTATTTGCAAGAAGATAATTTACATGTCTGTATTTAGATCCATGCTATATTTTAACCTCTCTTGGATTTGAACCAACTGAACTGGTTATGCTGGGTGTTGGAAACTCTAGATTTTTTTTTTTTTTCATTTTGTTTCTTTTGTAAAAGACATAACTACATTGCTGTTACAGGATATTTGTAATATACTCCCAACAAAGATTTCTGTTTCATATAGTTTCCATCTTTAGTCAGAACATGCATTTTTTAAATTAAGTTTTAAATATTAAAGAGATTGTGTGCGTTTTTTTTAAACCAGTGTGCAACATTTTAAGTACTACTAGCCTGAGGCTATCCCATCTGCAGTAAATTGTGTGATAAAATTTTTGTTGACAGCAGTAAGGCCAAAATTTCACTCCAGATTTTAAGTAGTTTTCCTTCTTTAAATGCTTATGGGTTTTAAACAAAATAATTTACGGAAAGTTTGACTGTGGAATCAAAAGAGAAGTGTGTTGAACCCTTGCTTATATGACTCCTATTTTTTGTAGATCAGGACAATGGATGATGAGCTCAAAGAATCTTTTGCAAAAGAAAAATCCCAAAGAAAACCCCAGACATTTTTGATAACAAAATTTCACAGAATGGAATGATGGTTTGGTGTACCACCAGTAAAACAGTGTTGTTGAGATACTATGCTGAATATTCTTAGAACTCCAAAGACTTTAATGAATTAATTGAATCTTACTTAGAAAAATTAAATTAAATAATTATTCTTGACAAAATTGAGATCATTAGGAACTTGTACTGTTATTTAGAGATTACTTACCCAAGCAAAGACATAAAGATGAAAATTTTGTGCCATCTATATTAACACATTTTTGCTGTGCTTTGCATTGGAAATAAGCTGGAGGAAAATGCTATTGAACGTGAAAGTTGTGTTTGTAACCAGTTGTGCTTTCCTTGATAGATGTGAAGAGTCAGCTTTATCCTGAGAAAGGAGCTGGAATTGAGACAGTGTGTTTAAGCCTTCATAAGGAACAATTATAATCTATTTTTAAAGACAGAAATGTAACCAGTTGTGCTTACTGTGAACAGGCCAGCTTTGTGTTGAGAATGAAGCTCAACTAAAGAGCATCTGATTAAGTTTTCATTAAAAAAATATTTCTAATGTATTTTTAAAGACGGCAAAGACGTTAACTTTGAAGCAGGAAACAGAAGCTTTGCTATTGGAAGTTACTGATCTAATTAAGCAGCTGAAGGCTGATCATGAAGGAGAAAAATCTTTAGAGTTGGAGAAATAGTGAAGGAACAAGCTTGGCGTAAAGATTGTTTGCTTGTTTGTCACTTTGGAGGCTTCAACAACTCGTCGCAGCCATGCAAAAAGATACTGATACTGAAACTAAGAATATTTGTAATTTTTCAGTCAGCTCCTTACCAAGAGTAAAAATCCAGATATGACCATGGTTGTGTTTACTGTAAAAGGATTACAATATTTACATTTCTGAACTTGGTATACTTGAATACATATCTGGGAAAAAAATGGGAAGTACTATGAAATGTTCAGCGTTTTCTGAGAAATAACATAAGAGTAGAACAAGACTCTTAAGATGATAATAAATACTTAGTTTGGGACAAGAAATGAGAAGCTGAAATGTAATTATAAAATAGTACATTTGAGTTAAATGACAGATTAAACCAGAAGTAAAAAAATAAATTATTTGTTTTGAAAAAAATTAAAGTGCGATAAATTTGAACATAGTTCTCACATATTTAATACAAGCTATTTGACATAAATATTGATATGTGTCCTTAAAGCCCCAGATTCTGAGGACTTTTTCATTACCTTATGTAGGTATCTACTCGATAAAATTAAAGAAAAAAAAGGAAAAACAACAAAAGGAGCTACTTAGCAGTTTGTTGTTTGTGTTCTAGCTCAAGGGCAAAAGCAGGTACTGCCTGAACCTAGACTTTAGGAAAGTAGCATAATTTGTCACAGTAAGTTGCTAGATGTAAAGTCAAGGTTGTACTCATGTGCATATTCTGGTGCACATCACCCAGAGGTCTTTGACAAACATCTCACAGTCCAGAGTGTGGAGGCAGTGCAAGTCCTCCATGGCTGTGTTTAGTGAAGCATCACGTGAACATCGGTGTGTGATGGAGGCGAGCCAGTTGGTTGGTCCCAAATGCTTTCTACCCCCATCCCTGAAGTCCAAGTGTCAATAGTACACAGCCCTAACAACATAGGAGAAAAATGTTTGTTTGTTTTAGTCAGTGGCTAACTCTTGACTTGGAAATCAGAAACCTGTGTTAAGGTGCTCCCAGTCTGCAGAGATTGCTCATTGAAAAAGCAATTGCCTCTTACAGATCGTTTATGATGCCCCAAAAACAGAGGAAGAGATTGAGTAAAGACTCTGAACTAAAAATCAGGTTAGAGAATGCTTTCAGGAGCAAATCTGTGGCACTGAAAGGTCAATTTTACAGAAGTAAAGAACTGCAAGCATAGTAGCTCAAGATTTGAGCTGCAGAAGTGTTTCTTTTTACTTTTTGACTGATGTAGCTGTAAATTATCTTTGTGTGTTGCTAGATATTTGTTGCATTTTTTTTAGTGTTTAGCATTTTCTTTAAATAATAAAAGTTTAGAATTGCAGAATATAATTAGCACATTTTCTGGTCTGTTAATGTAAAATAAAGTAAAGCAGTATGTGAAAATTGACCAGTTTCTTCTCCCTTGGTTTATCAGTGGGCTATGTTAGTATGATGTCATGTCCTTGAAGTAAATTCTGTGATTTTCAGGATTATAATTTTTCATGGTATTATCTTTAAGACAAAAAATATACTAACATGGAATTGAGGATAAAGACCCTCAGGGATGTTATAATTATCTCTAATCTGAGTATTACAAACCCAGGAGATTTATTAAGATTTTACATGACCCATTCAGAGTAGACACTGAATCCTGTTATTTCTTCAGAATTACCTTGATTTCCATTATTCCTTGCTCCTCCTGCATCTATGTCCTGTAGCACACTCAGGTAATTACATTGATATAACCAATCTTCAGAAATTACATTCTCTGAAATAGAACAAAAATCCAATATACACCACATTTTATTCATCTTAATGTTAGGCACCAGTCTGTACAATGTAGAAAAGTCACTTGTTCTTGCAATATCTCTACCTTTCAGTAGCAATGAAATAATAATTTTGCAAATTTTGGATTTATGTCTTGTTAACAGAGTAAGATTTATTGACTTAAGGGATTGCATTGAATATTTCACAGCTACTTCTCAGAGGTAGGGTGGTTTTTACATCAGTAAAATGTGCTTCTCTCTCTCAAATTTATGGCAAAGTTTACTGTTCTTGAGATATTATCTGATTTTTTTTTCTCAGCTGATATTCTTACTTTACTTTCTGTAGTTTTATAGCAATAAATTTCCCATCAGCTGCTGCAGAACACACCTGTAATAAGCCTTTTTTTTCCCAGACAAAATAAGATAAAATACATGTTGCTATTCAGCAACATGATTTAGTCACCTATTTTCTTGTAAAGACCCATAGGAAATTTATGCCAAAGGCAGAAAAGAAAATGCAGCAAACTGAATTAAGACTGACTGTTGTGGCAATCACAAGATGATACTTCTGTGTGACAACAAGAATATGTTTTGTTTGTTGCTTTTGAGCTTGTATCTTTCCTTTAACTTTCCTGAAACCATGTTTAGTTTGGGAAGTGTCCCTGAACTGAAAATAGTTTTTGTATCAAGAGGATGTGGGATCTGTACTTGCCCTGTTCTTTCTCTGCACCAACATATGTCATACATCAACATAGCTGGAGGCTAGGAAGCTCGGTAGAGCTGTTCTTGTGTCATAATAGCCTCCTCTACATATGCCTTAAGGCGAGGTGTTTTCATTTCCTTCACAAAAACAAAACCACCCCAGCTTTGAACAGTTGCTTGACTTACATACTAGGATCACTAAGTATGAGTTTTATAAGCCAGATCCACTCCTAATGCAACACCTGGTGGTCTTTTCTCATCAATGTCCTTTCTCGGCCTTCAAAGAAGCTTATAGCCAAATTTTGCAAGTCTTAGCATTACGACAAGATATTCCTAATTTCAGTAGTTATTCATGGTGTCATTCAGATACCCACATTTTGTTATGCTAATTATCTTTTTAACAGAATAGTAAATGTGTGTTTAAGATACCTTGGAGCTATGATGGCATTTTGATTGTAAAAGCTGTCAGCTGCTGCAGGTACAGAACCAAATATGTAAGAAACAGCCAGCAGACAGGTTCAGGAGGAAACAGACTTCGTGAAGAAACACAGCCCTCTGCTGGAAGAAAAGCTGAATCCAAGGACAAAGCTATGGATGATGAATGAAAAGGTAAATCCAGATCATACACAGGGATTTTCCACGATGTAGTTGCCCTTTTAGAGAGCAGCAGTCCGCTGGAAGTGCCAAAGTCTGCGTTACATTTTGGATGTCCGTACCACCACGTACAGGCACTCAGAGCTAACAGAGCCCAGGCAGGATAATGCTTTCAGCCTTTAATAAGTGTCTCTGAAGCATACATGGAATGCAGTTCTAACTTTGTAAGATGATTTCATGTGGGATTTTTCCTGGGAAAGGCAGAAGCCACATATGTGATATCTGCATTGATTCTCTTCACTTTTTTCACAGACATCTGTGTTTCAGAATATGGAGACATCAGAAGCTGTCAAAAAAAGTTTACAAGATTCAATTATTCTTTGGTGCTAATGTACATATTTCCTATTGTACTTATGGTATTTATTGATTTTAATATTGATAATATTTTTTTTAATGATAAAGGCCTAATGTGGAGGATGCCAGTCTAAATAATCAAAGAAGAACAAAGTTGCAGGTAGCTTAAAATTGATTTCTGAAACTGGAGAATACTGTTACTTCAAGTTCAGATATTAGGAATGATAATTATGTTTTACATATATTTTCTATAATACCTTTTAAGTCCAAACCTAGAGTACAATCTCTTTTTCAAGGTACTTACAGTCTAAAATGGTCTCTTTTTTGGTAAGCAATTCATAATGTTTCTTTTAATTTGTTTTATTTTGCATTCAATTTTGGGGAACCCTGAAGTTATGTCAAAATACTTCTAAAATGAAAAAGTTAACTGCCTATTACACAAATAATATAAGAACTATAATGAGTTAGTTCTGAGTTATGAAACACATCCCCATTCTTTCAGTGCTATATGTTTGAAATACTAATTAAAAATCAAGTTGATAACAGTTTAAAGTTGGATGTCTTTTTTCCATGTTAAAGTCCTAAAAATTTATTATATGCAGCTAAAATATTGAGATGTACTAAAATACATGTCATGAGTAGACTTAAAATATTTTTAAAGGCTATTTTAAAACCCTCTTTTTTTCAGAGGGCTTTTTTCCCTTTCTTTCCAAAAATTGGCACCACATATCACAAGAAGATAGACTTATTGTTACTGTACATGTCTTTACATTTATTTATTTATATGTCTTTACATACATATATTTATCTTATTTATATATTACATTTCACCAGAATTTTTAAATGTCAAGTGGATTATTTGTGACTTTTATTGTGCTCCGATTTAACTATTTGTAACTCAGGTTTGGGGTTTCTTGCCATGGTCTTAAAAAAGCAGCTGATACTTACTTGCCTTTGTAATTAAAACAATTATTTAATTTTGAATCTCTAGTTTTTAATATCCAGAGAACTAATTTAAGCAGTGAAGTTAAGCTAGATTCTAATACAGATTTCTAGATCATGTTGGTTTTTTATATTTGTATTATTTTAAAAAGCAGAGACAACAGACGTGCATATCTCTATTTGAGAGTTAAAAACTGAGTGCCCCAATATTATCTATCCCATTAAAAAATATGGTCATTGTGTTGTCTGCAAAGGCTGCACAGTCTCTAGGAGATGTTTCAGTAATGATTTTGTCAGGTTACTGAGTGAAACCTCAGTGGCTTCTTTGCACCTTATTTCTTTCTTTCTGCTCCAGAGGTCACTATCTTCCCATGAAAGTAGCCACCTTTTCAAAAAAACTCCAAAATTCTGTAATAGAATGAAAGCTCTCTTGCTAACATTTCTTTAAATTATACCATTTTCACAACATGCTCTCTTGTCTTTCCCTGGCACTTCAAATTTAAACATCAATTTTTAAACTGACAAGGATCAGACAAATCTTGGATTTTTTTTTTTAATTTTGAACATTATATATGCTTTTTATATAAAATCTTTCAGGAAACTTGTTTTCTGACATCAAAAGTACACGGTGATGTTCGTTGTGAACTTATAGAAACACAAAAGACAATGAAAAAGATTGATGAAGAACCTGTAAAAAAGATGCATGTGTGTATGAGAAAATTAAAAATGCTGAGATGCTATTGAGTCAATACAAGTAAGAGCTATCCACTATGGCATTATAATTTCCTTTTAGTTTTAATAGTGGCAATCAAACTAGAGAAAATTTGCTTTTAGAAACTATTTTAAATTATCTTGGTTTTTTTCTTCAATTAAAATAATAGAATTATACATAAGTGTTTGCCTCTTTTATCTTAGCTCACATTACCAGAATAAGGAAGATATGATGTCTAGAATGATATCCAAATATAAAGTTCCATGAATCAATTCCCAAAGTGTGCCATTTTTGCCTCATATTGCTTGCTTATGAATTTTTAATCCCTTTGACAGGACATTTTACTATCATTGTTATTCACTGCACAAATTACTGGAATTTATCAAAATACCTTTTCTAACTTTTTTTTTTTTTTTTTTAACAAAGGAACAAAATTACTTTATTGGACTGCAAGGTAGCTTCTATATGGCAGTGGCTTAGTTTGAGTTTCCTTGCTGTAACCTCTTGGCAGGTTATTAGCCCCTGGATTATCACATAGAGCTATAGTAACAACTGGACACCACTAACAGCCAGTCACTGAAAAATAATCCTTCCTTTCTATCTCTGAATATACAGACAAAGAGTCAGCACCAAGAATAACTGTGCCAAAGAACAAGAATATCAAGTATTTGATGTTTGGTAGGAGGTTACACTCGACTTTGCTGCATATGCCCGTGGCTCATTGCCAGCTTTTATCAGGCAAAGTAGCAAGTGACACAGTGGCCTTTTCTTTCTCACTTGAGATGAGGAAAGCTCACTGGAATAATTGAAAGCAGTGATACATTTTTGAAATATCTTGAGGGGCCATAGAAGACATATCTGTACCACACCCATGTGACAGCACCTGTTCTTCAAATATCAGGTACTTAAAAAACTGTGCGTGGTAATTATGGAGTATATGAATTTCATAATAATTAATGAAATTTGGTCCATCTTTCTTTATTTGGTCCATAATTCAGAACTACGTGGGTTCATTCGGAATTTACAGGCCAGTTTCACAATTCAAGTTGTACTCCGCACTTCCTGAGTTGGGTCACCATGCAGTGTTGTGATATTCCAGAGTTGATGTTAAAAAGTGCCTCATGTACAGCAGGGGTTGAAAACCTGTCCTGGTCACCAATGGTTCATTTAAGGCAGTAAGACTAATGCTAATGGTTGAGTTGTATGTGCAAACTGGTGTCCTTGGTAACCTCATTTCAACAAATGTCGATTTCCCATCCAGCACAATCATTGCAAGGGATTGTCCATCTCCCATTCCGTTTCTTCTAAAGGATCATTTTCATTTGGAGTCACTATAGAGTTGACCTCATTAGTTTATCTAAGAGTTGTAAAGGAGCACTTACACAGCTGAAGAAATGTTTCTTGTTACCAAACTTCTGATTTTTTAAAGAAATGAGTACTTTAAAGGGTGTCTGTTGTCTACAGATCCATTTATCATCTCAGGTTACTGCCGTGTCTCTTCAAAATGAGGACAATGAAGTTCTCTTATGCCAAGATCTCTGTTTCCATACATTGATCCATTCAGCTCCCAGGAAGTACAGGAATGCAACATGTTGATGTTTTGTAGAGGAGATCATTTGCAGAGGAGAATTCTCTTTATTGGACTAACAGAGGGATTTCATGAAGCTCCTGACAACGGCATCAGTTTCCTCAAGGAGATGGGCTGTCTGTGTCTGCGAGACACCTGGGTGATTCCACAATGCTGTGACAGTCTTTCTCTATGCATTTAAATATGACTGTGAACTACAAGAGCTACTCTTACCACCAGCACAGGTATTACAAATACCTGTCAGAGCTGTTACTCACTTCTTCTCAAGTGAATCCCTATTTCCCAAAGGTCATTCTCATCTGTATATACCTAAGAATCTTATGCCATTGGCCAACCCATCTCAGCCCATTGAATTCCAGAGGTTGTTACTATCAGAAATAAACTTTGTTGTTTTAATTGTTTACAAGCCAGTAGTACATGGCCAGACTTTCTAAAAAGACAAAAGATAAGCAATGTGGATGACTGTTGTGGTTTAACCTCAGTAGGCCCCTGAGCCCCACACAGCGTCTCACTTACTTCCCCTGAGCAAGGATGGTGTGGAGAATCAGAAGGGCAAAAATGAAAAAAGCCCCTGGTGGAAATAAAGACAGCTTAAGAGAAAAAGAAGAAGCCATATACACAAGGAAAACAAAGCAAGAAATTAACTTGCCACTTCCATGGGCAGGCAGGTGTTGAGCCATCTCCATGAAAGCCAGCCTCCATCACATCAGACATTTGCTTGAGAAGACAAACACCATCACTGAAAAACAACCCCTTCCCCTTCCTCCCTGCAACTTGATATGCTGAGCATGATTCCATATGGTGTGGGATATCCCTTTGGTCAGCTGGGGTCAGCTGTCCTGGCTGTCCCCCTCAACTCCTTGTGCAGCCCCAGCCTGCTCATGGTAGGGTGAGATGCAGAAAAGGGCTTGACTGTGTAAGCCCTGCTAACATCCCTGTGTAGAAGCAGCACCACTTCCAGCACAAAACCCCAACATAGCCCCATACCTGCTACTATGAAGAAAATTAACTTCTTTGGATTCCAGCCCAAACCAGTATACTTATACATTGCCCATTGTAATGCCTGCATTGAGTCAGTGAAATCTCTTTTGTAGGCTTGTCTACCATGAAGTCCAAAACAAAATCTTCAAGTAACTGAGAGAGTAGAGGGCACCATGAGTGACATTTTTATTTGATGTACCAAATAGGAAGAATTTTTATTCTATTTAAACTGTATGTCAACTTCTTTAGTAAGATATGTTTGAATAAAACAAGGCACACAGTAGAATTTGGGAGCAAGGTATCCTGGTCACCTCTGTAAAAGGACCCACTCTCAGAGATACATAAAAAAGAGGTCATAGTAGCTGTAGACATTTTCTTTTGGTTTTAAATTTTAAGTTTTTTCTTCAAGAAATAGTTGGAATTAAGAACTGTGGTTGTTTTGGTTACTGTTTATGGTACTCTATATGCCATAGTTAACAGCTGTACCTGATTAAAGTAATGTGAGTTGGTTGTGTCATTTTCAGTTTGTTTAGATTACAAATATCAGCAACTTTATTTCAAAAACTGTTTAGTGCTTAGGACCTCGAAACACCTCTTTTAGTCCCACAGGAGTACTTGCTGCCTGCCTCAGAATCTTACAAGTTACTTAGCCTTGAAGCAGAAAGTAACCCTGACTTTTGAAAAACAGGGCACTCATACAGTATATTTTGACCTAGGTATTGTCAACATCAGGAACTTATTTCTCTGGCTAATCAGATAGGTGCTTTTGATGTCTGCTACCCAGGTAGATCTGTGCTTGCAGGTCAGAGCAGAAACCTCACTGACACATTCTTGAACATGGAAGGTTGCTTAGATGCAATAAACTCATTTCTCTGAGATATGTCAGAGATATTTCTCTGACATCTCTTTGTCAGTGGCACTAAACAGCAGAACTAAAGAAGGACCACAGCTCTCTCTTAACAAGTTCACCCCTAATATGGGAGCAGGAGGCATCTTGGTTACATGCATGCACTCAAATGATGTTGCTGTTTGAGGAGTTCTGGCCTTGCACTTGTAAAGTGGGGATTGTAATAAGATCCAAACTGTCCATGTCTCAGGAACGATGAGTCAGTGTAGGATCAAAAAAGGTATTTTTCTCTAAGATAAGTACCTCAGCAATACTGGAGATCTAAGTGTCTCTCTCTGACTTGGGTTTTTTTTCACCAAATTTAATTTTTCCTATTTTCATCCTAACCTTTACAGTGAATTTCTAAGTCTCAGTTTTATTAAGTCAGGGTAATTTTGACATTATATTAGAGACTTTTTTGCTAATTATATTTTATTTCCT
Organism: Dicaeum eximium; assembly: GCA_013396995.1. Lineage (NCBI taxonomy): Eukaryota > Metazoa > Chordata > Aves > Passeriformes > Dicaeidae > Dicaeum > Dicaeum eximium. The sequence continues at coordinate 2,490,114 of VWZP01009941.1, read as the reverse complement.
CTAAGGTAAATCCACAGTCAACACATTTGTTTTTAGCTAATTAAGATTTTACTTTGTAATTTCAGAACCTAGTTTCCACACTGAAAAGAATATTAGTATATGAAAAATTAAAGTTGTGGTCAGATATATAGCTAAAGTGGAAGTATTTTATTACACAAAACCTGACATCAGAATTTTGTAATAACACTTGACAAAGCTGAAGTGACTTCTGAAAATTGCCACATAATTCTTCAATTAACATCTCTATGTATGTTTAAGCAAAAGAAGATGTGTGTGAAGAGTATGAAATAATATTTGTTTTTAATGTATATGAGCCTGAGAATGAAAGCTTCACAATGTCTTCATAATGTTTGGAATTTTAATTATTGTTTAAATATGTATATGGAGATGAACTGATCAAATACTCATTAGCTCCTTTGTGGGTTCCAGCTGAGAGAAATCAGAAAGCATGGACCTTGATTCTGTAACTTGTTAAGTTCATTGCAAACCTCATGTTGATTTTAATTATGGTAAAGATCAGGTACTGAGTAAGATGTATTACCAAAATGTCATGTGATTTATTACTATGCATTCAGATACTCTGATTATAGAAACTGTTGCTGAAGGTGATTTTATCATGTAACACCTGAAAAAATATTTTTAAAAGTGTATTTCCTATTTTCTTTCTTTTTGTTTTACTATTCCATCATATATGTACTATTAAACTTTATTCCTTATTGATTCATATTTATGGAGTGTGATCAGCAGCTATTTGTTTTTTTTCTGTTGTAGGCAAACTGCTGTAGTTTAAGAGTTGAGGTCTTAAGGTGTACGTAATAGTAAATATTTCTGTGCATTGTCAACTTTCTTTGCTTGGCTATATTCTCTGTGACTTTGACCTTCTTTTTGTTCATTATTCCTTTCTTTTTTCTAAAGTAATTTTTATTTTCAATGTGCTTTAAGAAGAATTCTGTATTTTAGAACCTTTCTAAGATGCCCTCTGATTTCTTTTAGTTTCTGTGATATAGTTTTCTGAAATGGGTTGAAAGGTAATATTCCAAAGAATATTCCAACTAAACCATGTCACTGACTTAAGGAGGGATGCATTACTTTAGTTTCTTATTCTAATATTTTCCATCCCATTTCTTGCTTAATTTAACCTTCTTAGCTTCTTTAACTGTGCTAAATGTTGAGTGCACTTTCTGGGTGTTTGTGGAAATATATACATGTTTCTCTCACATAGAAACAGTTAATTTAAAATTTTAATATGTACTTAATTTCTCTGATCTTCTACTTTGAGTTTGGATGCAAAGTGGTATGTGCTGTTTTATTCCCTAGTTGCTTAGTTTGTCCTGAATTTTTTCTGAAGTTTTTAAGCTTGTTTTGACCTTTCCTATTGTAATCAAATTATATGCAGACTTTTAATTTCCCTGCTGCTGCCCTTTCACATAATTTGTAAATATATCAAAATAACAGATTTGAGATTTTGAGATACCATCTTCCAACCTATTTTTTTAAATGAAAATTGATCATCTGATCTTACTTCTTCATTTTTATTAATATTAGAATTTTTTCATCTTGTCTTGTGACTACTGCACTTTTAAAAGTTTTTTTTTTTTGTACAAGATTTTGTTCAGTTCCCTCTAAATTCTGTCATTGTGTCTCAGCTGTTAGTGTGCTTCATAGTTGTAGGGCAGTATGGGCAATTTTTCTGGGGTTTTTGGTAGTCTTGGTGGAAATTGGCTTGCTTGAGATTGTTTCATGTGGAAGAAAGGAAGTGTGGTGTTTTCCTGTAGCTAACCTTTGTTCTGAGATGCTTTAAAATTTCTTTGTTCTTTTGTTCTTTTGAAAGAAGTCATTATATAAGTAAATTCCCCATGATCATGGAAATAGGTAAATATTACCAAAATTAGCCATCTGTACTGACAGAAATACGCCATGTATGTTTTCTCTTTCACCTAGCTATGCTATTTCCTTTTCATATCACATGACAGTGACGTAGACTCTTGTGCACCCTGTAACCTGTTTTGCGTGACCGTGAATTAAACTGGAAATGCCAGTGATACCAGTGATTTCAGGAATATCAGCATTTTCAGGAAAAAGTCAAGTTGAAAACTCTTTTTTCTATCCCTCAGTAAAGCATTAATTTTTTGTTTTTTGGGAGTTTTGATTTTTTTGAGGTTTTTTGTTTGTTGGCTGGTTTTTTTGGTTTGTTTTTTTTTTGCTTGTTTGTTTCTTTCTTTCTTTTTTACTGTGTATTTTAATTTTTTTTTTGCAGCTATTTGCTAAACTGGTAACTCAGTCATGCTTACATTACAGAGGAAGTAGCTGCCATCTGAGGAGGACTAGAATAACCTAGTGTTGATAGGCATGAGAAAGACAGATTTGTGGTGGCACAGACTTGAAAGACTGCTCTGCAGTTCATACTCTTTTCTTTATGTTCAGTGCCATCACTGAGAAAGTGATGAAGATTGCACAAAACTGAAAATACTGAGGCTGCTATAAATCACGCGGCACAGTCTGTGGCTTACACACACGCATTGTGGCTGATGGTGCTGTAATTTTTCATGACAGCTACAACTCAGAAACTTGTAGCTGATAAGCAATATAAGAAGAAAATTACAGCCTATGACTGTTACATGTCTGTTGTTAGAATAATGCCAAATACTATTTATATGTCTTTTTCATGGGTGGTGGGACCTAAGGAAGTGGAGGGGTTCAAAATGCTGGGCTTCATGCTCGTGCCATACACAGCCTGTGACACCTTGCAAGGTAAGTCTTTACTTCAGCATTAGATGAAGTCTTGGAAGCAAGTAAATGAAGAATGTCTCTTAAATGTCTTTTTAATAAACAATGTCTCTTTTCTTGCAGAAAAGGTTCTTGAATTAGTGATGAAGCGTCTTTATGATTGTTTTATCTTGTCTTATTGCAGGGGTTTTTTTGGGTTGTACTGCAATAGTTGTCTCTAAAACTCAGGTACTGTTGGTCTTAGTTCTGCAGTGGTGGATTTATTTTACAGTCTAAGACACACTTTGGACTATGTTATTGACCAGAACAGTTCTCTTGGCAGCATGGAATAATAATAGTGCTGAAACAATAATAAAAATAATGGACAAACAATTGTAAAATTTTTACCTGATATGCCTCTATTTCTTTTGCCTTTTTGTCAAATCCATTCACAAATGTAAAAAAATGCATTTTTGCAGCTTATAATGAAGCCTATAACCATGTCTCATGGGAGTGTTTTGCTGAAAATTGTTGTAGTTATTAGTATCTTGTTCTGTAATTATGGCAAATTTTCCTTCCTATAATGCTCTTAAATCTGCTATTCAGGGTGAAAGTAAAGTCCCTAACTCCTCCTTTGACCTTGTCTTCAAGTTCCTTTTGGCACGAACAATTGATGTCAGTGAAAAATTTAATTCACAAATGACATTTGTTCACAAAATTACAGTGCAGTGGGTTGATTAAGGGAGGATATCTCTGAACTAGATTCAGCCACTAGCAGAGTGTTGACTCCTATTTTGTTTGGTTAATGTGTGAGGTATGCAAAAAAGCCTTGCCTTAACTACTGCAATGCCTGCTCAGAGGTCCAATTAGAAGTTGCAATGCTGGCAGGCTGTTTAAGTGCGAGTGAACTGGTAGCATGAGTAGATTTCTTATCTGGCTGAAATTGCATGAGCCTCCCAGGATGGATATTTTGAAATTATCTCATGCATACCTGTTCAAGGAACATAGTACAGAATCAAAATAAATCTTTACTAATTCAGATTTGCTTTACATTTTCCTTTATAGAGAGGGACTACTTTGAAATATTTCCAAATAGATGGATTCACTTTGTGTGTATTTCTATTAGTAATGAGTTAAAGCATTCTGAATATATTTGGACCAAATACTGTATGATGTTAAAAGAAACAGAAGAGAAGATTATAAAGGATGAAAAACACCTTGAGGAGTTAGTGAAGCAAAAAGCAGAAATCCAGGAAGATGTAAAATGTTGGAACAGCAAAGTTAGTCTTGAATATTTATAAACAAGCAAGTAAATTAGTATCTTTTATTGAAAAGTACATGAATGCCTAAATATTTTGTATGTTTAAGAGTTAAGATCCTCTGTAAGAGTAAAAAAAATACAGATTTTAAAATTAGAAATGGTAGATTCTGTAGAGTTCTCTTGTTCATTATTTTGTTTTAGTATTTTTTTTCTGCTTTAATTATTAAAAATATCATAACCATTTTACAGTTTTATAAGTGACCTGGATATTTTTTGGTTTTGGGCACATATTTGTCTAATACTTCTTATCTTCTTAAACCATCTGGAATAAAATGTGTGCAGGTAGTGGGACAACATAAGTGTCCTCTGCAGTTAGCAGACTTCTTAATCTGAGATGACATATGATACACTTTTACATTGTGCATAATAATACCCTATTTTACTTACAATTTCCCCCTTTTTCGCTATATTTGCCTCTGATTAATTTTGAAATGTTGTACTTTTTAGTCTAAAGTCTGGAGTTCCTCACAGAGCCTGACTATGAGGTTTCAGTTAATTGACAGCTTCTGTTGAACCAGTAGAAAATGTCTAGAAAATGTAGATGCTCACAACAGAATCTGTTATTTTTTTTACATGTATGTGAATATATATGTGTATATATACAAGTGTAAATAAATATGAAATTCATTCTCTTGTACACTCCCAGTACCATTGTGGGTTGTCCATCTTCATAAATAGGTCCTGCTAAGGATCAAGTGGAATCCAGAATATGCAATATGGAGGATTTCTGAGAAGATGAATGTACCAAGCATGCCCAGGATATAAGGAAAAAATCCCCAAAGCAGCCCCCCTGTAAAAGCAAAGATAAAGTTGTATTACAGCCACCAATAGGCATGGTCTTGCCTTTTTTTTTCAGCTGTGGATTACAGGTTTTTTTTTCTATTAGTGATGCCAGAAATTGCTACCAACAGATATTGAGAACCAACTATATTCAAATAGAGCCAATACTTATTAATAAGCCTTTTTTGTCTTTTTATTTTTCTTTCTGCATATATTTCCATCTGGGATTGATGACCAGATTACTTCACCTGGTTATTAAGACCAAGACAACATGAAGACAGACATTCACAACAGGAATAAGGTGGAGCATGGAACTGCTCCATTAGGTGACCACCTAAAGGTGAGCTAAATTAAGTTTAGCAAAAAAGCTGTTTTTTTATTGCCAATTTCCTTCAAAATCGTGGCTTAATCAGCAAACTGAATACATCTTTATAAATAACAGTGGATACTCACAAAGCTCAAAGTTATTCTTCTGATTATCATAGAAATATTTTGGAGGTAATTTAGTTATTTTGGGAATTAGGAAAGTATTGGGATTGTTTTCAGTGTCTTCAGTGGGCTTTGAATCAGACCCAAATTAGAACATGACAATTGTCAAATACACCAATAAGTTTGAAGACAGAATAAGTGATGTGAACTAATGTTTTTTGGCATTGTTTTCTTAGCTCTTTTTTCTTGTGTTAATTCATGCTGATTTTAAATGTTATATGTGATCTATTAGGGGTGTTACAGCTTTTCACACTGTAAGGACAAGTCTGAGTTTTCTTTTTATCATGCTACTCAGATTTACATTACAAAAGGTATCTGTATGGATTAAACCTATTTTCTGTATCTACATAGGCTTTGTTTCTCAAAGATTAGAAGAAACCCTTCTTATAAAATTGTTCTCATACTTAATTATTATTATTTTATTCTTTTGTCTTCATTAATTATCTGCACAGTGTGACATTATTTCAAGTAATTCCTGTCAAAATGTTTGCTCTAAAAGGACTGAAAGAGTGAAAAATATTTCTGAATCATGTTTTTCCTATGTACTAGCAATTTAAAAACTAGGACATTTTGCTCATACTTAATCAGTTGGGGGTTTTTTTCCCCTGTAGATATAGCCAACTCTTTGTCTTTCTCACACTTCACCTGAATTATATTTAGAATTACAGAATGGTTTGGATTGGAAGGGACCTTAAAGATCATCTGGTTCCAGCCCCTTGCTGAGGACAGGGAGCAAGTGGGAATTTCCTCCCACTAGTCCAGGTTCCTCAAAGCTCCATCCAACCTGGCCTTGAATTTTCAGGGTTGGGGCATTAAATTTCTCAGAGTATTTTACATATTGGTAGGCTTAACAATTTTGGTTTTTTATCTCTTCTTTCTAGGTTATTAAAGGTGCTTCATTGCAGTTTCTTCTCAGATCATGCTGTACAATCCATAACCATTCAGGTTAGGACTTTCAGTCCCCAACTATTTAGGAAGGTACAGCCATCCATGGACAATTGCCAGAACCCCAGAGAAGTACAACAGAGTTGGGATATTCTGGTCAAATAACAAGTTCCTCCTTAGCTGCTGGGACATACCCACAAAAGTTCTTGTGTAAATCTGCTCTTCATCAGGTGCTTGAGATACCAGTGGGAAATTACATGCCATTTAAAGTACCTGCATCCTAATTCTGTCCTGATTGTCTCACCTGTGTTATTCTCTGAGACTTTTATTATCTACCTTGATGCTGACAGACCAAGCAACGTTTGTTGTCTGACCATATTCCAGCTGGACTCCCATCACTATGTGAATTGTATAGGTAAGTTCTGCTAGGATTTGGTGTTGTTTCAACTTTTGCAGAGGAAGGAGAGGGAAGAAAACAAAATTTATTAGGCTTCATGTGAACAATTATGCCTTTCTCCATTTAAAGCCACTGTGCTTTAAATGATCTCCTTATCCTCTAGATGGTTGCTTCCCTCATTTTTCCTTAAGCTCTAGTGATTGATCCATAATTGATTTGACAGAGAAGTTATGGATTCTCCATGCGTAAGAGTGCTCAAGGCCAGGTTGGAAGGGGCCCTAAGCCACCTTATCTAGGGGAAGGTGTCCCTTTCTGTGGCAAAGGGGTTTGGAACCAGATGATCTTTTAGGTTCCTCCCAACCCAATCCATTCTGTGACTCTATGAATCTCTGCATGATTCAAATGTAGAGAGATATTGAGATATTAAGGAAAATCTTAAGGCTGAGAAAAGCTCGAGGTATTCTGCTTTGTTGTACCACATATGTCATGTATGAATTAGCAGGCTGTGAGTGTGCCCTCATTGGGACTCTGAAGCCTAAAGATTCTGCTGGGGTACCCTGCAAGGGCAGCACACAATAGCATGAAACATCCCTAACTGCTCTTTAGTAGTCTTCCTTTTAAATTTATTATTAAAAATATTGTTTAATGATCACAAAGGCACATGAGAAATTTGTATTGCTTACTTTACGAAACATTTTTTATATAGAATATTTGAACAAAAAAAAAATAGTAGTCCAAGGAAATGAGAGCATAAAATTATCAGATGCTGCTTCTTAAATGATAAAAAACTGTGGAAGAATCAGTACCTTTTTTTTTTAATGTAAAGGAATTAAAAATACTTGCATACTTGTGTCTTCTGCGTTGGCCTGAAATAATTTCAGCTTATGTTAAGATGTCTTAATGGTTTAATGTTCATTAGAAATCCATCAAGGAAAGCAATCTACTGCCATAAATCAAAGGATTCTAAATATTAATGAAGCATTGGAGAGTTTGAAATGTAAAAATTAAAAACATGAGGGAAAAAACTAGAGAGTTTATGTAAAAAATAAGAAATATTTGATATTTTCATTGATATATTCCTTGATCAACAGAATTTTTATTTCATTGTAGCTGTAATAATGGAGAGAGATCTTACCTGTTTTGGAAGTATCAACTGATAAGCTGAAAGAGGAAATTCAGGCTTGCAAGAATTTGTAGAGAATCAGGACTGAGAGGTGAATTCTCAGAAAGCAGATTTGAGAAGCTCTGAGACCATGTTGTACACTAAAATTTTACGGAAATCATAGAAAGACTGGGGACATTCACAAGAGAAATTCTGAGAGTATTGTCTGCTTCAAATATAATTTGTATTGCTGAGTGTGTCTTGGTCATTGTCTTTCCACATGTTTGGGAATTCAAGAAGTGCATGTGAAAGTTCGGATCAAGTCTCAGAGAATGACAAATCATGAAAAGTTTCCAGTAATGAGGGATTCCAGGAGCTCCGTGTATATCTTCAAAGAATGATCTGAAATCATCTTTTGAGAAGGAAATATCTTTTCAGACTGCCATTAAGTCTAGTCACAGGAAATAATGAGTGTAGGCTAAATGTAGTATTCAATTCAGAAGAAATGCATTCTACATCTTGCTTTTAGGATTCTGCTTCTGATACAATCCCAGATTTCTGTTTATTGCTTTCTTGTGATAATTTATGTTAACTCATACAAGTACTTTCTGGAATGCTATTTTATTGCACCCCTAAATTTTCTCAATCTTACTTTAAAAACCACCAACCTAGCATTTAACATATTAGATATTTAGGAAGAAAGCAATTGCTAATCTCTCCTAAAAGTTAAAAGTTGTGTCCATTCCTCCAATGTGTTACTGAGTGCAAGGACAAAGAAAGAGGGTTATTTGTAGATCTTTTCATTTGAAGGTCTCCTTTTATCTTTTCTGGAGTTATTTGCTGAATAAGAAATTTGTTTTAAACAAAGGTTGTAAATAAATATAGTTGGGGACTTGCCATTAAGTGCTATGAGAGAGGCAGGATATTTGGTTCTGCTCAGAAACCTTTAAATTCTTTGGTCTGCCACTAATTTCTTCCTTTGTGTTACATTTCCTTCATATTATGTTAGATATCTTGAATGAAAGAAGCTGAGGAAAAGCAGTGCATTTACCCTGATATTAACTAATTAATATCCATGAAGACTGAATATATCTTACAGATACTATTTGATCAGGAAGTCTCAGGTCCTCAGGCTATGTACAGTTGCTACATGCATGAAATCTTCGGAAAATATTCACTATTAATTAATTAATTAATTAAAATTGTTAATAAATTAATTAATTTCAAAAATTAAACACTTAGTATGCTTCTCAAATGGGGCAGAGTTCCTGAGTAAGCTGCAGAAGCGGTGATAAAAGTTTCAACACCTGTACATGAAGTGGACCATGGAACACCTTGCACCAGAGAACATCTTTCAGCTGCAGTCCACTCGCTTTTCTGCCTGGACTGTTTATGTTTTTCTTGCATCCATGCCTAAAGTGCTTTGACTTCATGGGTAGCCGTGTATTCGTCAAAAAAATTTTGCTCCACATGAAAGGTATAGGAAGTCAGCATGGAACAATCACTGTTCCTTTCATTCTTTCATTTCTTTCCAGCTTCAGCACACATCTGCTTACTCTGCACTGTTGAGACTAATTACTGTCTTGGCTTTACTGTTTTGAAACTTAAGTCTTTTTATAACAGTAGATATTTTGGAAGGAATCTGTGAAGGCATTTAGTCTTTGCCTTCACCAAAAGAAGATTGACTATTTATACACATTTTAAGAAACAAACAGAAGACTTTTTTAGGGTTTTCCATGTTTACTCTTTCAAAATTTCCCTAGGAAAGGGGAGTAGTTAATTGTCCAGTGACCATCTGTCAGTATTTTAGGATAGGTGTTGTGTTCTTCAGGTAATTTTTTTTCTGGTAGAAAACTCTTTTTCCTGCACAGTCCTTATTATCACCTGCCTCTGAAACAGGGTAACTGAGGTTCTTGCTAATAGATCTCTTGGAGTGGATTAGAGTGAAATGACACTGAATGATTGGAGTCTGCAGGGAAGCACCAGTGGTGTAGTGGAATCATGCAAAGTTCCCATTCTTGTGACCTGCATTTGATTCCCAGACAGTGCATGGAAAACTTCCAGCTCCCAGCCTGTGCAGTGCCTTTACCACAGGTTAGGTGTAATTCATCAAGATAGGGATAGGCAATGTGTTTTCTGCTCTTATTTTGTTGTGCTTTTTGTTGCTTGAATTTTGGGCAGGGCAACTAAATTGCTGTGGTTTTTTTCTGTGTAATCCAATGGTGTAATTGAGTGGTATTTTAAGTTTGCTTCTGTTGAAGAGTTCACTTCTACTGAAAGTTTGCTTTTATGCAAATAATTTGTTTTATGTGACCCAAGAATTCTGGAAACGTACTTGTAGTAAGTTTTAGTAGACTTGTAGTACAGTGACTTACTTGTAATTTGAACTTATCAGCCATATAACTAACATACCACTGCACTGGTATGAAATATCCTATACATGGCAATTCATCATAAAAAAGATGAACTGAGATTCTTTGACCAATTTAACACTTTCAGATAAAAGAGCTGTCCTTGACACTTTCATCTCATCCAAAATTGATAGTTTTATATTCTATTTGGGAAGAGGGGCCAAAAAAAGCTGTTTAGTATTCAAATATCATCTCCTTCAAACACAAGAGCCATCCATTCAATGAATAGGAAGTCAGGCAAAAATGCCAGGAGGCTTGCATGGATGAACAAGGAGCTCCAGGCAAAACTCAGATGCAAAAAGGAAGAATATAGAAGGTAGAATATAGGAAGTGGAATCAGGGACAGGCAACCTAGGAGAAATACAGCAACATTGTATGAGCATGATGAGATGCAACTGGAAAAGTTGAAGCCAAAATGGAATTGAATCAGGCAAGAGATGTCAAAGACAACAAGAAGGACTCTGTAAGTGCAGACATCACAGAAGGAGGACTACAGAAAATGTGAGCCCATTGCTGCTTGGGGCATGGAACCTGATGGCACAGGAAAATGCTGTGGTACTGAATTTCTTCTTCTCTCCAGTCTGTTCTGCAAGAGCCAGCCTTCAGGAATCCTGGTCCCAGAGACCAAGGGGAAAGGCTGGAGAAAGGAATGCATACTCTCTGTGAAAGGGAATCAGATCCGGCAGTACTTATTCAAACTGGACATTTGTAATTCCATGGGCCTTGATGGGATGCAGCCAGGAGCACTGACGAAGATTATGACTGGGAGAAGTGCTTCTGGACTGGAGGAGGAAAAATGTCACCCCTATGTTCAAGAAAGGCAAGAAGGAAATATCAGGGATCTACAGGCTAGTCAGCCTTGCCTCAATCCACAGAAAAGTGATGGAGCAGGTAATCCCGCAAAACATTTTCCAGGCATGTTTCACAAAGGCAGGGAAGTCATCACGAGTAGTGTGCATGGGTTCACCAAAGAAATGAGTGCTTGACCAGTTGTCAAACAGAAGTGACTGGCCTGGCAGACAGGGGGAGAACAGTGGGCATTGTCTGCCTGGGCTTACACTGTCTCCCTCTAAGATCCTCATAGACAAGCTATTGATCCAAGGGCTAGATGAGCAGACAGTGAGGTGAATTGAAAATTAGCTGAATGGCCAAGCCCAGAGGGTGGTGCTCAGCGGCACAAGGTCAATTTGTGGAGGCCAGTGCTGTGTGCTGAAATATTTACACAAATGGATGTTCCATTGTATAGTCAGGGGAATCTTATTGTGTAAGTATTTAAGCATCAAGTGCATCAAGTTTTCTTTTCGGAAGAAATTTTTTTTAAAAAATAATAATTAAATAATTAATGAGTTATTCAGTAATAATTCAATAATATGAGATTGCTTCTTATGACTTTACAGATTTTATCTGTTTTGGAATTTGGGTTCTTTTTTCCCCCTATCATCCCCCTTTGTTTTCTTATTGTTCATGGTAAGTGTCTCTAAGTCCTTCCAATCATTTGTTTGCCTTACTTGGTCTCTAGCAAACTTGCTGTCAGATGTGTTTGAAAAAGCATTTGGTTTATGTCTCTTGCAGGTCTTTCCAAATACTCTTGTTTACCTTGCCTGATTGCATTTTTATATTTAAATAAGCAAAGTTTAGGATCTTTACTGTTTTCCTCTTTTAGGCATATTTTCAACCTTTTGTCTTGCTACTAATAGTTCACCTTCTGCTAGTGACATTGATTTTTTTTTCCTTTTTGATATTTCCAAAGAGTTTGTCAATGCTTGGCTCTCATGTCTATTAAGCCTCCAATATGGTATGTGTAAATAATTTCTCTTTGGCTTACAAGTATTTTATTTTTAGATGTTGGACCATAAAGTTTTTAATAAACTAATTTTTATAAAACCTTTTTTTTTCAATTTGACTACAGTGTTATTTTTTGGATTTTGTTGTTCTTTAAGCTGTCTTTGCAAGTATAGTGTCTTGACCTTGGCACTGCAAGCCAAGTGCCAAGCTGCTCACTCCTCTTCTCAGCTGGACAGGGGAGAGGAAATATGGGTTCATGAGCTGAGATAAGAACTGGGAGAGATTACTTACTGAACACCATCACAGTCAAAACAGACTCAACAAGGAGATACCAGCCGAATTTATTAACAACATAATCCCTATCAGGACATTGAGAAGTAAAATAAATCTTAAAACTACCTTTTCTCCATCCATTCCTTCTTCTTGGACATATGATTGACTTATGATTTTCTCTACCTCCTTCCCCAGAGTGGCCCAAGGGGATGGGGAATGGGAGATAAACTGCAGTCATCTCATCCTGTGCTGTCTCTGATGCTACTTCCTGCTCAGTGGGAGGCCTCCTCACATTCTTCTGCTCTTCCAGTGTAGACAGTATTCCACAGGAGACAATGAGACAGTCATCCATAAATTGTCCTGTGTGGGTCCTTACCATGGGCTTCAGCTCTTCCCAAACTGTTCCAGCATGGGTCCTTTCCACAGGGTGCAGTCCTTCAGGAGCAGACTGCTCCAGGATGGGTTCTCCACAGAATTAGAAGTCCTGCCAGCAAACCTGGTCTGTTGTGGGCTTCTTTCTCCACAGTTTCACAGGTCCTTCATGCAGTCTGTTCCACTGCAGGATTCCCACAGGTTTGCAGCTTCCTCTCAGGCATCCACCTGCTCCAGTGTGGGGCTCCCCACAGGCTGTGGGTGGATATCTGCTCCAGCATGAACCTCCATCACCTGGAGTACTTCTCCACCTCCTTCTCCATTGACCTTGATTTTGGTAGAGCTGTTGTTCTCATATATTCTCAGTTCATTCTGTGATTCTGTAGCCCCATTGATGTCAGAAGCTTACCGTGCAAACCCAACACACCTGGAAAAACCAGCAGTTGCTGAACTGACTGTGTTTGTAGTGGTGACTGCCCAGCAACAAGCTGTAGGCAGGCAGTAGATTTCCAGTTGCTATTTTTGTGCATCTCCTGTGAGGAAGATGCAGTGACAATGGCTGTTCAGACCTTAAGCCAACACTGCCTGCATATAAAACCCTTGCACAATGTAAAAGCATGGCCTTTTTCTTATCTAAAACTTGATACCAGATAAACAGTAAAATTAAATACTTATCCAAACTCCTTCTAATGACTGGAAAAGATCTTCTGTGATGCATTATTAGTACACCAGTGTGTGAGGCATCCTGAGAGCCTTCTCAGAGTTGGCAGATAAGTGCCATTGAGATTCATAATTTCTTTCTTCCTATAAAGGAGATCTATAATACCTCTGGGAAGAAATAGCTTTACTATTAATAATCCCACACTTACCGTTATGTAATAAAGGGTTTTTTGGCTCCATTGTTCCTTCCTGCTCATCCTAAAATGAATACTCCCATGCTGGGAGTATTCTGATGGATTCCAACATCTTACAGGATCAGAAGAACAAGACAAAACTGGAGGGAGGCATTTCAGTCTTTCACTATAAGTCCTTGAGTCAGAACCCTATTTGGGTCCTTTTGCACTGGTCTCAGATAGGAGAGATTTACTCTGAGAGCTGTCAAAGGCTATTTTTCTTTAGAACAGAATGTTGGATTTACTGTGATGACCAGAAGTCCTTCTGAGATTTTTATTCCCCCATTTTTGGAGAGAAAAATCTGAACCTTTTTTATTTTTTTCTGAACAGTGACAATCTGCTTTTGTTACAAAACTTGTTCTCTTCCATTCTGTGACTTTGAATTGTGCAAGAACTCAGACCAGAATCTGATATCCACATGTCCCATTTATAGAAATATGAGCCCTAAGAGAGATCCTGAAATTTCTGTTTGTCCAAGACATTAGCAGAAAACATTGAATGTTCCCCTTCTAAGCCAGGTGAGGCACAAGCTCTCCATCACATGTATTTGTGATTAATGTACAATTTCCCTCTGACTCTCAGGCTTTGCTTTAGAGAAGGCTGAAAGAAACATTTCTAGGCCTGACTGACACAGCATGATAGGTTTGATTCCAAACATCTTCCTCCCTTTTTTATTCAATACTTACTCTTTTTGATTACTCATTGAAACGAAGAGGTTCCTTTCTCTTCACTGCATTCTTGAACTAGGTCCTTAGTGGCATTTTCAGGCCATTTTTTTTCCTTTTACGGACAGAAAAAAAGAACACTTTCCTAATCAGAAGTAAATTTTTTTCTCATGATTTTTTATTTTGGTTTTTTTTTTAAATTGTAGTTCATGTTTTGTCATGATAAAGAGTCCTTGAGATGCATGCTGTACTTCTTTGAGGGTGGTTTTTAAGATCTGTTTCAACTAAGCCTTTTTCTCCTATTTTTCTTCCTAAGCCTTATTGCTCTGTGTTAGACAACATTCATATCCTTGCTGTCAAGAGGCTTTTTCTTCCTATTAGAACAAAATTTAATGATGATGTCAAAGGCTGTGGAAAGTAAAAAAGCTATCATTTACTAGTGATGGTCAAAGTGCAGAGCAGTTTAGATAAGACTCTATTCTGAGATAGCCAAAGGGGATCTTCTAATTCGACAGAGACCAAGAAATGTTAGTGATTTTCTGGGAAGCTTTTCCATTCCATCTGCTAACCAGATTGTCACATCTGTAGCTTTATCTAGTACTGTGGTAAAGGAATATTCTATTCCTTTCCATTCTATAGGAATTCAGAAATTACGCTGCATTTCCTGCTTGAAAGACTTGCAGTAAGCATAAGTAAGTTGGTAGACTATGATTTAAAACTGAAAAAGGATATATTTGCCACCAACCACTATATTTTGAAAAGAGTAGTTTGGGACCAGGTGATCCTTAAGTAGCTGATTTAGAAATAAAGATACATTTCAAGACAGCCATGAGGTAAAAGTAGTTGAGTCCAGACCAGTCACTAGCATTTTTTTTGTCATTGTTAAAAAATGCCAGCACTTTCGACTTTGATATTTACCTTTTGGAATGTCTTTTTCTTGAGCAGGTGCTTGTTCCTTTTCTTCTTTTGCGAATTGGCTCTGAAAGCAACAGAAGATGTGGGAAAATTTTAATTTGTTTTCAATCTTCTGTCATAAGTGAAACAGAGTAGAAAAACTAGCTATTAATTAAGACAAGGAGTTTTCTGTAAGCCATGTACTTGTTACAGAACGTTGAAGTATCAGCATCTATTGAACCTATTTAGTTTAGATACAGTATTTTTTGTTTTTTTCTCAAAGCCCAGAGACAACAATTTCTGCTGCATCTGCACGGAGGGTGTTTTGTTGCAGAATCAGTCTGTAGGTTCATAGTTCTGTTATCCAACTGCTAGTACACAGCTTGTCATGGAATATCATCTTCAGGTTTTTGGTGCTACTCTATTTGAAGGGCTCTTGGCCTAATCTGCATGCAGCAATACTTCCCCACTTCTGGATGAGAGATAGGGGATGTTGAATGGTTTGAGTTCAGATAATGGATTATGTGGTAGTTTATTTTTAATGCAGACTTAATAAGTCAAATTGAAAAATTAAAAAAAAAAAAAGAAGAAGATTCTTATAATACCTAATAGTATTTTCAAAACAAGGCATTAATGGCAGTGACTAATGTTGTTAGCCCTTCCCCAAGTGAAACTAAGTAGAAACAATGTGACAAAGATCACATCATTAGTTTTGTGTAAACCTAGAGAGGTGTGGTGTGAGTTATACATCATGGTCTACACCTGTGTATTTGATTCTGTGTTAAAAGCTAGGAGAAAGAGTTTGCACAAGCAGATTTGTATGCAAATGATATCCAAAAGATAGTGTTAATTTCCAGGGAGAACTTTCTCACTGTATAAAGCTTTTCAGAATGGAAATATGAATACCTATTTTAATATTTTTTATATCTTCTACATGGAATTTTAAACTTTGAATAGTATAAATATTATGCAATTAATTTAAGCATATTTATTAATGCAAAATTTTCCTTACTACATGTATTAATCATAGTTTCTTTCATTTAATATTTGGTGCTCGTGTTAATGATGCAAATGAAATTATACAATAGACAAGAACCGTTTTTCTTGAGATGCCAATTAATAATAGAGTGGATTAATGAAAAAGAGAAAAATGAGATATTGCAATATATTTTTTTTTCTTCCTCCTCTTGTTAGCTGTCCTTAGCTGTATTTTGCATGAGGTAGTGATAACAATTAATAAACTTCTATTTTGCTCCATGGATGCTATTGCAAATATATATTTTTACTTCAGAACTTTATTTAGTTTTTCTGAAATATGAAAAATGTTTTATGAAGCAGCGGAAGTATTTTCTATTTTAAAATGGACTTTATCATTTGAAGCATACAGTATATAAACCCACATGGTGAGAAAATGAGTATGGAAGGGAAAACCAAAATAAGCTTAGGAATGGTAAATGTGAAAGTATTTAATGACTAATGCTTTTTTATGACATCTATAGATGTAGGACAAGAACTTTTGAATTTTAACACATCTATTTATGCATAAAATTTTCAGAAGGTCTCCTATTTGGATCAGAGTGTACCTGAGGTAGATAAAGAGCAGAAGCAAACTGAACAAGTGGAAGAAAAAAAGAGAAGTATTATGAAACAACAATTAAATGGTGTAGGGGTGAATAATTTTATGCTTGCATTGAAGTATGTTTAATGTTGTAATGCTTTTTTGAAGTATGTTTAATCTCAAAGGTTAGGCTGTCGTTTCTACAGAGTTGCTTTGGAACTATTATACACATACAAACACTTTATGTACTGTTTTCTGTCTCTTTCTGAACTAACCTATGAGGTCCATAGCCTTGAGACAGCGTGAAGCGCAAAGCAGAATTGATATTGGGGTCATTGAGAAGTCCTTTGCTTTCTTCATTTGCTGCACTGGCTCAGATTGCTTGAGGGGGTTTAGAAATGGAAGGGAGAAAATCAATAAAGGACAAAAAAGATTCCAGTGTAATAGGAAGTGCCTGCTGATTGCATGTTTGCTCAGCAGATGGCATCTTCTTGTAAATGATGGCTCGTATCTGCTGTATCCCTTACTAAACTATAATCCTCAAAAGTGTATTACTGAACTTCATTACTGAACATTGTGATTTGTATAAACATGTTATTAGAGGAAAAAAACATTTTTTCCTGAGATTCTGTTAATTTTTATTACTCTTTTATTTCCATCTTTTATAAACTTGTTAGATCTTACTGCATCAAAGATGAATCATGTACATATATAAAACAATAAAAGCTTTCATGTTGTTCATAGTAGCTTTTAGGAATCCTGTCATTTCTATGGAAAAATTCCAAGACTTCTTATATATTACAGAATCTTAAATTAAGCATGGGGAAATTAATTGATTCACACAGGTTTCTAAATTTGACAGGGAAGAGGAAGTTTATATATCCCTCTCTGTTATGGGTGATGCTCTACCAAACTGCAGGTTTACCAGGAGATCTTAGAAATGTGGAATAGACTGGTGAGTCAGCATGCAGATAAACAGTAATTCTACAATGTTTTCCAGGGCATTTATTTCCTATATTTTTTTATTGTTGTTTTTAATGCTGCCTCTCCTAGTAACTCTAAATAACTGCATCCATTATTTACTTGAGTAATATTTGACTTTGTGTTCTGGAGGAACAGAGGACTGCTAAGTGGAATAAAGCAATATACAAAGCCCATTTTATGAGATTTATAGAGCTCTGAACTGGTAACAGCACTTGGATACCTTAAAAACTGCATTTTTAGAGCCTGATACAGCTCCTTGATTGTAGAAATTAAAGTTTTATAAAAGGAGCTGTCTTGTTTTAACAATAACTCATACCACTAATTGTGCAGGATTACATTATATGATTCCTCTAATCATGCTCTTTCATTTTTCAGAAAAATGTTTTTCAACTTTGTATTCAAAAATACAATTCTTTTTTTTGTAATCAGAGATATTATTGTTTTTCTGTGATTAAGATGTTGTCTAGTTAGAGCCAGTCTGTAGCTTACATGATGTTATGGAAGGAATGGCTATGATTTTATAGTATTTTCCTTACAGGTGTAGTATAGAGTCTCCAGCTTTCAACTAACCAAGCAATTCACTCAGTGCTTCATAGTTTGCCTATTTTAAGTCAAGCTGAATCACAAGGAGGAGGCTACTACATCATACTATTGAATTTGAAGTGACTGAGTTTGGTCAGCTGACATTTAAATGTCAAAAAGCTAAATACCTAAATAACAGCATATGAATTCTACCTCATAAAAAACAAGTGGTTCAGCAACTAGGAAAAATGAAGAGTATTGTTCATGTATTGAACAGCTGAATCACCAAGTGCCAAGGGACTCGTTGAGCTCAGGCAGGATAGTGGACTGTTATCCACTACAGCCAGCCATGAAGTGCAGATATTCAGTCAATTGATATTTGGATCACAGACTGTAGAGTATCTCACCATTCTTGTTTGTTTATTCTAAAAGCTGATGGCAAATTCTCTCTCTTCTGTAATAGGTACCAGGTTACACTGACTCAATGGCTAGCATTCCATGTGTTCAGAAGCCAACATTTTTAGGTTTTGCTTGTCTTGGTTGAAAAGTCTTGAGAAAAGCAGAGGAAGTCAAAGATGTAAATTCTTCTTCATTGACAGTTTTGTTCCAACAGAGCTCAAACATGAACCTGAATCTTTGGTACAAAACACAGCATGTCATGTTTGTGTGTATATTTATGTCTAGATACGATGTATTAATCATCTCAGGTTTGCAAAGTTTAAGGCCAGGACAGATCATACACACATCCTATATCCCACATTGCACCAGGCTCTCCTGGTATCAAGCCTAAAACTTTTACTCAGGGGTTTAAGACTCCCTATTGGTAGTTCAGTTACATAGGAATTTACAGCAATTATTATACCTTCATTTTCTTTCCAATAATTCTATGTTTCTGCAAGAAACATGATTTTTCATCTAATCCTATACAGATACTTATTACACACTCACAAAGTTTGAAGGTCTAAAAAATCTGACATCATTACACAGCTTCATATATCTGTTCTAACATCTGTTACAAAAGTTTTGGTTCCCCACTTTTTTTTTTATAGCTACCTTTTAGGTATACCTTTCATAAGAAGCCCTTTCATAAGGAAAAATATCCTTAGGCTATACATGATACTCCAGAGAAATTGGACAGTGTCTAAAGAAGACATTTTAAAAACACTGAACTTAAAATACTATGAAGCATTCTTTGCCTACTGATGGTCTTGGAATCTGGTATTTATACATGTATGCACTTAACTTATATGTGTATATATGGGTATATGTAAGGATAATCAAAAGGTATTTTCCTCCCTCTTAATTTAACCCACTTACATAGCTGCTTACAGCCCATTAGTCTGGGTTACAAAATCTAATGCAGCAAGACCACTTTACAAGTATCACCCAAATAGAAGACTCCCACCTGTTTATTACTGCTGAACTGCTACAGTGCTTTATGTTTACCTTGTTCACTGTGGGAAAGTTGCAGCTTTGTTTACCTGATACCCTTGCTCTTGAAAGTAGAGTTTGCTTGTGTTGTGAATGCTCAGATTTTTTTGGTCCGGTGACCATCTGTCACATTTGGTGCAAGAAAGACAGTGCAATTTAACCTCTCTTCTGTAGAGCAGGAAGTTTAGTGAAAACACTTTATAATTTAAAGGTTTTCAGCAGCTTAATGTCAGCATCACTTCAAGCTGCAGCTGAGGAAAAGAGTCATTTTCTGTGCTTTAATCCTCCACTGTCTGTGGAGTATGGACAAAAATGTTATGAAAAACTTGACATCTGAAAGAAGATAACTCTCTGTTTAGGCACTAAATGAAAAATGCTCTGGGGAATGGCAATAAAAACCGCTGATTTTTTCCTGAAAGCCAAGTGGTTTAGGTATTGGCCTAAAACAGCATTATATTTTGTGAGCACTTGGATAGTCTAGCTGTGAAAGCTAGACACTGACTCTGCACACACTGAAATAAATAGTCCCACACTTCGATCATTTGCAAATATTGTTGCTTTTTGCTGTCATTAGAAATGTTTCTGTTGTGCAAGCCGGGGCTTATTTACAAAAATTTCATATGTAGGGACAAAAGTAAAAGTGGCATGTATTCTTTTAAGATAGTGGCCTACAAATATGAATAAATCCACATACAACATAGGCAATTGCAAAAATACAGGTGTCATAATAAAATCTGTGCATATATAATACAAGAACTGTGCAACAAGCTGGAGAACCCTGACTAGATTTGTGAAGCTGTTCTCTTACATAAATACAATTTTACCAGTTGCCCTGACTGCTTTAAGTGAAAGAATTTCCATTTCTTTGGATATATATTGTCATGATTTTTTGCACATATATGCACGTGCTTAAAACACAGTACTTGGAAATCTAGCCTTGCTTGATTTACATGGTATGTGTTTTTGTTGCTGGTGATAGTTTTGGTTAGTTGGTTGGTTGTTTTTTAAATTCCTAGTTAAATTGCTGAAAACTATCACACTATGAAAAACCTAAAGAATGAATGTAAAGAACTAAATTAATTATGGAACATGAAGCAAATACAGATAGACAATACAGAAAAATCTTCATTGATTTAAAGTAAGATGTATCTATTATCTGAATTTTAAAGGGAAATTAATGGCATTAATTAAAATAAATTAGTAATTTTACTTTATTGTGAAAGATGGTTATTTTACAGTATTATTTCTAGAAAATAGGTACTTTTCATCAATAATTTGAGTATTTTTGTGTGATCACTGCTTGCAGTTTAAACATATCTGTCAAAGTTATTAATGAGAAATTGTCTGTCTACCAAACTGAATTTTGGTCATCAAAATTGCTTTCAGAATTCTGATAATAGTCATGGTCAGTTGCATCCTTAACTAATGGGGGATTCGATGCACTTTGTATTTTCTTTGGTTTAAGAAATGTGGACCTGAACTTCCTGTGACTGATGATTGCTGAAAATAGTCTCGAAGGGCTCCATCCGACGGGTAATGCAGGCTGCCTTCTAGGCCATGCAAGCCTTGGAGGGCTCTATATGCTGATTGCACAGCAGGCTTGGAGGGCTGTACATGCTGGTTGCACAGCAGGCTTACTCTTCAAGGATAAAGGTGAGCCTGCTGTGCAATGTCAAAAAGAAAGCAGCTCAGATAGTTGAATTGTACGGGATGACTAAATAGTGAAAAAGTCATTCTTACATCCTGATACTAAAGCTCTCTCTCTGTGATCTCCTTCATTTATGTGCTGTTGAAAGATCTCTGAGAGTTTTTTCCATAAAATTCTTGATTCGGGGGAAAAAGGAACCTGTGCACATTTTTTAGATGAATATGTGGGATGGGATATGTTTTTTCCCAGCTCTTGGTTCAAACGAAATGATTCAAAGGGACCCAATGTGCAGTGGAACTTAGTGAACTTCAAGAATTGAAGGCATCTTTCCATGACTGAAAAAATCTCCTCATTTTTCACAGTTTTTTAGCCAGTAGTCAGTGGTTTCATATCAGTGACATGTTACATTCAGACTCAGAGAAGAAATGGATATGTCAACATAAAGTGGAACTGAAAGTTCATTCCAGCAATTCGTTGCTTCAATGAGTAAACAAGTTCATCTCTCTTTCAAAGAGAAATTTTCTTGCAAATTCTGCAACTTATAGACTTGAAATAGGTAATAAAGAAAACCTGCATTTTTCCCAAGAACCTGCTTTTAGAGATTCTACCTAACAGGAAGAGGCCTACAGTCAAAAAATTCCATAACCCCCACCTCTGGCTTCAACCTTGTACATCCCAATGGCTTTTTGTCATTCTCTGAATACAGAAGGCACAGCACACAGGAATCTCTCCATCGTGTGACATGCTGAAAACTGGCAGCATGGCTTTCCTTTCTGACTGACAGAGCACACTCTGCGCATAAGGGGGGAAGCAGAGGAAGAGTTTGGTGTTGCTGGTGCTTTTCATTGCTTACTGTTTTTCATTGCTGAAGATGAATGATGACAACATTGAGAAAAAAATTTTCTCTCAGGCTAATCTCTTTTATTATTCTTCTATTACTATTTTCAGTTATAGGCCATATCACATGGCCTTTCATCAACCTATGTTAACACAGTCCACTCTACTGGTTATTCCCTGTTACATTTTGTGTTACATGTATAATTCAATATCAAATATTATTTATTTGAACAGATCTTTCTTCTTTTAATAAAACCTGTCTGACTTTTTAGAAAACCTGGGAATAATGGAATACCTGTTTTTGCATTTACTCTAGGCTTTTATTTCCATTTTTTTTTTGGCAGCCTGAACTGGTAGAGAAATTTGAAGTAAATGAGTCCCTACTTCTGCTTTCAGTCCTCACTGTTGACCTTTAGTGGGTACTTCCTAGCATCTTTCTCTGAATAAAGCCTCCTTGACTTATTATTACTTACTCTTAATGCAATAAAAAGACCAAATAATAGCCACTACAGTGAAATGAAAACACTAACACAATGGTTTCAAAACAACAGTTGTTTGAAATAAATACTTTTCCACAAGAAAATTTACTACCAAACTAAACTCTACTGCAAAATATAGCATAACATGCTACCCAAAGGAAATTACATACCACAGGTATCCCATCTAGAAACTGTGTCATAATTTCTGAAAAATTGGTTTTGCATTTTTGAAAGACAAAAATATTCATATCTGAAGTTAAGAATGAAGACAAAATGTATCCACTCAATTGTCTTTATCTCAGTGAAGTTTGGTGCTAATTAAACTAGAAGGAAGATGAGCAGATCTTGTAAATTCAAGGTCTGTGTAAGGAGCATCTTTGCTTGCATTGACCCCCACATTTATATGCATCAGTTGCTGTATGGTGTGCCTACACCTCCATCAGGACAGGAAATACAGCAGGAAACAAGATATGGGGGTATACTGGAGACTAGGAAGGCTGGAAGGGTATTTTAGTGAAAGAAATTCCAGGTAATTATTGATTGTTCCCCAAGCCCCTCTTTAGATTCAGTGGAGGTCTTAGATGCTTTAATTTTCTGCAATGAGATCTGTTTTTCTGAAGAGGCTCAGTAAGAGACTTGTGACCTCCAGAATTTAGAACTAGGTTCCAAAACTCCTAAATACATCTGTTCTGTCAAGTATTAGCTAATCACTAAGAAGGATAACAGCTTTTTATTTCTCCCAGCTGTTCCTTTCTTGATGGTGTAAATGGCTCCTGAGCGGTCAGCTTCATCATTACATGGCAGATTCTTCCCTTTCACTGACTGTTCATTTGTTTTAAAGTTAAAAACATATTTTATTTTAGTGTTAATATAACACTGAGTTTACATAACCATGCCTTAACATTAGAAAAAGTAGGTTTAAACTTGTCTCCTGAGTTTCCTTTTTTTTTTGTCTGCACATTGTAATGCAGTCTTTATTATGCAGCCAACTGTTACATTACCTCCTAGATGCTTTTTTCCTTTTTTTTTTTTTTTTTTTGAATATGATTCTGTCTACGAGTAACAGAAATGCAGACCCTAAGAGAACATCATGTCAGTACCAGGTGAAAATATCTGAAAACTGCTTAACTTTACATATTTAGTCCGTACAAGTTAAAGCAACCATAGGGACAGAGACAAAACCAAAATACTGCACCAGTGATGTGAAGCTCCAGTTTCCAGTCCCAATAAATAATAAAACAGTGGTGCCTCGATATAGCATTGGCCATGGGCTAATTCTGTGTCTCAGAATAATATTATTTAAGCAGACATTTAAATGTGGTGAGCCAGTCCATTCTCTAAAAATGCAAGCTGTTTTTCACAACTGTAGAAGTTATGTATCTCAATAGACTTGAGGATAAGGATTGATAGGAAGAGTATCTTTATGTGGACTAAGCATTCCTGATAAACTCTATCACATAGCTTCTCTTTTTTTTAAAGGATATCATTAGTCATGAGAAAACACTTTTATCTATAATGGAATTAAAAATTCAGACTAAAAAAAAGTACAGCAGAATGTTTTAGATAATTTCATTGATTTTTTTCTCTTTCAAATAAAAATTTTAAGTGCTGTGATGTTTAAAAAGCAAAACCTTCAGACGGTATTTAATAATCTCCAAAATAAGCTGGCAGAATATGAGAAAGGTTAAAGCAGGAATATAAAACATAGAGAGAATTTCTACCCAAGGACAGAAAGATATAAAAAAGCAACACAACTTCTGGAGTACAGACTAAAGGAAGCATTTCAAGAGTTCACCTAGGGTTTCTAGAAATTCTAGTAAGATGTGATACTGAATGAGAACTGCCTGTCTTGATAGTTGAAAACAATAGAATACTTGCTCCAAGTATCTTGAACTACAGAAACTAAAAGTGGACGTTGCCTATATAGACTGTGAATATATATATGGTAATGCTTTATGTACTTAGAGCTAAGGTGAAAACAAAACCTCGAGGAACTCAGTCTAAGCTGTATCTTTTAGTCTGGGAAAAGCATTGTCAGATGCTTTGGTTCATTCAGGGAGAGATTTAAGCAGGAAAACAAACTCTAAACTCTGAAAATGGAAAGTAGGTTCATAGTTCCTTCTGCTTAAGGAGAAGTGCAAATGCACTTTGGAGGTCAGAATTACAAGTCATTCTCATTATCTCATTTTTAAGATGGACAGGTATGAGCCATTACACCTTATGCAGAAGAGAATGATGAAGTAATAAATGGAAAGACCAATGAGATGGAAAATCCCAGTCTGAGGTCTATGAAAAGGTCCAATAAAATGGCCTTTTTGTGGTTACTTGCAGGTTTTGTGAGGGTGAGTAAAAGCTAGTAAGCAAGAACAAAAAGATGGAAAGACTTTTTGCCACGAAAAGAAGGTTGGAATTAGCTTGACAGGAAAGAGATAGAAAGTTACATCTTTATTCAAGCAAGAAGTTCCCTCTCTCCTGGAGATTAGATGGGACTGTTAAATACCTAAAGGAAATAAAACAATATCTTGTCAGGAGACAAATTGACCCTAAATTAGGTGAGATACTTGGTGAGAACACTAGGGATGCCTGCTGTTGGCATCGTGAAAGGAAATGAAGAGTAGTCCTGATAGGGGGAGAATCTTCATAAGAAACTAGTGTCTTCAGCACAGATACAGACAGAGAAAGAAAAGTTGTGAGGTGACTCTTGCAGTGCACTGAGGGATGGAAATATCTGTTCTTGATCAGGGCTGACAAGGATGTGAAGATGAAGCATCTGTGCATCTGTTCTTGCAGGAGCACATATCATGTGTGATTTTGGCTGGAATGCTGAGCTCCTGATTTGCAGACCTTCTAGACCCTGCCTGCCCACAGGAGAGGGGACTGCTGAGTGATAAGACTGTGACACATGAAGGTAACAAATGTGACAGGTAAATACAAGGCATGACTTTTGATTTACTAGCAGTCATGCTACTGAATGTGGTGCAGTCTCGGTGTATCATGAGGAAGTTATACCTTATAGGCCTATTTTATCACTGTGCTCTCTGTAAGTGCTCTCACAGCATCTCATTACCTCCTGTTCTACAGAGACACTACAGTCCCCAAACTATCATATTGCCATTTGGTCCAGTGCTGATACGTGCTGTATTAAACACACAGATAACAATTCTTTGACATAACAATTCGTAATGAGGGTTGGATCACGTTCAGAATGATTATGTTGTGCCTTGTTTTCTTAACCTTGAAACAAGCCTGCTTGTGCTTATTTTCTGCTGCTAATGTGATTATTGTACTTTCAATTAAAGGAACTGTAAAAACGATTACTGTGGTTTTTGGAGATTGAGCAAGACGATTTGAATGACCAAAACTCTTTTGAAATGTTAACATTTGTCCTCATTAGTATTTGCTATTGGACACATGATAATGTATTTTTGAAAATTTTAAATTGAGGCAGATACAGACTTATATTTTGATAAACATATTAAATATCAACAAAGCTTTAACAAATATACAATGCGCTGACTTCCTTTTTACTTTGAAATAGTAACAATATCCTAACTTCATAACTCTATTAATTAACACTAGTCTTCTGTTAAAAACCCTCTTATATCCCAATAGATTTTCCAAATTTTCTGTGATATATTTGACTGTTGCATCATACTGGAAAAGAAGAGAGTAATAAATTGATATTTCTTTAGCATTGTATCTTAGAATTGTACCAAGCTCAGAAATGTTTCTTCTAAAATTAAATGAGAATTTCTCAGCTATATAAAAGGACATATGGAAATTCATCTAATGTAACAACATCTTCTTATCACAATGCAGGAAACTTAGAAGGATATACTCTAAAAAAATTAAATTTCATAGATAATAAAATAAGCTTTTTATCATTTATTATTAAAAACCCTGCTGTTTAGTCTGCAAATGTTTGATCAGAATATTTTTATCTGAACCTAAATCTTCCTTCATTTTAAATCAAATCAGCATATTCCTATGTACTTTCTTTTTCACAGAAAACCATTTTCCATCTGGGGAATGATATATCAGAAAATCCATGTCTGGTTCTAACAGCTAGTCATGATATGTTGTTTCATCAGATATTGAGAGTATTCCTAATGAAATAATCTACAAAATGGCATATTTCAGAAGAGTTTGTTATAGGAATATAATATGCTTCTGAAAGCTGAATCAAGAAAGGAAAAACTGATTTAGATCCAGGGGTCTGTTTATTATCATGGTATTAGGTAAAACCCACTGGGTCTCTTTTATCAGTTACTATTCATCTTTTAGGTTATCTTTTTTTCTAGTCATTTTTTAAGTCTTGCTGCACTAATACTTCCAGTATAGTTTCCCTCTCTTACTTTCAAAAAATACTGTTAATCAATATTAATATTACTAGAGAGCTTTGTTACAGCATATCCATGTAAACACAGGAATTACATTTACAGATCTATGACAATAAAGGATTTTTTTAAAAAGCTAGAGAACCATTGCTCCCTTTAGGCTATTCCATGTTATTGTGGGCTACAGATAACAAATAGTCTGGCTATAAAATTGTCTGTAACTACCTGACTCAGTGGCTTCCAACAGTGTGTTACAGGGGTCTGTGGGACTCCCATGTTACAAGATAGAGTTTTGAATCTTACTCCATGCTCCTGGGTAGTCTTTGTGTATCAACTTACATGCTGTCCTGCGGGAAGTGCCAGCAGAATTACCCAAATAACCATTCCACTGATTTTATTGGCCCACAGGGAAGTCGCATGCCTTGCCTTCTGAGGAATATGCATAGCTGGAGGTTGGGTGCCATGAGAGTAATAATACTCTGAGTGAAACTCTAAGGGATGTAAAAGGGGAAGGTTAATAGAAATTTTAAGGGATAGCTTTATATTTCTCCATAGAAAAGCAAGCCATATGCATAATAATTAAGAGCAAATTAACCCTCACTGTATTTTAACCAGCATAAGTGAAAACTATTATAATGGTCTAATTTTTAAACACAATTATTAATTATTCTTTCTACAAAGACAAAGGCTCTTTCAAAGACTGCAAACCAGATTTGATTATAGTTTTGTCATTCATAATATTTTAATAATACTTTGGGGTTTTCCTAAGGATGCTGTTCTAATTCAGAAGAAATTATTTTCTGTATTTTGTATGGTGGATGTGGGAATTCAGGCAAAGTTTCCCAGAATTTGTTTTCATGTAATCTAAAATCTAGTGCAAGTCTGAAACATGCATGTTGAAAAATGCATGAAAGTGCAACTGCATGATGTGTGTGGGCTGGGGAACTGAAGAATTAAATGCAAAATTTCAGACATAGGACATTACATTTTGTTAAGATATGGTTTCCAGCCTAGAATTCTTTTCATATTTTTCCTTATACATTCTTTTCCCTCATAATAACAAATTTTAAGCTATGGTAATAAGCATTAGGTTACATTTGTTTTATAATGTCTTAAACATATATGCTGCTTTGTTTTCTTAGGATGATGTAAGCATTTGTACTTACATGGCCTTAAGTTAAAAAAATTACTTTTTAAATTTTCAGTTGAAGTAGCTCAAAAACAGTACACAACATTAAGTATGCAAGCTCCTATCAGTTCAAAAATTTTGGGCTGGTTTTGTTTTCCTGAAATCTGGATGTCGGTGCTGATAAAATACTGTTTTTAAGCAACCCACAAGGCATGCCATGTCTCCAACACAGTGAGAGCAAACACTGAGGTTTGTGTATTTAGGTACAGTTCCTTTTTGGGGTTTAATTTTACCAATGAAACTGATCAGTAGAACTACTGATGTGGTAGTTTGTTGTGATACAGATTTATTTTATTGTTGTTTTATTATTAGTTCACTTCCTAGTTAAATGGTTCGTCCCTCTTCACCCCCATGTTCTGTTCCCAGATGGCTGTCCCCAAGATTGTATCCTCCCTCCGTCCTTCCCTATAAGGTGTCTGCCCGCCTCCCTCTCCCCATCACTCCATGTAATCCTACCTCCCTGTCCCTGCCAGTCATGGGGACCCTGCCCTGATTTCCAGATTGTTCCTTGTCAATCCTGCCCTGGACTAGTCCCCAGTCTCTCCTCCCCAGTGTCAGTCACCCCACACTCGATGCCCCATTGGTTTTGTAACCCTCCTGTCCCACCTACTGGTTCTCATTTGTTCCCTATGAGTTATGTAATCCCTGTGTCTCCTCCCTGACAAACTGAGTTGCCATTGGCCGCTGTTCTGTACCCACCCCCTGATTTTGTTCTGTTTAAAAGCCCGTGCCCAGAGCTGTTCAGGGCTCTTCTCAGTCTGTACTTTCCAGTGTTTTTTCCCGTTTCTTTTGCTTGGTCCCTCCAGTGTTCCTGACCTGCTCTGGTCTGCCTGCTCTCTCCAGTGCTCCTGCTTCCTGTGTACCTGCTACCTCCTCGTTTTTCCTCCCATTCTCCAAGCTAATAAACAGGAATTTCAGCCTTAGAAGAGATTCTCCTTTGTCCTTTGTTCTTCCCAGGATGCAGGGAAGACCTTCACTGGAGGGCAGCCACCCTAATGTTCTGCGGTGGGCTTGAACCACAGTTTCCACAGTTTCCCACACCTGGCACGGCTTGCCAGTGTGTTCACGGAGCTAGCCCGGGTCTGGTGAGCCGCGCTGACGCAGGAGTACTCACGCCCCCACGTGACAAGCTTGTATGGCCCCTCAATCTGGCGCCTTTCAGGTTCCCGGACCAGGACTGGCGGATGTTCTCGAAGCTGGTGACCACTGTTGGGGGAGAAATCCCTGATCACTGGAGGGTTCATGTTGTTAAACAAGCAGTTTAAAAAGTTGATGGTAAAGATGTCTTTACACAATCTCCCCGGTGGTGTCAGCCCCTGCTGCTCTCCCACTGGTGCTCCAGGACCTGCTTGAGCGACTGATGGGCTTGCTCAACCACCGCTTGACCTGTGGGGGAGTGGGGGATGCCAAATTTATGTTCCACTCCCCACTCTTGCGGGAGTTCCTGTACTGCTTGGAAGTATAGGCAGGGCCATTGTCCATCTTGAGGACTTTGGGGATTCTTAGCACGGAGAAAGCCTGCAGTAGATGTTTTGAAATGTGCTCAGCCTTCTCCCCTGTGTGCGCAGAGGCATAGACTGCTCCGGAGAAGGTGTCGATGCTGACAAGTACGTATTTTAGTCTGCCAAATTCTGGGACGTGGGTGACATCTGACTGCCACACCTCACAGCTTGTCAGTTCTCTAGGGTTCACTCCAGTGCCCAGTGATGGCATGGCTGGGTCCTGGCAGTGGGGAGAGGTAGCCACAATGGCTCTGGCCTAGTCACGCCTAAGGTGGAACTGCTTGACCAGCCCAGGGACATTTTGATGAAACATTTGATGACTCAGCTTGGCCTGGTCATGAAATCCTGATAGTTTCATGACAGAGGTAGCTGCAAGGGAATCGTCTCACCGATTCCCCTCAGGAATCAGGCCTGGCAAATCGGTGTGTGATCTCACATGCATCACAAAGTATGGCTGCTCTCGGTGAGAGACTAGATGGATAATTGTCAAGAGCAGGTCAAAAAGTACTTTGTTTGAGATCTCTCACAACACTGCATGCTTGGCTCTAGTCTCCACTTCTGCAACATAGGCCAAATCAGTAACCAAATTGAACGGGTCTGAGAGCCGCTCGAAAGCTTTGACCATGGCGGCCAACTCAGCAACTTGACGCAAACCTTCTACATAATCAACTCAGTCTCCCACTGCTGAGTTCTGGGGTCCTTCCAGGTCATTACTGACCTTTGGGACACCCCAGACACATCTGTAAACACCGTCAGAGCCTTGAGTGGCAATTGGCTCCTTTTATCTAGGGGTACCAATTGGAATTTAGCTTCAAAAATTTTGTGGGCAGGGGCATGGACTGATACTTGCCCACTGTAACTGTCCAGAGCGAGTTGCAGAGTCTCGTTTTGCAAGAGATGCTCAAACATTTCCTTGGTCAGCCTCTTGAGAGATGATCCATCCCTGAAGAGGCTGACCGGCAGGTAAATGCATGTGAAATCACAGCTGGCCAGTTCCCAAAACCTCACCCGGGCTTTCCTGACCAGCTGAGCCATCAGCTCTTGTGGCCTCGTGATGTTTTTCGACATATGATGACTGAGGAAGACCCACTTGATGATCAGGAGCGGGTCCCTCTGGTCGCCGTCCCACTGGAAAATCAAGCCGTGATAGTGTGGCAATTTCCCTAGGACAATAAATTCAAAATCCAAATTTAACTTGCATCGGTGGACCTGTTCCTTCAAGGCCCTTTCCATTTTCTGCAGAGCAGACCTTGTCTCTGGGGTCAGAACCTGAGGAGAACTCAGCTCCTCTCTCCCTTTCAATAAATTGAAAAGGGGCGGCGGGGGGGCTAGGTTGTCGGTGGTAATGCCTAGCCAGGGCCTAACCCAGTCCAAAGTCCCACACAGGGAGCTCAGGTCTGCCAAAGGCCTTGGGTTGGAGTTGATTGCCAGTTGTTGGAGAACAATGGCCCTCTTGGAGATGACCGGGCCGAGATACTTCCAAGGTGGCATCCGTTGGACCTTCTCTTCCTGCAAGACAAAACCTGCAGATGTTAGTGTGGAGAACACCAGGTCAAGGGCGAACAGCAGCGCTGTGTCATTGGGAGCACACACCAGCATGTCATCCCTATAATGCAGGATGACGGCCTCCCCCACTTTGGCACGGAGAGGGAACAGCAATGAGGAGATGTACCACTAGCAGATAGTCGGGGAATTTTTCATCCCTTGTGGGAGTGGAATCTCCTCACTGAGGACTCTCGGTTGGTGGTAGGCACTGAGAAGGCAACCTGCGGTGCATTGATCGGGCCTAAGGATATTTTGAAAAAACAATCCTTTATATCAATAACCACCAATTTCTAATTTTGGGGAGCATCGTAGGGGAAGGCATCCCTGGTTGCAGGGGACCCATGTCAGCAATGACCTTGTT
>VWZP01009941.1:2441247-2453747 GCA_013396995.1 Dicaeum eximium | reverse complement strand
TATTGTGCACTTACTTACACAGATTGGTATGTATCAGGTTGTCATTAGGGAGCAAGGTCTTGTTATCCTCTTTTACAAATTTCTACTTAAAAATGCTTCTGTTCTGTACGGTGTCATTGTAGAAGTGTGCACACCATTGCAGAATGGCAAGAAGCTGTTCCAGGGGAAGTTTAGGTTGGATATTAGGAAAGGTTCTTCACCCAGAGGATGACTGGGCATTGGAACAGGGAAGTAGTCATGGCACCAAGGCTGACAGGGTTGCAGATGTGTTTTGGACAACGTTCTCAGGCACAATGTGTGATTTCTGGGGCTGTCCTGTGCAGGGCCAGGTGTTGCACTTTGATAATCCTTGTGGGTCCCTTCCAGCACAGGACATTCTCTGATTCCATGATACTGGGAACCCATATAAAAATAGACAATATGTATATACAGGGTGCAAGGATGTCTAGAATTTTGTGTAGCTGGAACTAAACTCACAATTTAGACCTTAGGTGAAAGAACATTTCTCCTGAACTCTGTTGTGGAGCAAATATGACTCTCTTAGTTGTAATGATTTGTAAAAGGAGCCAGTTTCTCAGATAAATGAGACTTAATACAATTAGGGCTGTAAAAATAATAAAAAAAAAACTGTTCTGGAGTGAAATAAAAGTTTGGTTACTGTACCCAGAACACTGGTATGATGTGCTCTCACTGCTCTACTCTATGTGAAATTCAAGTCACTTTATTCTGAATGTTTGAGAGTACCTGCTTCTAATTTTGGTCCACTTTCTGACAAAACCAAACCCTAAATCTGGTGGATCAACCTTCATCAATCTGCCTTGCTGTAAGGAATCTTAGGGTTACATGGTTAAATCATAGCTGCCCCTGTGTTATTACCAAGCCTAGTTGTGAAGAATTGTGTAGTGAAGGAGGTGGGAACTGGACTCAAGTGATGTTACAGGTTTTCACACTTTTGACCATCTGGGACAGCTCCTCTAAAGTCATATTCTGTGATCAACTCATCTCAATGTAGCTCCACAACTAAGCAAAGCACAGATCTACAGTATCTCAGTTCCTGTTATCCCCATATAAACTTTAGTTTGCAGAAGCCAAATTTTTCATTTGAAAGTTCTTTTAGCTCTGGAATTGAAATTCATAGCAGTCCATATACAGAAGCTGGAATCACTAAATTAGTTTAGTCAGCAGGGCTTCTAACAGTGGAATTTCACCACGACAGTCTAAATCCTATGCATATGTTTCCCTGCCAAACTTCAAAACTGCATGCCACCTTTGTATTAAGAACAAGAGGCTTTTAGTACTAAAGTGAGGATTCGGCTTTTTGTTTATTTTGTCAAAATATGTTGAGTGTGTCTGTTCATGAACAGACAAATTATTTTTCATCTATGTTTGTAGTTCATTGACTCATTGGTTTATGAAGTGTGTGGGTACATACTAAAGTAAGGAACTGCAAAACTTCAAATATCTCATCAACCTAAACTATTTCCTTATTTCATTTCAGTAGCTTCTCGTATATACTAAAGGGAAAAAATCAGATCAAAAAAGGAAATATGTAGGCTGCTTTTTCAGTATTTTGTGGAGACCATAAGTATAAATAACCATCAAATTGCCAACTTATGATAATTACCTGTCAGCAAAACATCTTCATTGATACTAAACCCATTATCTTGATTAGCAGAGATCTAGGAAAATAGGAGACATATTGGTGTCACTAGTTTGTTCTGGAGCTTCTTTTTGCTCACTTTTCTCAATATTAAGACAATTGTGTAACAATTGTCACTTGCAATTGTGTTACTCAATAATGATTTATTGAAAGTGGTTAGACCGCTTGTCTTTAAGAAAAAGAAAAAGATTCTAAAAAAAGCATCATCTTCAGAAAAAGGGCATAACATCCTGTCTTGTCTCAATTGAGGAAGTAAAGATGTGAAACGTGTGACCTTTTATTACAAGATTTTAATTCTAGAGCTTTATGCAATTGCTTAGAACTTTGTATTTTCAATAGCTTGTCTAAATGATTATTTAATTGATTTGAAGAGAAATTTGTTTTTTCCAGAATGCAGCATTGTATGTCTGGCAAGTTGCACAGAATGCATCAATAACTTAAACCACTAAAAATACTTTAGTATATGAATTACATTCTGACCCCATAGTCAATAGCAAGAGAGCTACAGAAAGGTAATAGCTGTGTCACATACTCCAGCCAAAAATATGTGGGTCCCTTCCAGCACACAAACCCCCAAAAAATCAAAACAAAAAACCCAAACCTAGCCAAACCAAACTAAACCAAATAACAAAAATAACAGCTACAAAAAAACCCAAAACAAAACAAAAAACAAACAAACAAACAAACAAACAAAAACCACACACAAAACCCACCCTGAACCTGCCATCATTTGGTGGAGCAATTTTAGTTGCAAACATTTTAAACAATTTGGTCAAAGAATTAGGGATTTGAAGTCTCAACTTCAAAGTGTCTCAATTGGGAATGCATTGATGAATAAATGGGTCACAATGATTCTGTAGAATATGATTTGGATGACAACAGCATCATATAGCAGTGTAGACAGTTGGCTGAGGCAAAAAAAATGGTAAGCAATCCAACTAACAACCCAAAAACTGTGGTACTGGGACTTGTGAAAGTGAAATCACACAAAGACACCCGCACCCCATCAATTTGGGGTGTCGTGAGTCTCGTAGTAACTGTATTGAATTATCCCTTCAAAGGGAAGTTACTGAAGAATACATAGCATCACTAAAGAAAGAACTATGGTTTAAGTAATTCCTTAATTAAAACACAAAATTAATGAAAAATTGAGATATACCAAAGAAATGCAACTTTGATAAAACACTAGACTGTACTGTTAAAGAATTTCAAATGGATGTGTACTTAAATTATGTTACAAGTCTCATAGTGTGTATTAACTCTTGCCAGACTAATAATTAAGTTTTTTAAAAAAAAGGATTTTTGAGCAAAGATGCCCTTCATTAGGTCACCATTCAGAAGCTGTGTTGAATCTAAAAGTGAAAATTTGTAGCTAGGCAACAACAGCGCTTTGTTGTGGTCAGTGCATGCCTAAGGTCACAACTGAAGCCTTAGTTTATCAGATAGTCTGAAAGAGAAATGAAGCTCTGATTTTATGTTAATAAATCAGTGTCACTAGTTTAAGACTTGGAGTTTGTTGCACATAGCCACCAAATTTAGTATATTTAATAAAATAAGAATTCTGAAATCCTCTCTATTGAGTAGGAAATACAGAAATATCTATCTTCTACTGCTCCTTGTGGTTTCTTACAGTGAAATGGAGTTAAACATGGAACTGAATGTCCCATCATACCACCTCACTTTTTCTACTGGAGAAGAGAGAAGCTGACTCAGAACCTGTTCTAAAGTCCAGCTCAAAAATGGGACTTCGCTAGCCTTCCAAGAAGAGTGCTGTGTCTACAAGACACATATCAGAGGTATTTAGAGTGTTGACAATTGAGACACAAGCCTGCTCCAGCAGAATTGTTTCCTTCTTCTTAATGAAAGAGCAGAGGTTTTGATAAGACAACAAGGCAGACATTTTATGCTCTTTCTATCCATTTTGAACATGAAATAATGCGAGTGTTGATTGTACTTGCTAAGAGTAACAGGATTTTTAGGACCATAATTATTAAGAGGTTGCTTGATTAAGTCATACTCTGGAAATTAGGGTATACCTGTTTCTGCAGTGCAAATAAGCCCCATAGGAATGCAAGGGGCTGTTTCCATGCAATAAATGGCATACACCGGTATGTTTGGATTTGATTTTACAAACCAAATTATACTGGCAAACATGAAGAATTCTACACCATTCTACAGTTTTATTTCTTGATGCTCCTGTCCATCTTTAAAGAAGGAGGGAAAAGGCTCCAGGATATTCTGTTAACATTATTCTTAAGAAACCATAATTTCTGTAGGTGAATGATTTTTTCTGTCATGCTTTCTAGCACTGCAATTCCAGTGTTGGTAGTGACATCATAACAAGTTTGTTAGATGTTAGACAAGTTTAAGACTAAGATGTTTGTGACTTGCGGAATGCAAAGCTGTCTAGTCATCCACCAGTATTCCGTACTTCCACAGTCTTTAAGCATTTTCAGTCAACCAAATTTTTCTATTATCAAAAATCATTTAACTGCATGATTTACTCGGGTTGATTTCAGTAGCTTAAATTTCCCAGGAAAATGTGTCCCTAAGAGGAATGAGTGGTTAAATTAGCTGAAATAGCACTTTTGAGAAACCGAACAGGTGTGATTTGAATACACATTTTACTTAGATGTTAATAGCTGCTCAGACCTATGCTTTGTTAATAGAAATAGAAATCATTATTTAAATCTTTTTGCAATTGGTTTAATTTCCCTTTGGCTCTTTAGCTAGAACACACCACCCTTCTTTGTTAATGTATATTGCTTTTTCTTTTTTTTTTTTTTTTTTGAGCAATGGTGGTCAAAAGATGCCATTGCTATTTGATCATGTCAGATATCAAAAGAGTTGTAAATCATTTGTATATTAGCAAGCACAGGATGATCCAATGCTGATAAATATTGTTTTAATAGGCACATCAGTCTTCAGTAGGCCTTGGTACAAAACCAGTCAAATAAGAATTAAAAAGAGTTTGCCAGTTTGGAAGTACAGGTTTTTACAGGAAACTTGATATGACAGTAGCCTACATATAGATAGTAAAAAAGCCAAATGGTACAAAGAAACAGAGGATATTTTAAAGAAAAGAAAATAACATAATGCTTTTTTGCCTAAAATCACAACAGAATCTACAAATTAGTGTCTCAGGACAGTTTGTGCTATAGACAAAAATGACAGTTTTTTTCAGGGGCCATAATCCAATGTGGTTGCAATAACCCGTTTTTTTTAAAAGGACCTACATGTGCAGATTTTGCATGTGTGAGTGTGTTACACAGAGATCAAAACTGGTAGTTCTTTCTCTTAGAATACCATGCTCATAAAAATATAAATAGTTTCTCCATCAGGTTTATGTAGGTTTTGATAAAGTCTTTGAGTACAAGTTCAAGTGGGCTGATCATACTCAGAGACTTAGGAGATCTGAAAGAATTGGCTTTTGTTCTTGTAGATCAGCAGATAAAGAAGTCAGAAGATTGGCTAGAAGTCTTAGTCTTTTTCCACTGAAACCTGAAAATTCCTTTGCACTTCACCCAGAAAATAATTTAAAATATCCAAATTAGTTCAAAATTCAAGTTTAACCAATATGTACAAAAGGCTTTTTCTTGATAAGTATTTGTTTTTTAATATTTATTTTTAACTTGATCTATAGTGAGCAGCTCAAGGGTAAAGAAGGTCATCTACAGATTACTTAGGTCAGGACCATGGTGTATATTTCATTGTTTATCTACCTCTATTTTTTGAGGAACACCTTTTGGCTATTGGAGAATAAAATGGTTGTATCTCCCCTCTCCAAAATCTATGGAACCTTGTTTTCTTCAGCAGAAACTTGTCTTTAAAGTATTTCAAATTTTCTTTCCCCCCATTTCTTTAATGTTTTGCATGTTGCATTTATCTTTACCTAAATTTACTTTATTGTACAGAGATAGTTTAAGGCACAATGAGTTCCCA
Organism: Dicaeum eximium; assembly: GCA_013396995.1. Lineage (NCBI taxonomy): Eukaryota > Metazoa > Chordata > Aves > Passeriformes > Dicaeidae > Dicaeum > Dicaeum eximium. The sequence continues at coordinate 2,448,145 of VWZP01009941.1, read as the reverse complement.
AAATGAAGCTGAAATGTTTTAGTCTGTTGCAAAGATCACCATTTGCAGTTACCCTTATGCAGAAACATGTACTGTTATTCAGTTCCCTTCTAATCATTCCTAAGAGCTTTTCACACTTCAGTTTCCACAAATGCAATTGTTTTTGGTGCAGTCAGGTTCAGAAAATCACTGTTGCATAGTGATTTTCTTCTGCACTGGACAAGGTGGTACCTATCTTTAAAAACATGCTGGATAAGAAAATCTGTTACAAAGAGGTGGAATTCTTATATTTTGAATTTCTTAAGGCATTATTTAAAAATTCCAGAGATTCTTCAGTTCAGCATATGTGCTCAATATATTTTTTGTGTTTATTAAGCTATATATTTCAAATGCAGTAGTGATTTAAACTGTTACCTGTAACAAAATTTATTTAAATTATAAAGTTGTAGAATAGCAACAGCCTTAGAAAAGTACATTTGCATTCTAAATTTACAAAAGTAGTACATGCAATTCTGAACACCAAAAACCTGAATAACAAAAGCTTAGCATTAATTTAATTTATATATGAAATCTAAATATCACAGAATATTTTCAGGTGTCTAAAAACTTTGCCATTCAACTTGGAAGAATTTTAAGGGATTTATAAGTATAAAAAGGAACAGGTGCAGAAAAAAAGAAATTTAAAATTAGTATCCACTCAAAAATGATATTTTATTACACAAGTTATAATTAAATCAAATTGAATTAAATTTATAGTTAAAGTTATAATTAAAGTTATAATTAAAGTTGTAATTAAATAAAATTAAATTTCTAATTTTAAAGAAGGTTGAGTCAAAAAACTTGACGTTAGTATTTTCTCATGATATTGAATGTAAACTTGAATTTGTTTCTTTTCTAACATAATCCTTGGAAGCACTGGCATATGTTCTCAGGAAATTTGTAGACTAACCCACATCTACTTAGTGTTCCTTAAGAACTGGAATTTAATAAACTGCATCTGTATAGAATGATAGCAAAATGGTTTTACCCTGACCTAATGAATGGTGTTGTAGTTTTGACATTTTGGATACTTCAAATCCAGTTAATGTTCTTTATGTTTTATTTTTATATTTTTATGTTCCTTATAAAGTACTTCTGAAAACAGTTACATTTGCCACTTGAGCAAAACAAATACCTTCTCTTAGCAATTTAATCACATGTCTGTTTAGTATCAGATCTGGGATGAATAGTTTAATATAACAATAATCCATAGACAATTTATTAATATAACAGATATTATCATTTGTATATTCATAAAATCTGTGTATTTCCAGGTCAGTTAGAGTTTGGAACCTATCAGTATAATCTGTATGGTCAAATAAACCTCCTTAGTTTCAACACTGAAAAGTACTTCATGCTAATGTTTTAAAGCCACAACTCTGATTTTTTTTCTCATTCTGAATGTCAGAGTTTGTGTTCACATCCTGTGTTGTGACCTGTTTTCTCTAAAACCTCTTCTAATGCAAGACTTGAAAGTTGTTACAAGTAGAAATGGAATTATTGCATCATGGCCATTCCCAGATGAAAATATGAATGCTGTCTGTATGAATGCTGAACTTGTTCATACAGAGGAACAAGTATGAAGAAGAGGAGGAGACTGAGGGCAGAGCTCAGAGCCATCTGCAGCTTCCTCATGAGGGCAGATGGGAACTCAGGCACTGACCTCGTCTCTGTGGTGCCCAGTGACAGGACCTGAGGTAATGGCCTGAAGCTGCGTCAGGGGAGGTTTAGGCTGGATTTTAGAAAAAAGTTCTTCACACAGAGGGTGTTTGGACACTGGAACAGGCTCCCCAGGGCAGTGGTCACAGCACCACGCCTGACAGAGTTAAAGAAGTGTTTGGACATTGCTCTCAGGCACATGGAGTGACTCGTGGGGTGCCCTTCTCAGGGCCAGGGGTTGGACTCAATGATCCTTATGGGTCCCTTCCTACTGAGGATAGTCTATGATTCAATATAAAAATAGTTCTATTTTTGACCCCTTAACTCAAATCACTTTTTTAGATGCTTTATCTTATTTTTCATATTATTTTATCAGGTCTTATATTGTAGAGCTGGACAGCTGAAATCTAGAGCTCATTTTTATGGTTATCATATCTATGGCAATGTTGTTGATTGGCTATAAATCACAGATAACCATCACCTATTTATTATGAAAATATTTTCTTAGATAGATTTAAAATTCTGCATTCAAATTCTGTTGGGAAGAAAATTAAAGGACTTAGCTTTTCTGGCTTATTCTAAATTTATTTAAAAGGAATATTTGAAATTTTCAAATAATGATGTGAGATAGAGAGTTGTAACTAACTCCTGTGATGTAAGTACAGATAAATCCAACTCTTTATTGCACCACTCTTCTGTAATTATTCTACTCTTAATTTATTTTGTGCCCACAGATCTCCTACAGATGGTCTAAGAGGACCAGACTCATGGTCAAATTTGTAAACCCAGTACAATGTGTGTGGGGCGATGGGGTTTTATGTGGTAGTGCCACTACTGTGCTACCCTTATTCTTGATCACTGATACAAAAATAATACACACTTTGAAAAAGGTACTTTTGAAGTGTTATTGAGCATAGAATTTTCCATATTTTCTTTCATCTTGGCTTTGGAGACTCTGGCTAGGATAATTCTGCCTTCCAAAACAGCGAGGAAAACACCTGGCAGATTATTTGTAATTCTAATCAGTTTTTAAACTATTGGCCTTCATTACACAGCCCACAGAGTGCTTGTGGCCCACAACATGTATAATTGTAACCCACCATAAATTAGTAGCTTGGCCTCTATAATTTAGTGTTGCAGAAGCTATTGTTTATCCGAAAGAGCATTGTTCTTGTGAAAAGATGAGTTACTTCTAATATGTATACTAATTACTGAAAATTATTGTATGACAATTGGACGTCCTTAGCCAGTCATAACAAAGAAATACTGTCAAGTTGTCAGCTCATAAACCCACTCCTTGGAGCTAAGGCACTGGCAGAAAGGAAGCTTATGTTCTGAAAAGAGATTGAGTTTCTCTAAAGCTGTATTTAACTGTATGTTTACAGCTTTAAAGCTGTGTTCTGTTTTGGTTCCCTTTTTTGATCTGGTGCATTGTGTAGAAAAATGAGAACTGCTGCTAATTTTAAATTATTGGCATAATTGTTTTGAGGAAATGTTTGAAGGTAATATTTACTGTAATTTATTTCTCTTAAAGCACTAGCAGGAAGAACTGAAAAGATTGTCAGCTGTCTCTAATGGCAGATCTTAGAGATTTCTCAGGTTTCATGAATCTCCCAAGCAGCAGAAGATATTTTCAGCTGGGAATAATGGGAATAATTATTAAATACTTCTGCTTTAAGTATGTTTGCATCACCACTCTGTGGTATCACAGATGTGACAAATTACTTCAGAGCAAAAATCTGACATATTTTTTGGGATTGATGTCAGTAGATAGGAGTTTTTGTTTTGAATGTCTTACAGATTTGCACATGCAATTAGAACAAAATACCAATTTTAAAATTGAAATCAAAATACTCTGTTGTGCTGTACAAGGAACAACAAAGCTAATCTTTTGCCTTCAGCAAAAGAAGACAAAAGATGAGAAGGCTTAAGAGGGAAAGAGAATCATGTTTAATTTTTGAAAGCTGAATTATAACTTAATTGCTCCGTTTTAAATTCTGCCGTTTCTTTGTTATGCTAATGCAGTGATGGCCAATGGAAGAGAGGGAGTGAGTCAATTGTAGGGAAGGATACTGCATTTCCAGCCAGTTATGTCCATAGCTATACTAATTTGTGAGTAATATACAGAATGCCTGTTGCATCATTCAGCAGCCATGGGATATGAGGCCTCTGACTGCTGGCCACCATGGATGCACTTGTGGTGATGGGTTATGAGACTGGCAGTGAGGCTGTGGCTGTCAGGTCCCCCCATGTCATCTCCATGCCCACTGTTAAGGAGCATGGGAAGCGAGTGTCAGAAAGGTGTCATATTGCCAGAGTGGTGCTAAAACATCTTCACACTTAAGGAGGAGGGTGAGATGCTCCAGGCTTAAAGTCACATATTCATCCAGGTTTGAATTGACCTTAGAGAGTCTGTAGTCCAATGTGCTCCTCAAAACAGGTCAACATTGAATTCAAGCCAAGCTGGCTCTCTGTGGACCTTTGGGGGCGTGTGTGTTTGTGTGTGTGAGGTTTCTAGATTATTATGAATGTCAATTTATGTCTCTTGAAGTCTCCAGCCTCCCTTTTTCCTATGTCACAGGGCGGTGTCCCTTGAGTAGTATTGAATACAAAACCCCAAGGACTTTGACTGGATTGGTTAGGTTTTGTTACTTATGTTGTCATATAGCTGAATTGATTTGGAAGTGCTGAAAAATTTACTTAATTTAGAGTAGCATTGACATTTCAAAGGCTGACTTCAGCATTATAGAGGTACTTGCGTATTATGCTGTGTTCAAGTCTAAATAAATAAAATTAAAACAATGTGTTCCTGATGTTTTGTTGTTGTTCTGATTTTTTGTTGTTGTTTATGTTTTGTTATTGCTTGGTAAAGGTAAAGGGTATTACTAGTATGAGTCTGCAAGTGTGTTCACAAGTGAAAATTTGACTTTTTTTCCAGACTTCATAAATGGTAGTGTTAACTTTCTGAGGGTTGGGGTGTATTGTTTGGTATTTAAAATAATTAGTATTTTGCGTTAGCCTTACAGACGACAGATATGTAAAGTAAGACAAACTTGGGAAAGCAAAATAAAATCACAAATAACATTTAGTGAGAAAACCATGAAGGGGAATTGTCTTTAATTAGTTCACAGTTGGAGATTTGTTCATACTGCTTATTTTAGTTAAGTCTTTCATTGAGAAGAAAAGAACTATTTAACTTTTAGAATCCTTGGAGGTAAAGGGCCTTGAAACACTCAGCATACAATCTCAGTTATCTCTTTCAAAATATTACTACATTCTTTATGTAGCCACTACCTAAAAATACATAAATTGTTATATTTAATATATCAATGTTTCCATTGAAAAGGATTTTAATTGTTTTCAAAGCAGTGCTTTAGGAGAGAACTTTAATGTCCATATTTCCCTGCTGTTACATAGAGAAGCAAAGGTCTGTATAGTATTGGAGCCATACGCTTGGCTTATCAGTGTTTTGGAAGGGATGCATCTAATTAAGCAGATTCTGCCATATCCATCCTTAATACTAGTGCTTAATGCTTCCTTTCCTGTCTAACAAACAGAATATTCATGTATCTAAACAGACAGAGACACAGATATTTAGTCAATTAGGAACGTGTAACTGCAGTATGTGCTATTGGGATACATTTTTAAATGCTGGAATGTCCAAGATTTAGTTACTGACAGACATAAATCTCTTTAGCTGTTCACAGATAATTTTCAGGGTTTCAGTGATGATTTTCTGGATTCCACAAGAGTAGAAAATATTTCTAGTGAAGATAAACATTTATGTTTTATATATGGCTCTAGATAGGAAGCTCAAACTATCTCTCAAAGAATTTTATTGGTCTTTAGTTTTCCCTTTGTTGCAACCAATTTTGATACTATTTTTGATACAAATGAATATAGAAACATTTTACATAGAAAGGCAAGGTTCAATACTAATATTCTATCTTGACAGCAGCGATAAAAACTGGGAGGCTATGCCTCATTGTTTAGTGACAAAATTAATGACTATTATTATCCATCTTTCTCTTCACCTTTATTTGCATCTACATCTTGAGTACTGTGAACTAAAAATTAAACTTACAAATTAGGTATTACACAGAAAGTTGTAACTTTCTAACAAGACCTGGATTGTAATTTTAATGCACTAGGCATTTAGTTTGAATAATTTAGTTTGAATTATTTTTTAATTATCTAGAAGATCCATGAGGCAGGTGGGTAAAGAAAAACTGCACCCATAGCTCTCATGATAGATGAGAATTCAACAATCTCAGTTTCAACAGTTATTGACACCCTAGTTCTGTAGATAACCAGAAGTCCATAGTGTCACCATCCATAGTTACTAATCAGGAATGAGGAGCATTTTCACTTCTAGTAATCTAAAAAATTTTAATTTTTTTTTTTCCTAATCTGTGCACTGCTGTAAAATTGATCCATTCAAAAATCATAGAATATTCTGAGTTGGAAGGGATCCACAAGGACCATTGAGCACTACTCTTAGCCCTGCACATGACACCCCCAGGAATCACATTGTGTGCCTGGGAGCATTGTTCAAACCTTTCTTAAACTCTTGTCAGGCTTGGTGCTATGACCACTTCCCTGAGGAGTGTCTGTCCCTGCTCTTCCCCTCACAAGGAAGTTGTAACTGCAATGAGATCTCCCCTCAGTCTCTTCTTCTCCAGGCTGAACAGACCAAGTGACCTCAGCTGTTCCTCATGTGGTTTCCCCTCAAGGCCCTTCATATCCTCATGGCCCTCCTTTGAACACTTTCTAATATTTTAGTGTCAGTTTTATATTGTGGTGTCCAAAACTGTCCCCAGCACTCAAGGTGGGGCTGCCCCAGTGCAGAGCAGAGCAGGGCAGTCTCCTTCCTTGCCCAGCTGATGCTCTGCTTGATGCCCCCCAGGACACAGCTGTCTCTCCTGGCTGCCAGGGCACTGCTGGCTCATGTTCAACTTGCCATGGACCAGTAACCCCAGGTCCCTTTCCTTGGTGCTGCTTTCCAGCATCTCATTCCCCAGGCTGTACACACAACCAGGATTGCCCTGTCCCAGGTGCAGAAAGCAGCACTTAATTTACCTTGTTGAACTTCACATGGCTGGTGATTGCCCAACCCTCTGATTTATCAAGATGTCTCTGCAGGACCTCTCTGCCTTGGGGGGAGTCAACAGCTCCTCCCAATTTTGTATCTTTGGCAAACTTGCTTAATATCCCTTAAAGG
>VWZP01009941.1:2429912-2438524 GCA_013396995.1 Dicaeum eximium | reverse complement strand
AAGGGAAGGGAAGGGAAGGGAAGGGAAGGGAAGGACTGCAGCTCTTCACTGCAGGAGACAGAGTGAGAAAGAAGAGAAGCATTTGACACTGTGCAAGCACTGTTCAGCACTAGCTAAGATATAACTGTTATTTGCACAGCTTTGGTCACGAGTCCAGCAGGCAGCACCATACCAGCTGCAAAGACAATCACCGATAGAACCAGTACAAGTTGCTACTCAGTAGTAAGTGTGGCTGTGTATCATAAAAATAGTGTATTTGAAAGTTTTGTGATGTGAAATATGTCTTCTGTTCAGATGAAGAAAAAATACTAAATCATCTTTTTATTAAGTAGTACGAAATGTTTGTGAACCTAAGTGTGGTGGAAAATCTTAGAGTAACAGAATAGTCAACTTCTGTAGGAAAGATGCCCAGAATTTTCTAGTGTCTTCTACACAGTTGCTGTAAGCAACAATAGTACAAGCTTTTGTTTCTGCACTGCAAAACCTCAGAACATTCAACAACACTTGGCAGATGCTGCCATGTGACAACACTTGGAAAATGCTAACTTTTAAGGGATGACCTCTGCACTGGAAGCGGTGTCATTGGAGCACATTCACAAAATGCAGCCTCATTAGACTTTAGGGAAGCAAATTCTAATCTGTCAATACATATAAGCAAGTTCAGATGGGAAAATGTTTTCATGGAGGAGCTGTCTGGTAAATATATTTCTAAAAAGATGGAACACAACATAAGAGGGATCTTTTCAAAGTTATATTTTAAACAGAAAAGAAAGTGTATGAGGAAGAACACATGTGTGTCCAAGAAAAAAGATCAGGAGGGTGACTTTACCTACCAGAAGGCTTCAGGGAAACAAGGCCTGATATTGCAATTGGAATCTAATATAGACATTCAGGAAGATTATTTTGCTTTCTACATCCACAGACTAAAACAAACTAACAAAAAACCCCAACAGCTCTATCTGGAATTAAATCACTGCTGGGACACAGAGGGTATTTCAATATACTTTAATTAGCATTTCTAAAGGGACTTGATCTTAGAGGTCTTTTCCGACCTTAACAATTCTATCATTCTATGACTGTAAATATTCAAAGTTTGTCTAAGGGTGGAAAACTATTTCTTAATTTGTCTCTTCATTCCTTGTCCCTCATTATATAAAAAATTTCTGTGTCCCTATGAAAAATCTAAACACAATCTATAGTTGAAGACCAGTACTTGTAAGTAGATATTCTTACCCCCTAGGCATGTGGCTGGTTTTAAACTATTTCCTTTTGAGGTACCAAGCACAGGAAATTCATATTCTTGATGAACTTAAGCAGAAATTATGAACATTCACATCTTAAATTGTCTTTTTGGTGGCTGTCAGCCCTCACTTTTATTATAAATGATGGCTCTTCACTGTCTGAGCCTGTGATCTTTTAAAAGTCATGATCTGAGATACCCAGGTGAAAATATCTGCTATTCCAGTGCAGTTGCAAATTATTATTAATGTTTTAAATAAATACAGCAATTACTTTAAAATATTGTTAGGTTTGTAGAGGTTTGGGGTTTTTTTCAATCTGAAAGGATAGAAGATCATCTCATTTTATGGACTCCTCTATAAAGCAATTCATAATGTATTGGAGGACAATATGACCTAAAAATATGTTTAACCTTGCTACCTTTAATTTTTTAAAAAAAAACCACCCAAATTCTTAATTGTCCTATTCTGCAGTATGACTGTTTAAAAAAAAAAAATTCTTGGGCATTGAAATACATTTTATGTCTATATTAAGCTTGTGTAAATGTTAAAAAAATTCTCCCACTACTGACAATTTTCCAATATGCTATACCTATAAAGGTAAATTCAGCCTACTTTCTGTTTTCTATTCTGAAAGAATTTTTTTTCAAAAGAAAATCTGAAAAATTAATAGACACCTTTGCAAATATTAAGCTTTTGTAGTTTACTGATGAACTACATATGCTATCAAACCTGTCATTGTATTAGGAAGGGGAAAAAAATTGTCTAAATATGTTAAAATAACTAGAATTAAGAACACATGAGTGAGGTTGTATGGCTTAAACACTATGACTAATTTTTTATTCCTTTTTTGAAATAAGAATCCAAATTCTATTATATTATTAATGTTCATCAAGCCAGTTAATTATGCAGTAGGGTTTTTACAATATTGTGTATCTGTATGAAAGAATTTATGAAACTGAAGAAAATAAAAATTTTTCATTATGTGGTATTATATAGAAATTTTGTAATGGGATGTTATCCAAATTGTAGTCTTAACAGATGGGATCTTGTTGGGGTTCCACATATTTAGTTATTTAGGACTTTGGTAAACAGTGATTTTATCCAGTCTGTGATTGGAACAGATGCGATCTTATCAGGGTTCCACTTTTTTTCAGGAGCATAAAATTGCCATGATTTGCTGTACAGTGCTATAGTTTACTTTTTGTGCTTTTAGAACCAGAGTCCTTTTTAGCCAGAATTTGCCCTTGGGTCCCAAAAACATCATAATAGGGAGTTAATGTTTTATTCTCTATTAATCCCATTAAATCCTTTTAATATTAGAGCATGTGTTGCTTTATAGCATTAACTAGTGTCTTGCACTCAACAGTATTTTCACAGTTTATGACACTGCTTAGGGCATTAACAAACAGCTGTTTGAATTAAATGAGCAGTTAAGGACCCTGTTCATTAACTCAAAAGTTTCATGTATTTTTAATTCCTTAAATCTAATGGTATTATCACCCTCCAAGAAATCTATCTTTGATTATAATTTGCTGTGACCAGTATCAGTTTGGGTGAGATGAGAGAGTTATATTTTGACTATAAACTTTATCAGTGGTGAACATCTCCAGTGAATCTGAACTGTCTTCTAACACTTTTAATCTTTTGGGATATAAAACTTTTAAAGTTGTTTACAGCAGTTGTGTTAAGATTTCTTCCAATTTTGTTTACTGATGACTTCATTTAGCTAATGTAAAGAGGCAGTTGGAACAGAATTATTTGCATTTGAAATGGTGCTATCAGAGGTTTCTGACTGACTCATTTTAAAAACAGAAAAGGAAAAAGAAAAGGAAAATTGTATTTGGACAGTGACAGAGCATCTAATCCAGTTTTATGTATCAAGTGGACATGGGCACTTTACACTTTATACAAGACAGATTTGAAAGTCTTCATTCTGCTTACAGTATAAGTGGTTTAACTTTTCATTTTTAACATAGATTCTGTATGGTCCTTATTATGAGACAGCAAAGATATATTTTGAGCTGAGGCCAAGCTGTCATATTATAAATGTGTTTGTATGTTCATGTACACGTACATGCTCAAGACTAATATTGCCTTAGTCTGTCTCTGTAGTGCATTTTAAAAATATTCACTTAAGCTCAAATTCTACATGTTCAATAGGATTACTCATGTCCACTAATTTAAACATGTGCCTGTGCATCTGTGGGACTTGAAACCATTTGTCAACTGCTTCATGCCATTGTAGCTCGTTAAAATATTCCTGATTGTTTAGCTCCAAAATGCAAAAATTCCTAATCAAGCCTTCACTGAAAATAATTCAAACATTAAACACTTCACACTAGTTTTTAATACTTTTTTTATTGTTTACTTTTGCTGTCACCTCACAGAACACCTGCAACGCACACTCAGTTTTAAGCACGATAAGGCTTTCTAAAAGAGAGCAGTTGTATTGTTTGGTTTTGTTATTCTTTTGGTCCAAGGATATTTAAACACTTCCTTTCACACTAGGGCAAAAGACTGAGGTACCAGTGAGACCCTGGAACAGGTTGCCCTGAGCAGCTGTGGATGCCATGTTCCTGGAATGTTCAGGGCCAGGTTGGATTGGGCTTTGAACAGCCTGGTCTAGTGAAAGGTGTCCCTGCCCATGGCAGAGGGGTTGGAACTAGATCTTCAAAAGCCTCCTTGAACCAAAAGCATTCTGTGTTTCTTTCATAGTTTCTTTTATGGTGCAGAGAGTATAGACTATCTGCAATAAATGAAGCTGTGCTGCTTCTTACGAATACTGAAACAACCAGGAATGTGTACCACTCAGTGATGAATCAACTCTTCCAGTTTCTGTATTTCAGTTTTCTACATTCAGTACAACTACTTACATTCATGTAAAGCTCTTATAAAAAAAATCCTTTTACTTAGGATAATGTCTCTATAATTACCCTTAGCATAACTATTCTTAATAATAAGTATCCTGAGGATGCTTCTACCTTAACCTCTATAAAGAATATTCTCTTATTACCATTATTCTTTCTGTGACATGTTCTTCCTGAATTCTTAATAAGTGTACAGAGATACAGGAGAATTCTCAGGACATTTGAATGCAGCTTCAAGGTGTTCTTTGTAACAGCTAAATCATTGCAGATTGCAGCTACAAAGGATATTCATGGATATTCATGGACAGTGAAGGACTGTCCAAGGGATCTTGTCATAACAAGGATGCAAACGGAATAAATTGTCTGTGATACATAATTGTTCAGTCCATCTTAAACCTTGAACATTGGGTTTGGGTTCTTCTTACTATATGAATTGTAACAGACCATATTAAGAAATAAAAGTAAGGCGATGCTCTTAAAAGTTTGTATCCTAATGATTTTGGAGTATGAAAATTTTCAGCCAAGAAATGGCCTCTAGTTGTCCCAGAGGAGGTTTAGTTGGGATATTAGGTAAAATTTTTTCACCAGAAGTGTTGATAAGCATTGGAATGTGTTGCTCAGGGATGGAGGTGAGTCCCCTGAGCTGTTTAAGATGGTGATCCCTGGAGCTGTTTAAGAGATAGGCAGATGTGGCTCTTTGGGGCATGGTTTAACTGGTGGGCTTGGCCATGCTGGGTTAACAGTTTGCCTAAATGATCTTAAAGGTCTTTCCTAGCCTAAATGATTTTATGATTCTGTGTAGTAGATCAGTGAGAATATCTAGATTTTCTTGATGTTGTGACAACTGGTCTAAACAACTGATATCTTCTCTGCCCACATGAGTTAGATAGGGTCTTTTTAGAGGGTATTTTTTTTCTTTCAAAGACAATTTAACAGATTCTGGGTTGCCAAACAGACCTCTGTAGGCCTTCAATTTCTTTCATTTTCTCATTAGAATGGATGCCACATGGAGAAGCACCAGTAATTCTAGTCACCCATTCCCTGAAGGCTGCCATGCATGCAGTTCAAATTATGGTTGTTGTTGGACAGGTCACCCATGAGGTACAGGTAGGTCAGCTTGTCTAGCTCTTTAAAATGTTTCTGAAGTCAAACAAATTATTCAAAATAAGAATATAAACATGTTGTACTTCCAAAAAGAAATCTGCTAACCAAGTACATTAAAAGGCTTGTTTGAGATTTACACATAAAGTGCACAGTTTCACTCTTTTAGTCATACTAGTATAATGTATTCTTCAAATTAAAAAATGCTGAGCACTGTTTACTGTCTAAAATCTACTTAATTTTTGAAGAATGTACACAAAGGAGGTGGGTTTGAATCTTTCACTCAGTTTCACAATCATTATGTTATGTTTGAGCTTTATAAGAAAGTGAGGTGAATATTATAAGCTGAATTTATTTGTTAAAAATGAATGTTTATTGGAAATATATTTTATTGAGTTTGCCTGTTTTATCTTTAGAGAGAATAAGAAAAGAGTCATGTAGACAGAATTTAAAAAAATATGATGAGACTTTATTAAACATTTTCACTAGGAAACTTGAAGGAAAAAAAATTGTTTCATCACTGACATTGCTATGAAGTACTAGATTCTGTCACCATGAATAGAATGAGTGTTATAGACTGGAAATGGAAAATTCACACTGAGGAAAAGATGAATCTTCCATGCAGTCCAGAAAGTTGATCAACTTAAACAAAAGAATTGAGGAAAGTGCAGTTTTAAAGGTACATTGATCATGGGAGAAGATGGAGAGACTGAATTTGCCAGCCTTCTAAAAGTAGCTGAGATAGCCACAATCCGTATTGACATGTGGAATCTAGAATTGCCATCAAGAGACAGGTTTAATCTATTTTTATTTCCCTGAAGAGCAGCACTTTTCTCTACATCTAGAAATTTTGTGTAGAATTCTAACTTTCTGGTCAGTATCATTATAGATCAATTTCTAGACCAACCCATGAGCAGATCTCAATTTGTTCTGTTTACTGTGGCAGATTTTGAGGTAAAGGTCACTTTTTACTATGGGAGTGATTGAACTCAAAATTATTGCCCTGAAGTACTGAAAATGAAATTTCCTAACATGAAATAGGGCTAAGAACTGGAGGTTTTTATACTGAAGATTAAATTTAGAAGGAGAAAAACCTAAACAACAAACCCTATTGTTCTGCATGTCTGATGCTTTTTTTTGCAATGCAAGGAAGAATTTAGGCAGATTTTGGAGTTCTGTGAATTCTTATAGTCCATAGCTAATTTATTCACACTTTTCATGTTAGTACTGAATTTCATGGCTTTGGAATTACGAAATGAAATCTTTGTTCTTTTAAAGTAACATTATCCACTATACAAAAATCATAGAAGAATTGTACCTTTCATTTAAATAAATCAGTAAAAAAGCCATTTTCTAAGTTCTTCAAGGTGGACTGTCAAAGGTGGACTTATTAATATAAGTCAGAGCGTCAGGACTACCGAGAATACAAACATCTATATGTGTTATCTCAAAAGATGTCCTTTCCTGGAATAACAAGATCTTTGTCTAGTTGTTACCTGAGGAAGAAGGTGATATTACTTGGTGGTAGGGAGACCTTGGTAGTGTAAAAGCCTTTGCTCTGCCTGGTGATTGATAGTCTCAACCTTGAATCATCCTTTCCCATATAGATAAAAGGCATGCTGGGAGAATGTCAGACTTCATTTTTTTAAGAAGGCATGGTTGAAATCATCCTGTCTTAGCTGGTAAATTGGGTCAGTCTACACCTTAGAGAAGTCGTAGGCCCATAATCATGAATTTAGGACTGTCAGCACTTTTAAGAAAAGATATTTTCAGCTCATGATGGGGATGTTTTCAGCTCTTGGGATTCAGCTAGAATTCCATAATCTCCTCAGTCAAATTCACCCATAACAAGCTCAAGCTTTCAAGATATTTAAATTCACAAACTGTAAATATGTCAAGAACAGAAGGCAGGAGAAAACAACGCAATCCAAACTACTTTTTACATTCCTTTAAATCTTTCTTGAAGATCTCTGTTAACGCTTGTTTAACATTTTGGATTTTTCTCTACTGACAGGGGAAGGAGACTGTTCAGAAAGACCTTGGAGTTTAAGGGTTCATTTATTCATTGTACGTTGACATGGATGGAAAAGCATATTTATAACAAATGGAATTCTATAAAGTCCTTATAAAAAGGTCCTCCAAAAGAAAAGGAGAGAGCGTCTCTTTAAAAAGAATTTTAAAAAAGTAAAAATCAACAGTGTGCATGTCCTTATTTAATATTGTTTGTTAAAGTTTTGAACTGCAGAAGGAGAATAATTAAAATCAGTAAAAGAAAATAGCATCTGTTGCAAATAAGACTGTGTGCTGATAAAATTGATACCAGACATCCATTCTGACTCAAATGTATTTTCAATCCATTTCTGTCCTATATTTCTCATGTCAAGCTGTAATAGTTAGGGAAACATGTGTTTGAATTCCCACTCCACCTCCCAACTACATTTCAATAAAAATTTCTAGATTTCATGGGAAAACTAATTTTTTTCTATCTTGACTGTTAATGATAACATATTCAGCACGGGATTTTTTTCAGGTGATATGTAGCCTGCTTTAGGAGCAAGTCTAGCCCTAATACACGTCAGTATGACACACAGTCTTTACAGTGACAAATCTCTCTAAACAAATACCTAACTTTCCTGCCAATGATTTGCTTCTATCATAAAGAACTTACTCTTTCAAAATAAAAAACAACTCTATATCACTGTCTCTCCATAAGGACATGTTTCCTGTTCTCAGACATACCACTTTTGTATTTCCATGATACAGGTCTTCCAGCATCAACCTTGAGGCCAGGCTAATTCTTCATAATGGAAAATTAGTTACAATATTTGCTCATGGAAAATCATTCTTCCTTCATCTTACCTGTGCACAGAGCTAGTCTGTTTGATTTGACATCTTATGCTGATGTTTATCTTGGAACAGAAATTCTGCACTCACTGTTTGCTTCAGCAAATCTCCTGAGGATTATACTGCATGCTGTTCCCCTCAGAATGGGTGTATGACGAGGAAAATAATGTCTGCTTACTAGTAATTATTAGAGTTAGCATAAATTGGCTCTGAGGATGCACACATTGTGTCTTTTTATCCATCTCTTTATTCCTCTAGATTCTGCTGATTATTGGGAGGAAATAAGACTGTCCAGATTACTTAGCCCATTTGTGTCTGTTGCTGGAAACAGCGAGCAGATGCACGTCTTCAGCTCACTCCTTGCAGAACAAGGGCAGATCCTTAGAGCTGTGGGTCTGCAGAGCAGCATCTTGGAGGCACAATTATTGCTTACCTAAGTAAGCTACACAGCAAAAGATGTTTTTCCTGTCAGTGTTTGAGCATCTCAAACTGGCACCTAGGTTTTCTATTTCCTGACAGTTTGCTTGAAACAAAGCCCTTTTTATATAGCACACGTGAA
>VWZP01009941.1:2382412-2427412 GCA_013396995.1 Dicaeum eximium | reverse complement strand
TTTTGCATACTGTATTTCAATGTGTATAGTAGGCACCTGCAGAGGCTGAATCAAAATCAGTAGCTGGCATATTTATGGGTGGTCAATCTTAATGAACTAAAATTCTGTAAAAAGTCCTCTGAAAAGAGTATTTTTTAAACTAGTTGATCTTTCAAAAACAGAAGGAGGTTTGTGAGCCAAGGATATTGTTTGCCAGTAGTATGAGTATATTGCTTTTAGATTTTCTTACAGACTCCCTTTCCTCAAAGGCAGCTGTTTTCCTCAAGTGTTACTGGAAAAAAACTGAGGACAAGAGACATATGGAGATTCTTATGTCATAACATGCTAAATAAGGCTATTCATTGCTTTTCTTATAAGTTCCCCAGATGCATAGACTTTCAGACAATATATTCATGAATTACAAATATTTGCTGTCCTTTCTCTGAAGTTCACATGAAATGAACTGAAATGATCCCACTGAATTGCAGAGAAAAAACAGTTCTGTGTATTTTCAATATTTGAATAAAATACGAAATAACAGCAAGAAACTGGAAATAGAAAACCTGGGCACATCATACTCATTAGGTAGCATACACAGCTCTAGAATAAATTAGAGGAGTTCTAATGGTATGTTAGGAATAAGCCATTAGACAATTCCTTAGCTATATGGCAAAAATGAACTAATATGTTACAATTTTTAAATTAAAATTTCACCGTCATTGTTTTGATATGATATGATTATGAAATAGAAAACATTTTCCTTTAGCATTTGCAGAGCATTAGCATATAATATGAACTATATTCTCTAAGACATATGACATGTTCAAGGCATCAGTTGTTAGGTGGTCAAATATCAGAATTCTCTTAATGCAAGAAGTCCATTACCCCTCAGTTGTTACAAATAATGTACTGTACTGAGACATCCTCTCTCACTTGTTTGAGGGAGGTGACATGAGATTTTGGCCACTAATACAACAAACTTTGAAGGAACTGCACGGTAGTACAGAACAATCTAATATTTTTGTGATCAGCCTGTTGTCCAGAGAGAACAACAGGAGCAAGTAATGTCCAAGAGGAGCAGCCAGGTGGATCAGCATCTTGCTGAAGGTCAATGGGTTTGTATGAATGGCTATCCTAATTTTTATCACAGTGGTACTGAATATGGCAGTAGAATCTTTTCCCCCTGGGATGTAGAAGAACTGGCTCTTCCAAAGTCAGTGAAGTGTAGCTCCTGCTGAAGTAGAGCCACCTGAGACAGCTTCCTGACAAGGAGTGAGGGGATAAACCCCTCTTTTGACGCAAGCACCACAGATGATGATCTTTCCAGACAGTAAGCAGCTGTCCTACACTTTTTTGTATTTACTTGCTTTTGCTATAGTCACATAGCTGGTATTTCCATATACCTTTCTATATTTCATACCTGTAAACTGGGATTGTTTTCCACTTTGACATCTTGGCTATTGTAGGAAAACTAAACTCTTAAGATGGTGTGCAAAGTGGTTCATATTAATTGCTGACATGGGCACGGCCTTCTCTGCCTGAATACATAAACTGAGTATGAAATTTGTCAAGGTGTCTTGTCAAACCACTGAAATACAACCTTTTGCTGTCACTGGAATGTGCCCATCGGAGCTGAAGCTGTATCAGTGGCTTTGCTAAAAATGCCTCCATTCTTAATGTCTCCTGAAGCTTTATCTATATTCTTATCAACCACTGCAGTAATACAGAGAAGACTCAAAGCTAATGCAGCATGTGATAGAGTGATTCTATTTGCTTCAAGAACTCAGCAACTGCTCCTGTGATAATTGTGGATATGGGAACTTACTGCTTGGAGCATTCACATTGCAAATACGTACATCACTCAAAGATAGAGAAAGGTACCACTTTCTGATCACTGAAGTTCTTCAGGTTTTGTAATCCACATATAAATTATTCTTATCCTTATATCCCTACTTTTCTGTCCTTGAACAATCTCCTTTTTTTCTCAGGATTCTATAGTAGAGGACAAAATGACATTGTGTGTAGCTCCCTTTGCCCATTTATGAGCTGACCATATTCTTGTGACACTGAGAGAGAAATCTTTGCTTGTGACAGCACATTCACATGCAGACAAGGGTAAATGTACATTTGGGAGGTATTTCTCAAAAAGCTTGCTGACAGTTGCCTTTTTTTTGTCCTGGTTTTGATTCTGAAATTATTTGTAAAATATACTGGTTTCTGCATTTGGGTGAACTTCCTAAAACTTGCTATTGGCTGATCCTTAACACAGAATATAGCTTCTTTCTCAGTGACCATGTCTGTAATTTCAGTTATGTTAATGACATTGAAATTACAAGGACAATCTAATTAGAACAGGTTACTCTTTTTATGTAGAAAAAGTATAGTTGTACCATTACTGTCAAACATGACACTTCTGAAATGAAGAGCAGTGCTAAAAACCAACACAGCTGTAGAAAAGGAGTGACTTTGTTGTCAGAAAAAACAGCTGGCTTTACAATTACTGTTACATTATTATATCAAATATATCTTGAAGTCCAGTAACAGGTTGAACAGGTTATGTATTGTATAAATGCTTTCTATAATATAAATACAAGTAAAATTATAATATACATTATCTCTAGAAACAATAACAAAAATGTATCTTCTTGTTTAAATAATTTCTGAATGGCTATTTGGTGCAATAAGTTAAAAATGTAGAAAAAAGTAGAAAAATGTGGAAAGATTGTGTGTCTGTTTGCATGTTATAGTAACTTGCTTAGAAGATATATTCAGTACCCATGAATCCTGTTTTCTACAGATTTCACACATCTGCTGAGTTGGTTGCATTCTGTGAAATTCTAATGAGGAAAAAATGCTATATTCAGTTTAAAATATTTGTCATAGTTGTCCTAGCTTTTTTATAAGAGTTACTGTAAAATGCTATTCTGATTTGAAAAGTCCTGGGGAATATACTTTTATCATTATGTAGGAAAATATTTTTCTTTTCTGAGCATTACCAGTTTTTTTAAAATGAGTGTTTAATAAAGAAACCTCCCTATTAATTCTGTAACAATCCCATGTAAGTAGTTTGCATAAAATGTTGCAATTTACATAAACTATTATTATATTTCCATTTTACAGTTACTGCACTAGATTTTATGAGACCATTTATGATTTGAAGTTTGGCTTCTTTGAGGCTTAATTTGAATGGTGACATATGCTGTACAGTGAACATCCAGCAGAAGTTGTTATAATCTTCTGTCTTCTAGTGTTTGTTCTCTGATATTGGTGTTTCTTGGCTTTTTTTTTCTCTTCAGTGAAAAAATGATGGGCACATCTTAACAGGTATGTTGTAGATTTTAGACAGAGAAGGTTTGCGTAAAAAGACAGATTTCACCCTTAAAAAGACACCTGAAAACTCCTAACCTCTGTTTCTTGGAATTTCTGCCAAAGACTCTCTGTAGGGTAGGGAAATGAGAATAAGATAATCTCTCAGGTTTCCTGTTAGTAAGATTTTAGTATGGTAGAGAGAGCATAATAGAACAACATAATTGTACAGACAGCCACAATATTGCATTGACAGAGAGCTGAACCATGCTCTTACTGATGTATTTTAGGTAGAATGCAGACCTATTCTAACTGAATAGCTAAAGTCCTGGTATTCTATTAGATTATAGTTATAACAAAGTCCATGCTTAAAATTTAACTTCCATAATCTTTAAGGTTACGCGATGCTTCTGAGGTTTTTATTGAGAAAAGTGATGGAGGTGACAGAAAAAGTAATTTTAAAACTGTCAACTTATAAAAATCAGGTTTTGTTCAATTTTTTCCTTACATTTTTGTTTTTGATTAGTGAAGGTTTCCTAAACTGTCTTTTTTCAAAATTTTAAAACAGTTTATTCTAATTGGAGTAGAGGGCAGTAGAGATGTACATAACCTACATTAGCCAAAATGCTCTTCTACAAAATTTAATTTAGAACACAGTTTTAGAACAAAATAGCAATGTTGAGTTCCATAAGGATATTAGCTAGTGATAATAATTTTTCAAAGAATTATGGAGATTTCTGGATACAAAGTCTTAAAGTGGTTCTCTCTGTGTAGAAATTTAAATCAGTGATCTTCAAAACCAGAATTAAATGCTAGCATTTTTATGGTTGACTACAGCGTTTGTAAAAATAAAATATATTGTTCTGTAAAATCAATTCAATTAATGAAACAGCAAAATATTTCATAATTTCCAATTAATTTTATAAAAATTCAAATCAACTATCTTTATGTGTCTTTCTGTCACTTCAGAGGCAATGTAGTCATATGGGAGGTGTGCATAAGTAATAGATATTGTGTTGAATATTACTGGGGTTTTTTTTGATACCTTTCCCACTTTAATTTTTATAGCTGTACAACTGAAAGAACATTTGGCTTTGCATGAGCTTCAGAATAAAGAGGTTTATTTTTTATTTGCTTCATCTACTCTGCATAGTGCCATTATTACGAAAATCTTAGTCTTTGTCCTGACAAAAAGAATGTCAGTATCTAATGACCTTACTGTGAGTAATCAGCCTTTTCCCCTAGTGATGCACATTTGTCCATTCCTAAATATATGAGAATGGAGAGCCTTTATAAACCTTCAGTAGTTCATTGTAACATAAATAAATGGACATTCCCATACAGTTTTGTCTTTTCCAGAATAGCATTGCAAGTTCTCCCTCATAACATGCTCTAAAAATATTGACAGGTATATATAATCAAACTGTGATGATATAGAAGAAAAATTAATGATGCAATAATAGGCAAATAAGTTTGTGTTTAACAGTCTAAAACTATGTTATGCAGAAAACAATAATGAAATCGTAAACTCTTTTTTTTTCCTCTTCAGACAAAGCATATAAACCTAAGTATGGAGAAGCATGTAGGATTGGAGAAGTTCTTAAATCTATGTAATTTCAAAATCTTTTTTATATTTTATCAACTTTAACCTGTATTTCAATACTGAATTGCATTCCATTATATTTCTAGATTGCCTTTAGTCCAAACAAGTAGCTCTTGCTTTTTGTGAAATGAAAACTTTCTGCAGGGAAAAGTTGGCGACAATAAATCTAAATTCAGTGTTAATGTTTTAGATCACATAACATGTAATGTAATGGAGGAATGTTTCTATATTTATTTTTTACCCACATTATTCTCAATTAACATAAATGTTAGTTTTAAAGCAAATATATTTAAAAGAAAAAGTGAGCATCTGTTGTGATATAGTAGCATATTGCTACCAACTGCATAACTCTAAAGAATTTTCTCTTTATCTTTTCTGGTCTTTGTCAGATTGATATTATCTTCCATTACCATTCAAAACCAATGGATCAGAAGAGATCCTCTTCAATCAATCCCTGACTTACTGGCACTATATATGATAACAGTTGTTTACAATTAACTTGTAACAAAATCTCTTAAAATTACTATTTTCCACCATTAGTATAACTTTTTCATTGTTTGCACCCAAGCCATTCTTCCTTTTTGTTTTATAGTCTGTTATCTGCAACAATTCATGTTTTCTGCAACAGCAGTATTATTTATTTTATTTCTTTTTGTCATTGAACTGTAACTTGTATTATTCTTGCTTTAATACCTCCTTCTTTTTCACTTTTTTGGAGTCGCTAATTCACTTCTATGCCTTCTGAAGTTTTATTCCTGCCACGACTGGTGGAGTCAGTGACCCTTACTACTTCAGGGCATCATGCTTGTACTTCCAGTTCATTGCTTTGATACCAATCTGTTTCCATGATATCAAGAAAGAAAAGAACTCTGACTTTAGAGTCATATCCAGGTTGCTGCCAGCAAATCCATCCTGACACAACCGTGCCATCAGATATAATGAAGATCTCCACATAAGTTCATTTTCTTAATCTTCTTCTATAATGCCAATTCTTAAGAGTTCCTCCCAATACAATTTTACATTTTTTTCAGGAATTACTGAAGGAAATTATCAAAATATTGACATTCATCTCATATTGATTTAAAATTTAGGAACTTCTTGGTCTCCTCCACGCCCTTTGAATTCACCTATGTATAATGTATATATGTTTAACAGTATAACCAGTGCCATAATCTGGTCTTGCAAAATGAAAACACAAAGTATCCAGCTGCTTTCTAAAGATCTTGGCTATTGTTTTTCTTCTGCTGCTGAACGTCTGTGATCATGCCAGATCACAAAATTGAAGTAGAGGCAAAATTTTAGTCCTAGACCAAGCTCCCCCCCATCTTTGAGTCTTTCAACACAAAACATGCATTTGTCTCCTAGCCACAACAAAACTAGTTAACAGTCAAGCAGCACTATTGAGGTCCGTTCCTATTAAGTGGGGCATTGGTAAACATTTTAAAATTTTGATAGACATGACATAATAGATACTGACATTTTATGTTTTGAAGGGCAGCTCACTCTTCTAGTTCAAAGCTTCTTCACATGTACCTGTTGACAGACTGCTGATGCTGGAGCATGTGCAAATGTCTCTGGAGTTTCATTGAAACCATTAGAAGAATTTCAGAACAAAGAAGTCTTTACTTTCAAAGAGTTTGGACTCCACAAAGTAAAAGTTTCCCCCTGCAATGAGTGTTTCTTGACTGCAGGTAAAGATGGGACTAAGGTACATAACTGGTGGTGAAACCTGTTGTGATCTTTCTTTAATAGTGATGAATTCAATACATGGCTGTTTAACCAGAGCCATCTTTGGTTCTTTTTTAGATGTTTTGATCACAGGTGGTCCCCCGAATTCAGTCAGTAGTAGCAGGCAGATGATCATAAGGTAAACTGCACATGTGTTTCTAATTCTCTCTTTGGCAATTTGGAGGTAGACATCTTTATTGGGAAGAGCCCAACTACATACTTTTTTTTTCACATCTGAAAAAAATCAGTGTCACTCTATGTCCTGTAGGACAGACTGTTTTGTGGCCTTGCAAATATTCACTGCTTTACCAGTTCAGGCCTCTAGGGTAGGAAATACTTTAATTTCTCCAAGATTAATGCCTTTAATTAATTAGCCAGGCACCAAAGAATGCTGAAGAGGGATAAAATTAAGTATTTCTAGTTCTTGCAATTGTTGCACCCCCTTATTTTTTTCACATCTTCTGCACCAATGTAGTCATGGCTAAGGAATGCATCAACATAAAATAATACAGCGTTCAGATATTATTCTACAACCACTGAATCTTTTTATTAGTGATACAATTTAGTTAGTGTGCCAAAAAATAACTTTGGAGAGGTCAAGAATATTTCATACATAGGAAAGACTGTATATGAACAAAAATATTTTGGCTGACATGAAGAATTTTATACTATTTATTTATATTATTTTATAATATTATGTATTTCTTTTTGAGTACTTGTAATGTTAAAGCAGAAAAGTCTGTGCTTATATTTCCTGATATTATTTTAATAGCTTTATTATTTTAGTAGCATTTTTTCATTATTATTTTAGCAGCATTTATTATTTGTATAACTCAACCTCCACATAAATTTTCTACCAAGCATTTAATGCATATCTGGTTTTATCTCCTATATTAATTCTCCATTTGAGTAATTACAAGAATTGAAACTTGGTTTTTTCAGAACTGTTGGAACTGCCATTAGAAGTGTTATCAGTGAAAGGCTACTTGTAGTTACTGTTATTTCAGTTTGCAGATATGAAAAATGCAATTGTCAGAAAACATTTTACACCATATTCCTTTTGCAAGAATAATTAATTTTTTCCAAATGGCCTCTAGAAAATTATTAAAAAATGTGATCTCTCATTCCCTCTGTCAATCCGTGTATATAATTAAGTGTGCATCTTTTAAAATTCCTTCCAAATATAATAAAGAAAAACTCATGCCACAGACAGAAAAAGATATTGTCTTTCAGATAAAGTGTTAGGTTCAGCAACTCTGGGCTGTGTGGATATTTTTTCCTTTGGCTGAGGATACAGGGGAAGACCTGTCTCAGCTCAGAGACCATCAAAATCCACATTAGATCAGTATGTAATATCAACAACATAAATCCCCTGACTCATGTTAGAGCTTGTTCAAGCAGGGCTCAGCTGTTTGCAGTGTACCTTAAAAAGGATGCAGTTGTAGAGATTTACTGAGTAGCTGCGTGATCCTTGGTACATAAATTACTAAATATCAAATGCTGGTGGCCGCATTGATAGAAGATCAGAAGTAAGGAGAGTGAATCACTGATTATGTCATCTCAATTTCTGTTGTATCTTCTGTGATTTCTTGTGTCCCAAACTATTTCCTAACAAGCATTCACTGATCAATTGTCCCTCAGACAGGGAAAGCCCCAGCACCCCAAGCTTGCTTTAAAATAAGTTTCTTTGCCATAACTGGGAGACTTGTCAACTCTGTGACCTTGTGGCCCTTTGTATCACCATGCATTATATCCCCTGGCAAGTAACATATTTGATATGGAACAGACACTACTGGAAAAATGCTGCTAAACTCCTCTGGGGAAGCTCTGTGGAGTGTGTGTGACAGATGTATACAAACACAGAAAATTCAAAGGCAAGTCACTTTGGGGTTTGGTGTACATATTATGAACAGGATACTCAAAAGAAACCATCATTCCTGCCTAGAGAAGCCAATCTCATTCCTCACAACATCAAGTTTAAGTAGTATAGCCAATTAATATAGATCCTTTAATAATTAGTTCATTGTGCTGATGCACCTGATTGTCAAAATCAATTGTTCTTATCTTTCAAATAAAACACTGCTGTCAGAGTGACCATTCAAAATGATGGTTGACCCTTTAAGCCACAGGGATTTATATCATGTTTATAGGTATATCATTATGTGGACAAAATCATTGATCTTAAGATTTGTCTCTACAACTCTTCACATGGAACCATAAAATAATTTTTGGATCACTTGCAACACAAAGTGATTGGACTTCCTCCTAGAAATTCTATGTTCCTTTTAAATCTCGGTAAGTTTTTTGATATTCACAAGAATTTGTACACCCTAACTACACATAGCACAAAGAAGTATCTTCCTTCATTTGTTTTTAATATGGCTAGTTTCACCTAATTTCTTTACTGTGTGACTAAAATTCCATTTCTGGTAAGAGCCACCAAGAAATTCCTCTGAATTACTGGGTGTTTTACACCAAAAAAAAGAAACTTAATTTGAAAGTACAAATCTGAAAAATCTCTTCCCATATTTTGAATGCAAATTCCAGAATGGTTGAAGATGTCAAATGTACCAATGGACAAGGTCTTATGAACCAGAAGTCTTTGATCAAGTTTTGCTGAGGAGCAAGAGATCATGAACCCTAGTGCTTTTTATGTTTGTGAGTCTACAATTTCAGAAGTTTGAATGTCACAGATAAAACAAAAACAAATGTCAGAATTGTCCACTTGAATATCTTACAATCAGTTTTGAGATTTATATCCCTCTTTTCCTAGATCAGTAGAAAGAGGTGCAGTGCATATTTTGCATGTCAAATTTGGTCGCAATTTGACCGTTTAAAGGACCTATGCTGTTCACTTTCCAAACCTCAGCTCTTTTTTCAGAGGAGTGAATTAGAGAAGAGGAACCATTTCATTTTGTCTGTCTCAGCTGACATAAGCTATGCAATGAAGCAATTCTGGGGACTGGACAAGCAGTATAACTGTCCATACAGACATAGCCACTGAGTCTCAAAATATCTGAAGACAGCTCTTGCCCTCTTTGGGATGTTGCTGTTGATTCTCAAAATGTCTGGACCGTTTAAAATCGTACAAAATAGTAGAACCTCACTGATTTTTAATAAGGTAAATATATTGGTGAAAATCTCTACATTTCAAACTTTACTGTGATTTTCCCATATTCCTTACGTATGTGGAAGTACTGAGATGCTGAAAATATTATGTGTTTTCAGGCACTGAATGTAAACATATTAACATCAAGCATTATATATTTGTTAAGGAAACCTGAAAACTGTCCAAAGATCAAGAAGATAATCACATCTTCTTCAATTAATTATACATATTTCTTTTTATTATTTTGAAATTTCTGAAAGACACATACCATTTTAATATTTTAATGATTTAGAGACTGGCAGTCTGTACAGAAAGAATTTTTACATTTAGTTGCATGACCACAACTAGCTTCTAGCCAAGGTTTTTAGAAATACAGAAACAAAAGTAAATATGCCTTTGATTGAGACATTGCATAGTAAAAGGTGTAAAATCATTGTTAATATGCTAACTGTCTTGGGAACTCCCAAAATTTGAGTAGTTCCAAGGTATTGCTGGGGACCTGTTCAGGCATGCTACTATTTCCCTTGGACAGTTTTGTCTTTAAAAGGTGAGACACTAAATTACCCACTTGGGAACAGGTTCAGAAAACACACGATTTTTCAATATTATGCACTGAGACCCCAGAAGAGTTCAGACTTTATTAGTCCACTAATTCACAAGATTTCCTTTAGAGATATGGGAGGTAATATAGCATGGTCTGAGTTTTACCAATGTCCCCTAGACCACCTGGGTTGTGAGCAAACTTGTAGCTATAGTATAAGGCTGAAATGTTTGTTGATTCAGAAATGCTCCCAATATGTACTTATGTTGTTTTTCCAAAGACAGCTTGAATAGCAGCAGCAGGATCTTTTTTGTAGGATTCACATAAAAATGGTGCTTTGAACCTGGCCAAATTAATCTATACTCCTTTATGCTCAAAATATATTTTTCCACCTTAAGCGTGTACTTTTTAACCTAAAGAGTTTTCTGTGAATTGGGAGAAGAGAAGTAGGGAGGTAAACAGAATAACATATAATATTCTTCAGTAAATAAACCCAAAATGATAGACAATGCCTTTGTTTGGATTTTGGTGAGGCAACCAGCAGGACAGGTGGTTGCAGCCCACCGCCTGTGGTGCTATTTCACTCACAGTTTCAGACTGCCAAGCCAGAGGGCTGCCCTGGTTCCTGCTGGGTCAACAGGCTCCATCCAGGGAGCAGACGATGGTGACATTTGCTCCAGCTGCTCTAGTGGTTCTGCTAGCTCTGCTTTCTGCAAGGGCACACATGGCTCTGCAATCCCATTTGCACCAACCAGGCTCTTAAGCAGAATCCTCCACCCCTAAAGGATTTTAGACTCAGACTTTTGCATCAGGAGGCTTTAAAATAATGCCTTAGACTGTAGCAGCCGCTCATCACATGGACCTTTGGGCTTAGGTGGGCCAGACTTCTACAAACTGTGATAATTGTAAACTCTCCTCCACTCCACCTTATAATGTGCATGTGCTTTTAACAGAAATACATCCCAAATATAACTGGCAACAAAATACACAAATTTCATGAGTTTCACACTTGCTTGATGGGGGGGTTTTTGTGCTCTTCTCAGCTGAGTAGCCCTCAGTCACAAGCCATGTTGTTTTAAATATGC
This sequence comes from Dicaeum eximium, assembly GCA_013396995.1. Classification (NCBI taxonomy): domain Eukaryota; kingdom Metazoa; phylum Chordata; class Aves; order Passeriformes; family Dicaeidae; genus Dicaeum; species Dicaeum eximium. The sequence goes on along the minus strand of VWZP01009941.1, from coordinate 2,416,061 downwards.
ACTTTAAGGCTGTACATTTAAAATATAAGAAGAAATGTTTTGAAGTCTGGAAATCAGCCATCCTGCTGTTTTATAGTGATGAAATTAAAAGAAGTTCTGAATGTCAAATAGTGAAATTTCAAGATTCAACTAACTTATGATTAAAAGTCTACCCGGGCTCTCCTTCCCCTAAGTGGTTTATAATGGAAAAATAATGAAAATTAATATAGAATTCTGTGTCAAAAATCATGCAATATCATGCATTATAATCAGAGGAAGCTCAATCAAAATCAGATCTAAAGGAATAGAAATTTTTCTGATTACAGAAGCATACATTCCAAACAACTTCACCTGGTATTAGACTATGAGATTCAAACATTATATAAGTCTTTAAAATCAAGTTATTTCAATTTGAAAAATTAAAATTATTAAGGAAACACACATATATTTCATTGTGTCATCTTTACTAACAACTTGGAAAATCAGAGTAAGGAAAAGTAATATATGAATAAATTTGATATATTCTCTGTCAATTAAGATTCTACCTTTTATGCAGAAAGGTCTTCTGTAGTAAAATAGAGGATATGAGGGTCTGTTCTTTTGAGTAGTTACTACTGTATCTATTTGCATTGTTATTTTCTGTACAATTCATTTATTAATAACATACTTTATTACAAATACATTCAGAAAAATCCTAACCACCCAAAATTCATTTGCAGTTTTTCCATTTGTTTCACTGGGACCATAATCTTGTAATCTATCTTTTGCAGATGTTCATATGTGAATGATTCAGGGAAACTGTGTAAGTGACCTAGAATTATATTCTTTAGACAGGTATTTTCCAGTAATTGTAATCAATAGCTTTTCTCTTTAGGCTTCTCTGGATCAAACAGTTAAAGAAAACCTGTGGTCATCTCAAGAGTATCAAATCTTTCAAAACTACAGTGCAGAAGTGTTCAAATTATAAATTAGATGTACAATTCAGATTATTTGCTAGTACTTTACTTGTAGCAACCCATTTTATATCTTATACCCATATTTTCATTGCTAATTTCTTCTTACCACCACAGTTAGTCTTGCATTTTAAAATTCACTGCATTCAGTTCGCTTCTGACAAATATAAATAAGAAAATCCCTTCCCTAATGTTTTTTGTTAACTATATAAGTCTTATGTATTTCACAACAAAATCAGTTTTAAGTCATATATTCTTAAGGATAACCATATTTGGGGAACAAGTTGGAGATTTAAAACACAAAAAGCAGAAGAAGTAATTACCTATCTTTCTTCACCAAGTGAGTATAAATTATGTTCTGTTGATATGATAGTAGAGGTAATGCTAGGAGTTCTGTTGTTTAAATTCAGCAGGAATTATAGCAGTAAAATTGAAAGTATTTTTTTCTGAATGTAGAACTGTGATATACTCTCTTCAAGCCTCTCTACAGAGAAATATATCGTTGTAAGATTATCAACTGGATATTTTATTTCTTTGAGCATAGGAATATCTGCCTTCTGCATTCTCAGAATTTGGTAGTTCTTGGTAATATTTGTGAAACTGATTTTTCTCTCAACAGTTTACCTCTTCTGGACATAGTATTGATGATATTATCATGCATCTCAATGATACAGTCTGGAAGCAAAAGAAAATTGCAAATGAGTTGGCATATATTATTGCTTTCTTCCTTCTCAATTTGAATACAATAAAATAAACATAGTAAAATACAGCAAAATAGAAATGCAATACCAACAGGGTCTAGTTCATCAGCAGTGCTATATAATAATTCGGTATATAATAATTGCTTTTTAAAATCTTGCTTATGAATTAAATAGTGATGAGGATGTTGCAATTCTATAGGAGCTTTTAATCAGCTTTACAATACATATACCAGGCTTGTCATAGGGATCCGTTTAGAACTTTGAACAGTCCAGCAGTGTGATTGTAGAAAGAAGAAAAATTCTTTTTGCAATATTAATTTAAGTATTACAGAGACAACTTAATCTAAATACCTTTTGACAATGCTTCCTTTTGTTCAATGAATAACTAGTCCAACTATTAAAATATTCCTGCCATGCTCACATGAAGAAAGTATTTAGGAAGTACAACAAAAAGAAAAAGCCATGCTGATGATATACACTGCCTATAAAAAGATGACACATTTTCTTCGTGGGATTTTGCTAATAAGCGAATTACAGCAGGAACAGAAAATCAATTCTGGAGGAGTGTCAAAGTAATGATTTTTCTTGGTGCTCTGTATTATATGTGCACTACTACAATGACATGAACATGCAAGAAAAAAGTGTGTTCATCCCTACTTAATTCCTGAGAAATTTCTTCCCTATGTAGACAAAATTACTTAAAATTAAAAGCCAATTTTACAAGTACTAGTGTAAAAGCAATTTATTTTTGGGTTTTTGTTTCCTTATTTTCCTTTTCTTCATTTTAGCTAAAACACCCAAGGCCAGGTTGGATGGGGATTTGGGCAACCTGGCCTAATGGAAGGTGTCCCTGCCCATAACAGGGGAGCTGGAACTAGATGGGCTCTAGGGGTCCCTTCTGACCAAAACCATTCTATGACTCTAATGTTTAATTTGATAAAATATCATTCTAATCAAGAAAATATTTCCCTATAGTTCTTTACCTTGAGATACTCTTGAGATATCGTAATTTTCTTTTTTCTTAGTAGTTTACTTACTGAAAAAATCTCTGCTGTCCACAAGACATTTTTAATATATCCCTTATATCCGTATCTTCCACAGATCAATAGCATGTCTGTCATGTTGGATGTGCAATCTTCATTAAAACATGAATCACACTTTTCCAGGATGGCTTTGGAATGAACTATAATCGATATTGATATTATATTTAAATACATTCTATTTAGTACCTAGTATTTCCCCTAAACATTTAGTTTTGAGCATAAATGTTGGGGCTTTTTTAATGGATTGGGGCAGGGGGGGTTGTAATGTCAATAGGTTATTAGTTTTTACATGTGCATTTTGGTGAGGCAAAATCCTGTGTGGAAAAGATTTGCAGATTGATCATTATGGGGTAGACCTTCAATAAGAAAATCTTGAATAATAGAGCTTCTTCCCTGCAAAAATTCAGTGCCAGTTTCTTCAGGAAATCTCGGTGGGTTGGCATATTAGCACCAGGAATGTGATTATGCTTTAAAAACAAATCTAGTTATTTAAAATATCTTTCTTTTTGTACTGAATAATCATAGACTATTCCATGGGTCAAATTTGATACTTCCAGTGTATTGTGCTAACGTGCCAATGGTTGTATTGTAGACATCAGCTTTTGTTCTTATAGTTAAATATCTGACACATAGAGGTGACATGTCTTTGTAAGCTAAGAACCTATTTACTTCTGTCTACTATCTGTCCTTAACACTGCAAGTGGCATTTTCTTGCAAAATACTGACAATTGGTTTTGTTAACAGAATTTTATTGAAAAACTGTAATGCAAATTCTAACTGCGTTAAAATGTAAGTAAAATATTAATTCTCTTATTCACAACCTGGTATCCTCAGGTGGCCACATAACAAATATTTTGGGGAGAGGGAGTCTATTAATTCCTGTTTCTTTTTTTTACTTTCTGGGTAACTGACATATTATTGCAGTAAAACATATGTAGGGTCAATTCATGCTGAATAGTTATTAGAAACCATGATAACAAAAGTCATTACACTGCAGTTCAGTTTTGACAGTAAAATTTCTGCAACATTATCACAAATCCTCATGCATTAGTGCAATGATCCTTACTATAGTTTCATATTAGAATCAAAAGGCTGCTGTAGCATGCTTGATACAAAAAGTCATGCAAGTCAAGTGAAGTTCTTTTATACTTTCATAGATAACATATTTTCATGTCTTTCTCATGCATGTGTCTGACTCAGAGCTCTCTTGGATATTTCCTCTATTAACATATTTCTCATCTGGGTTACAACTGTTTTAGAATAATGTCCCTGTTGTTTAGAAAGGCCAAATATAAAGTAAACCTTACAATGGGCACATATCAGTTTAGGGAATTAATCCCTTCTGATTTTGTTGTTCCTACATATTGACCTAAATTAAAAAAAAAAAATACAGCTCTCATATAAAGAAAAAATAATTTCTGATTCTAAACTTTGGGTTTAGTTCACTTATCTGGAGATCATGGTTTGCTTCATGTCTTCACAAGACTAATAATGAAAGCATAGTTGAGATTTTGGCAAAATCTCCCACCCATTCCCAATTTCAAAAATTATAGGAAAAATAAAAATGTCCAGCACTCTGTGTGAAAGAAATGAAAATTATTATAGAAAGAACTTAATCATTTTATCTTTTTATATATTAGATCTTTAACCAACTTCCATAACTATTTTGATTAAGGAGATAAATGGGTAATCCAGCTGACATTTGGGTTTTGCCAATATAACAAGTCCAGCCAGTAGCTAGGTAGCAAAAATGTGTAGTTTTAGAATTTTTAGCTGAACTCTCTTTGCCTTAGAGGTTTGATTCTATAATATGTTGACAGAATAGCCAGTTTTGTGTGAAAACATGAGAGAAAAAGATGTATCTTCAATAAGCTTTTTATTATGTAAATTTCCTAAACTTTCTTACAGCTAATTACATTTAAACAATGTAAACATCAAGTTAATGTTACAATTAAATTTTAATCAATATTGACTCAATAAGTTCAAATGACTCAATCAGAATATTAATGCAACAGGCAACCAAACCTAATTATTAGTTTTGATAGCAAAAGGATGTTTTTGAGCTAATTTATGGACAAGTCAGTCTCCCTTTCAGATGCATCAGCCATATCAGTGGCTAATCAGGTCACAGTTTACTTCAAACTTATATTGAGATCATCATTAAGGTCACAGAGTTACAGCTTAATCTTGCAAATAATTTATAAAACTATTTGGTGTCAAAGTAACTTGACTTAACACTTAGTAACTAACAAAAAAACCTTGTAGAAAATAACAAACAAAATTCTCTAGATTAATAACAATCATATTTTTGCTTTCCTTTGTAGGCATAAGCAGTTCCTAGAATCTTTCATGTTAATAAAAAACACCTAACCCACCCCAAATGCTTTACAGTAGGGGTACTTATGTTAAAGTCTTTTTAAGCCTACGTTTCCCATGCTTATTTGCTTGGAAAAGTGAAAAAATTCTTAATAGTTTAGCATACAAGATTAATGCCTTGTTATGCAAACTGTAATTCTAGAAGCTGGTAGAGGCTTGGTGTTGTGCCTTCTTAAACCTTTCTGCTCCAAAAGGATTATGATAGCATAAATCAGCAGGAATTGTGGGAATACAGGACACAGGGAGTATATCCCTGCCTGTTTTGAGAAGCCCTGAGTTTCAGCAGAGCACTGCTTTTAACCTTCGTCCCTGGCAAAGGCTGCCAAGGCTTTGGGATGAGTTAGAACATAAAGTGTGAAATAGATGATAGTGATAGTAATAGTGATTATTAGATTAAAAATTTAGGATTTTTAGGATTTAATATGAGAATGAAAGGGACCCAAAATGGAGGATTTTGGGTATGGTTTCATCTTCTTCTTCTTCTTTCACTCCATGTTCTGTAGTGTAGGTGGCAGATAGTTATTGGTTTAGAATAATAGTGACATGGATGCTACGTATGTAGATTAGAAGAAGTTATTGGTAATAAAGTAAAAACAATATACGTGTGAAGAGACAATTGGATATTATATCTTTAAAAGGCCTTGGTTTGAGATTCTCGAGGCCATTTTGCTCCTCTTGTACCCTGCTTCTCGTACGTTAAGTCTGGTCCTCAGTCAACCATAAGATAAGATAAGAATAAACCAGAGACTGAAGACAGAAAACTTCGAGTCGTGCCTGTGTCTCACACCTTGCTCAAGAACTCACAAGGGAACTACCCCCAAAAAGGGCCCTGGGGGGTCGGTTCCCTGCCCATGGTGGTACCCACAAAACCACCGCAGGAATGTTCTCAGCTACAATTAGCTGGAAATAGTTTGAAAAATAATTCTCAGCTGTCTGTGTTGAATGTCTGTTGTGGGTTGGGGGAAAGGTATTGCAAGTTTTTGTTTCATAAAATTAAGGGTTTTTCAGTTTTGAATGGGAAAAAAAAATCCAACAATGTGTTGACTAGCTCCAATCGTGCTACACACTCTATAGTTTACAATATTATCTAAATAATTTCCTAGAGAATTCATAAAAGGATAAATTTATATGGATAATGTAATTCTATGTAAGAAACCATTTCAAGGAATCTACTAAAACTGTCAGCAGACTTTTTTGTTCCATTTGTACACATAGATAATATCCCATCTTCTAAGAAGAGCAGGTAGAATTGCTGTCTCTTGTATTCAGGATAAGGAATATTATGAAAAGTGACAGCACTATGGCTACCAGACATCTTAATGATTAATCTTACAGATTATTTTAAAAAATGAGAGAGGGCTCACTCCAAAACAGAAATTTGGAGTGAGAAAGAAGAAATCATTTTATTCCTTGAAACAGAGAAGGGAAGTGATGCATGGTATGATTCACATTATCTTTCCAAATCAGTAATTTCCACAAAGACAAGGAAAATAGCCTAATGAAGATTTGGTTGAAGGCCTCGCTAGCATTATGACAACAAGGATCAAGAACTTATGAGGAAGACCTATCTAGGAAAAAAGAGTAACTAAATGGTTTAGACTATTTTGGTATTAGTCATACATCAGTCTGTTCTGGCATTCAGTGCTCCACCTCAGAGTGCTATACCTTCATCACGTATCACAACCATGGGCTGCTTTGGAAATAATATTATCACTATTGTTCTTTAAAAGCTGTTCAGGCTCACTTCCAAGCATAAGAATGAAGGGTGGCCACAGACTGTGCAGGAATAGCTCAGTGATGCTGATGGGCAGCATCTTACCCCTGTTAGATACTGAACTGGCCACCACTGCAAGCATCCTTGGGATTGAGAAGGGAGCATACTAACAGCAGATATGCCATCCTGCTGTCCCTGCAGTTTTGAAAATATTGATACTGAGATTCAAAGAGATATTTCTCTCCATAGGAAGAACCAGAAGGCAGAACTAGAGGGGTTTCTCTTGAAAGTAACAAGGAGACCAGGCAATGGCTCTTGGAAAGCATAACATTAGCAGCTGAAAGGTACACAGTGAGGGCATTTTGTCTGGAAGGAATAGATGAAAGAAAATTTTTTTGTTCTTATGCACCTCCTCAGCTTCCTGATGAAGACACCTGACTAAGAAAACAAATTAGAAGATGTAAAAACAGGAAAGAGTTAATGATGTCTCCCAGTCAAGAATTTACTGACAGTGGGGTTTTTTTAACACATCAGGTTAATGATTAGGATCTTTTAGGCATTATTTTTAAAACATGGTCAGCCAATAAAATGTGAAAGCTCATATCCAGAGAATGAAGTGGTTTGAAAACCTGATTTTAAAGTTTCAGAGAAACAAATAAAATTCTCTCGTTCCCCAAGAACACCAGCCTGAATGACCAGGTTACAAATTATCCTTGGATAAGTCTATTTTGGTTTCTTACCATATTTTCACACACTGTGAAAAATTAGTTTTGAAGGAGACAAAAAGGATGAAATAATCATTAAGATGTTCATCTAACAGTAGAATCCCAGCCTGAAAGAAATTTTAAGTAAATTATACTAAAAAGGTAGTTTCATCAGTAATGCTGAAGGAAGAAGCTCCACAATAATGTAGGTCCCAGATCTGGGCATGCTACTGAAAGGCATTTTATCTTCTTCCAAGTCTCTGCTCTAAATCAGACAGTGAGAATATTAATTTGAGTCTTCCACTTCTTAAGAACCCTTAATCTTTGGATTTTGGAGAATAGTCCCTCCTTGATTTTTAGGGTTCAAGCTTTTACCCCTTTACACTATACTACATATCAGGGAACTTCCAAGGCTGCTGACAGCCACTGTACTCCTGCTCCCACCTGGCCTGCATACCTGGCCTGCAAGAGTTGGAAGCTTTTTCCTTTCTCTATGGGTACAGTAAAGGTGTGGGGGGATATCAGAACACTTTTTAAGGTGTCCCAGAAGCTTGGTTTCTACTGTCAATCTCCCTTCAGTGACGAGTAACTTTGCCCAGGTCCATTAATCTTATTTTTGTCTGGAATTAGGCTGAATCTGTAAGTAATAGCACTTAGAATATTAAAAAGTGACAACACAGATACAAATAATGAGAACTAAGAGTAAAAGAAAAACTACATTTATTCCATTTACACTGAAAGTAGATGTCCATTTCCACCTTCAAGTATCTTTCTGCTTCCCTCTCAATAATATGGTTGTCAGTATTTCAGGTTTTGGAAATGTTCCTCTTCTCTTAATGTTATACCTTACATGCTAGGGTCACTCTTGCCTTTCAAAACTTCTGAGAGGGCTAGATGAATCTAACATTTTCCTTGAAACTAGCAGAAAACATGATCCAAGCGAATAAGTGAAGCTCTAATAGAATAAAGTTTATTCTGTACCCAGAAGTTTCCTTCTATACTTAACTTTTTGGTAAACAACCCTTTCCTTCAATAAGCTGTGAAATTCTAGCACCTCCCTTTTGTGGCTGTTTGATATTTTACACCAAGGATATATCTTTCAATCAACCTGGGAGGCCATGTCAACCTTCAAATTAAAAAAAAACCATACTGATGTATAAGCAATTGAGGTTTTCTAGCCTATTGCTTCTTCTTGGTTGCTATCAGCCATTGATTGCAGTGAGCCAGCCTGTTGGGGCAATGATTTTGGGGTGAGTTATCCCCAGCTCTTTCACACTGACTCTCTCTCATACCTCTTTTTATAGTAGTACTTACATAGCCCCTTCTGTAGAGCAGTGTTGGTAGAAATTTTCAATCTGACCTGCCATGTACACTCAAAAATTCTATCAATTATGAAAGAAAATGTAAAAATCCCTTCATGTGCTCTTGGTTATAAAATTAATATGACATTAAATATATATCCATTTGTCTTAAAACAGCTTAGAGATGAGACTGCTTCCTGAAGAATTTTAGGCTTGCATTAAGGGAAATACTTTATTGAAAGTTAAACTGAAAGAATACAAGGCAAACTGCTTTTCCTTGCTGGTCTGAAGGAATTGTATCTAATGCCCTGATCAAAGAGGTCTGTAACAGGAGTATAAACCTGTTACATTTATCTAGCCCTTTTAATAAAAAAGGTATTCACATTTTCTGAAAAAGATTTGCTGAATTGAAGAGTGAAAGACTGAATGCAAAAAAGAGGTTGGGAATGAGGAATTATGGTATGAACGAGCACCAGAACTGATCTAATTTCCAGAGATAAACTGTGTTGATGCAACTTTACTATCCATTTCCCAGTTACCCCATGTAATTTTGTTAGTCCTAATATGTTTTACCACTAAATCTAGCCATTCTTGACATCGATTTCAGTGCAATTTGTGTAATAGGTCAAGTGAAGTGGTGCTTATTGACTGCTGATTGTATATGTTTTTCCACCTGAAGTGTTATTGTTAATTGACACGCTCTTTCATTTTCCTGAGATAATTTTTACTGTATTTGGATAATTGCCTGAAGTTCTTCCTTTGTAAATTAGGTCTCTTTATGGCAAATATCAAAAATAGTTTTGAAAATCAGATAAATTACAGACACAAATTCATCCCTTCAACAACAGAACATTAAAATAATCAGATTCAAGCTAGTTTGTCAAAGACAATTTTCCTTTGGTGTGAATATATACTGTCTGGCCTAAACTAAATCACCCATTTCTAAATGTCTTGTAATCTTGTCCCATACCATTATTTCTAGTAATATTCTTGCAAAAGAATTCTGGCTAACTCCAATGGCCTGAAGTTTTCCGAATAATTCTTTTTCTCCCAAAATATTGTAGAATGTTCTACATCTATTACTAGGTGATTACAGGTCTTATGTTACCAGACACTTTATCTCAATTCTTGGAGAGTATAAGGCCTAATTCTGGCCTTTTGCTTTCCCTTATGAATTTTTTTCTTGTATTTCAAAGATTGCCTTCAGGAATTTTCTTGGTAATTGTGTACATAGGGCTGGGGGTGGTACTCACCTTTCTGATGTCAGGGCTGGATGCCCAGCTTCCTTCAGCTGATGAGAGCAAATTGGCTGAAGTAACACATCAGAAAGAAACTCAATCATCATTTTAAACAGTAGCAATCTGATTTCTGCATTGTTAAACTAGCAGATAACCTAAGGGTTTCCTCTTGTTCTTCTTCTGAGAAGTCCAGTGTTGACCCCTCTACAATTACTTGTGTTTGCTTTAATTGATGCCCAGTATGTTTCTCCATTTTTAAATGGAGAAACACACTTTGGTGCCCAATGGTGCCCAAAATGGATTTATGAAGACAGCAACAAACACTCCAAGAAATATTTCCCTTTCTTGAAATGTCATATTGGATGTACATCTTCCTTCAGATTCACTGAAATAATGGCTACTTTTTTGTCATCCAGCCAAGCAGATTCCTTTCCAGCACTCCCTGTACTACCCTATGACTTGTGTTTCCTCTGCATGTTGGGATCCCAGCAATGCTCCTTGCTGGGTTGTTTTAGGAATAGACACAGGCAGGCAAAAAATCTCTCACTGTTTACTTCACTCAGTGGCAGTCATAGAAGGGAGTTATCCACTGTAATTGAAAAAAAAAACCTGTGAATTGAAATCTCAAGATTACATACTCAAAAATAAGACTTATATGAAAGATTAATCAGCAACCATGAATGTGCTGACTCCGTTAGAGCTGCATAACTTGGAAAACTTGCTTTTAGATCCATTAACTTTGTCAGTACTCTCAGCAAAATCTGGAAATTCTTCCCAGCACCCACTCCACAAAGGAGCCACCTTCCTGGGTGCTTGTGTCCTATGTACAGCCCTCAGAGGGCACACAGCTGCCATTAAGCTGGTGAAAACTCAGGCCAGAGGAGAGGTCATTGACACTCTAGAAGAGGCCCCTAAACCAAGGAATTTTTAATCTCTTGGCCTTAAGTGACTGTGAACATGGCTTGGTTTCAGTGCAAAGTCCAGACTAGTTACCTTAAAACAAATCCCAGAATCACAGAATGGTTTGGGTTGGAAGGGACCTAAAAGACCATCAGGTTCCAACCCCTCTGCCATGGATGGGGCTCCCATTCAACTGATTATTCTGTCCCCAAGTTCTCATTCTATTGCAAGGCATGTGTCAAGAATTGTACAGACTTCCACTGCTCTGGTAGTTCCTTACACCAAGGTCTCAGACATGCCAAATACGCTCTGTCACTCCCCATATCCCTGCTCTGCTTACTTAGGCCAGCTGAGTACATGAGCCTAACACACATCATACACAAATACCTCTGCGAGGGGTTCTCTAAAGAAGTGGATTTGCACAGGTGCAACTGGAAAACCCTCTGGATACCTGGGAGTGTTGTGATGAACTGTCAGATAAAAGGAATCAAGCCTGATTTGCTGAACAGCCCTTGCTGGTGTAAGTTAAGCAAGAAAGATAATTTTCAATTTATGCTTAGTACATTTGACCTCAAAGTCAGTGAATGATATAAAATTCTTACTTCTAAACAGAGAATTTTTCCAGATAATTATTTGCAGTATTAGTCAACTAGTGTCCTTTGTGAATCTGCTTTAAAGTGCAGTTTTGTAGAACAGAGAAAAACTTCCTCATCTTGAGATGTAACTAAAACAAATTCACACCCACTCCTTGCAGAAATCTCTATCATGCTACACAAGCTAATATGTCAATGTTTTGAAGATATGTTTCTTTGGCAGCATATTATACATGGAAATTATTTCTATTGTGTTTTTCTTATGTGCATATGAAAACAGAAGTATATANATATATATATGTATATATACAGGTATCCTTCTAGATATATAATATTTCATACATCAAAATCAGGCTAAGCAATATGTCAAACTTTGTTTACTAATTGCATATATTTCTTTTAATATCCTGTTTTGGTTCTCTAGTTATAACACAGATGCACCTAAAGTTTGCTAGAAACATTTGCCATTAGCTTCTTCTAAAAAAAAATTAAATTTGAGGATAATCCTACCTCCAGAGCTTATTCTGTTCCTGGCCATTGACTGTGACAGTGAAAGGCTCATCTGAAAGCAGTGGAGCATCCCATCTAAAAGCATAAAACATATTACATTTCATGAAAAAGCTAATTCAGATTGTTTAATTCTGGTAATATTGCCTCTGTCACCTTCAAAATCAAAATGTTCTTTCCTGTTATTATAAAGAAAACAACCAAATTGCTTAAAAACCCATTTGAATACACAGCTGCCTTATGTTGCATACTAATTTGATTAAAAATGCTTGTGCCTCACCAGCATTTTTTGCATAAAACACACTAGTGAATTTAACAAAGAAATACAAATATATTTTGGCAATTTTTGATGACAGAGTGTGCTACAGTGTCCACAGCACCCCTGGACCGAACAAAGATCTCAACACAGGGTTGGGAGATGTTAAACTGAATGTCTTGCTGTATTTGTTTGCTCAATGCTTTGGGCACTGTGCCAACCTCATTGTGAATAACTGCATTAGTCAAGTGTATCCAAATTATTACAACACAGCGTCCATCCCAGTTATTGCTGTTGAAGCATTTTCTGAACCTTCACATCGCTACAAGCATTTATTTGAGGGGTGAGATTTGCATAAATTCAGGGTGAATTTCATTTTAGACAGAAAATCTTAACATCTTTACAAGTTGCTTGTTATTCCTAGAAAGAGTAATTAAGCAGTAATTGCACTACTTTTATTTACATATCTTGAACACCTTCCCTGAAAAGAGGAAGTGCCATGAAAATAGAATGAAGGGAAGAGGAGCCAGAGAAGTCATTGTTTCTTTTCACTTGATAAAAATAAGCATTGTTAATAGTCATCCCACCTTCTATCTTCACTATCTTCAATTTAACTCTCTAATTTGGATCTAGGTGAAGATATTGCAATAAGTCCTTGTGGATTTCTGTTTGCCATGCTTTCACAAGGGAGATGGCAGACTGCATGTGTTTTAATCTTTACTCTCCTTAGAGGACATCCTCCTCCTAGTGCAGAGATGTCCAGTCTTTCTCACCATATCAACCCTTGGGCTAAGGTATTTCTGCAAGCCTCAAACGTGTGGGTTCCCACCTCTACACTTCAGGACAGCTGGGGTTAAGGTGCCTGGATGGCTCCAAAACAACCAAATAATCCTGGGCTTTGCAGCCCTCACTGGCTCACTTCTCATCCCAGCTGCCGATTTGTTTTACTCTGCAATTTCCAGCTCAGCTTAGTGCTGGCCATGAGGAACAGTTCTGACAGGAGAAAAGTGCTGGAGCTGCTTGAAAGCTACGTGTCATTCAAGGGATAAATTTGGATCTTTCCTGCTACATACAGCAGGGCTGGCAAGGCAAAGAAATATCCCTTCTTCTTGTTTTGGAACCAGTGTTTTCCTCCTCTTACGGTGGATAGCAGTAATTTTTTTTCATTATCTAGCCTCAATGAAGGAAGATTTCAATCTGCCACATTAGTGTTGTGCTTTCAGCTTTTATTCTGAACACTAGGTCTATCAGTAGTCTGTATTTTATTGAGCCCCTTGGCTGGGAGTGGAAATTGTGGCCTCTTGTACCAGTGTATATGGCTGAGTTTGTTGCAGCTGGCAGTTTTGCTTGGTGCACCTTATTTTCCAGGAAAGTATATATGATTGGACCATGAAAGCTTAAATCATCATCTGCTTAACTTGGTTAGAAGCATGAAGTTGCAATAATTTGAAAATATTTGATATTATTTTTAAAAGAAGAAAATTCTCTAAATTTTCTGTGAAAGAAATTTTTTTAAGCCATCGGCTTTGAAACACTGATATTTTTCACTGTACAAAATAGTTTGACACAGACAATATATTGCAAGGATGTACATGGAATATGTTATATATTCTATATGTTATATATATATTACATGCTTTATGTTCATGTCAATGTTTTCATGCACTGTACTAAGTCACAAGTAATTTAATAAAGAATAGAGGTTTCAGAAATTATCAACATTTAATGAGAAAGCAGAAATATATTTTGGGAATATTTTAATATAAAAAAAAACCCCAAAAGTATAAGACAATGAAAACTTGGAGGACTATTCCTTTGGTGGAAAACTGAAATTTTAAATGCTATTTCATTTATGTTTAATAACTGCCAAATACCCTTTTTTTTTGTTGCTTTTAATAAATGATCATTTCATGGTGAAAAATATAAATAGCAAAATATTTTGGAAACTTAAGCCACTGCCTTCTTTATCAACTCCAGAACAATGTTTCCAGAAAACATTTCCTCTTTGTCTCACTAGGTTCGGTACAAAATTGCAAGTTTTAATGCCAAACCGCAAAACACATGTTTTGTCAATGATAAAGGAGTCCTGATTTTTCACACACAAGCACATTATTGTCCATCAGCTGCAGAATGGTGATGCCTGTGTGCAGTTCTGCAAACAACAGCACATAACAGCAGTGTGGTAGATTATCCTGCTATGAGTGAGGGATATGATTTCCCAGTCAGGTGTGCACACACCTGCAGTATGGATAGATTGACAGAATTTACGCAGATGTGAAAACCATTTAACTAGAGGCATAGCTGCCACGTCTTGGGTGATATTTATAAGTCTATACAGTGTTTTAAGCTCCACCATGATATTCCTGTGCCTGCCTTAAACTACCTCACACTGCACACTCATTACATAGTAAAAGAATGCACAGAGACTAAATGACAGAGCAGCCGATGCATGGTAACCTTTTCATGTGTCAGAGCCCTCTGACAACTTGAGTTTTACATATGCTTTTGGGTTCTTAACACTAAATCATCCATCTGCCAATGTTGTTACCAAGCAAAAAATTATGCTGTTGAATGATCAGAAACTACTTTTGTTTTATTTGGGCAAGAATGGACATTGCTGAGAGCTTCTCAGATTGTTGTAAGACTGGGGAAAGAATCTAATTTGGAGTTGTATCATGAGGATAGCTAAATGTTGTTTTGCATTGGATTGCACTCTGGTGATGCCACTGATACATGCATTTTTGAAAACAATTGCTCATGCAACAAGAGTTTTGTCTGTTTTAATAGAGCAACCTGATGTTCTATATATGTATCTTCTCTTAATGCTTTAAATATAGTTTACTTCCCTCCTGGTTTAGTATTACCAGAGTTTGTCTGTGGTCAGAAATATTGGAGTAACTAAGGCAGACACACCCTTTTTCGGTCTCTGAAGCACTTATGGTGCACATACTCCCCAGTGGGAGTGTGTATGTACCCAAATATATGGGTATACCAATATGGGTGTATTTACCCAAATGTGCTTTTGGGAAGGCAATGACAGCCTTTGGATCAGAGAGCAGGTCTGAGACACGCACAGGTAGAATGCAGATAACCAGCTTTCTCTCATGCTAGCATTTTGACATTCATCAAGAGGCTTGACATTCCTTTCTACCATTTGGAAAATGCTATACCGACCAGATATTTCAAATTACATTTTTTCTTTTATGGGGAAGAACAAAGGCTTAGGATAATTGATTTCTCCCTACTGCCGTGTGGAGCATCCTGTGAAAGGGATTAGCTTTGGTTTCCTTAGTCAATATTTTGCAAACATATTTTCTTCACAGAAAGGAGATGTTGTGAAGAACAGTGACTACAAAGAAAGATATAAGACTGTATCTCCTTGCAAAATTATTTAATCTGTTACACTTCTGACATACCTATAGAGGAACACATAGGAGCATGAAAAGAAGTTAATAAAAGATACTAAATCAATGTAAATGAGATAAAATATGTTCCTCTTTCCTTCCTCATACATTATCTTCTATTTAGATGCAAGGTGATCAAAGTATAGCAAACAAGCCCTTAAGAGAATTTCTATGGTATTTGAAAGATTTTTAGCTACTTGGAACCTCTGTGGGGAACCCAGATTCCTGCAGCCATAACTTCCTTCCAGAATTAAATGAAAGACAGTTCTAGTGCAGAATTACAGCTAGAATGATGTGGTTTTCTGAAGTATTGCCCATGACCAAGCAAAGTACTCTCAGCCACTGAATAGTGACTGACAATCAGTTCAGTGAAGTCCAGCTGCTGCTTTGAGTCTGGTATTGGAACATGCACTCTGGGACACTGGGGCAGCTACCCTGCAAGGGTATTTTATTAAATTAACAGTTATCAATGGTGCATAAAATTGTCACTAGGATGAATTTATTGTAATAAAATTTTATTCTCGCATTATTCTGTATGGGGTGCTATGCCAACAGGGTTTCCAATTCAATAGTACGCCTGAAGCCAGGGGTTCTATCAGCAGTGTGTCAAAGGGTGCCTGGCTCTCATTCATATATAATTTACTCTTATTACATGAGATCTTTCTATTTTTCTGCACTAACAGTTGTATATTTTCTAATGAAGGTTTAAATCAACTGGGAACTAGGATATAAATAGAGTTTCAGTATTTTGTGCCAAATATGGATTGTTTGTCTTCCTGTTAGTTATGGATGGTAAGTGTATTATTGCTGAAGGAAAATTTTGGGGTTTTATTTTTGTTTCATTTATTTATTTACCATTTCATATAAATTACAGCTTTTCAACTGTTCAATATTAATTATGTCATTAGAAAAAAATGTCTTAGATTATTAACAAAAACACATGAGCCTATCTAGCCTGCACAGGTCAGCTTTGTGCTTATTGAACTTGTGAAGGTAACTCTGACAGTATTTGGGTATTTAGCATTTACTGATTGAATCTATATAAAAGCTACATAGATCCAAGATTCCATAATGACATTTTCCGTGACAGGCAATATTGCTGACAAAGTTTTGAAATTTCCCCAAAATGTATTAGCTTTACTTGCATCTGTTGTATCTGCCATGTTCATTGTGTCTGACTACGAAGTCCTAAGCTGCTTGTGAAATACTCTTAGCAAGGGCTTGTTGCTTGCATAACTGAGGACTTTTCAGTTTTTCAGGATCTATACACTTGGGTTCCTCTTCTGTCATGTCTCACCTACACCTTTCCCAGGTGTAGGTGAATTTTATGTGCTTCCCAGCATTTTGGGGAAAGGCAGCTGGTTGTGGTTGTTGTATATGATGATGGAGTGCTCGATGTGTGTCCTCCTTGCTACACTCACTGCAGCATTCCAAGTTTATGTTCCCATAGTCAAGTTGTGGTACAGACTCAGGCCTGGCTGTTCCAGACTTTGTTCCTGAGCTTCATAGGGAAAGTAGCTTCCTGCTTGTACTGCTGGCTGTTGAAGTATCCCAAGATTACATCTGAAATTCACAACTGATTATACTTTTTGCTATAATGTATCCATCACTGTTATTTATCTATTGTCCATTTTTTTGTCAGGATCTTATTAAAAAGCAACTCATGGATTCTTTTCTTTTTTTGGGCTTTTGATCCTTGCAAGTCCTTATTTATAAAAGCTGTGATTAACCACCGCTTTTGTTTCAAAGTTGTCAAAAGATAACCTATTTTTTTTTCCCTTGGAAATTCTGGCAGATCAGCCTCTTAAGACAACAGTGAGGTTCTGTCTTTTTTGTTCTGTGATCTTTTTAAATTGTGTCACCTCCTTTAGAATTATAAAGGACCTATTCCCATGCCTACAAAACCCCTTCTTCTTCATTTTCCAAGCAAAAAAACCAAAAAAAATTAACAACACTGCTACAGAGCTGCCCCCCAAATATAGATCTTTACCTTACCCTTTAATCACTATATTATTCTCCTAAACATGCCCACCAATCTATGTATAAACATGTCAATAATATTAAGATGGCTGCCTCCTGAAAGTGTGTTGCATTATCAAAAGGGCCTGAGAATGAGGTCAGAAAGAAAAGTACGTCTGTAAGAAGTATTCTGAATGAAATAAATATTTAATGAAACTGAGTATACTTGTGTCAGAAATCTTATCCTTTGAAAAATGGCAGGGTTGCAGAATTGAGTTCTTCATAGAATTTTATTTAGAAGCTTTGACAAGGGCATGGTCTTTGAGCCTAGGACAGTATTTCTACTCATCTTGAATTGTTTAAACCCAGTTTGGTACTGGGACTTCTAAATTAGTTTCGAAAAATCTAGGGTATTCTAAGGCCACACTATTAGATGTGTATGGCTAGATTTTCATCATTCCCTTCCCTTGAAGCTCTAGTGGTGACTTTGCAGTGTGAAAATATCAACACCTGCTCTGAAATAATGCATAAGAGAGAACCTGAACTTTGATTTTTACCCTTCGGATGAGTGCCATAGCCAGCTTCTTGTTGACTTACGGCACAAGTGAACCCTTCTGTTAACCTCTGTCCCTCGTTTTTCAGATGTGTCACCTTAACATGAAACAGGAGAATGTTTAAAATTGGGAATAAGCATGTAGCACAGGAGGGTTCTTTCCTGCACATCCCTAATGCTGAGTTTTATTTAAGATCAAAGGCCATTCTTTATAAAATGTGAATATTATTATATTTTCTCTGTCTCTGTCTGTATACTTTTAGCTGAAATTGGCATTTAAAAAGCTCCTCAGTAACCCCGCAAGTCAAACATTAAAGTTTAAACACTGAAGAGTATTCATCGATGCAACTATTTTGCTGAGGTAATAAATATAATTTAAAGGAATATCTTCTATTGATGGATATCATACCGCGTTGCTATCAATTTTTATATAATGAAAGAGATTAAATGAATCCATGCTAATGCATTATTGCTATGTGAAGAACAAGAAGAAACAAATTACACACATTTTTCCACTTAATTATTGTGCTAGACACATTGTCGTATCATTGACCTATTTGGTCATGCCCAAGTTAATCATGCCTGAACTTTTCCCAGTGGGAAATAAGCTTCTTCACTTCCTGTCTTGCAGGAATATCAACTAAAACTCAGTCACATATGCCCACAGCCTGATCACTGCAGCCCACCGTATCCGTCGTCTCCAGCAGTGAAGCCGTGCTCTGCGGTGTGCCCGTGAGGGTCGGTGTCAGAAACCCATCACTTCCTGTGTGCCTCTGTTTGACTCTGTTCCATCACCTACTACACCAAATTATACCAATCTCTGCTTGGAAAAGCGTTCCCTTCTTTCCTTTTTTTCCTTTTTTTTTTTTTGGTCTGTTATTGTTTTTGCAGGGAACTGTTTTGTCACACTGAAATAGAGTTTATGTGCAGTGACAGCCTAATAAGCCAGCAACTTTAGTCGCTTATTAAAGTCAAGCATGTGTCTTTGTTTCATGTTGCTAATGATGTGGAACCGTGGAGGCCCGAGTATATTTCGTCTGGACGGTGTGGGAGCGAATGCTGAGAGCTCATTACTTGGCTCCCCATTGGAATCCTGCAGGCTTCTGCTCATTGAGGAGACTGTGGGGGCTTTGACAGAATTATTATACTGAATATTTTTAGACTCATTAACTATATCACCAAAGCAAAACATCTCTTCCTTAGATGCAAATGGCTGCAGCTACTGTGGCTTTGCTTTAGTTATTACAGAAAAAAAGGATGAAGCTTGAAAACAACTTAGGGAAAGGATTTTCATGCCCGAATGTTTGAATTTGTAACTTATATTGGCAACGTGTAAGCCTTCTTTACCACATTTAAGCCACTCATGTCTAAGTGCCATTTAAAAATGCATATATTCAGTCTCACGTAGTAAGTGGTGCTCAAGCCTTTAAATTTAGAAAGTGCTATTGAAATACACAGCAAAATAGGAGCTTTTGAAATTCCACTTTCTATTCCAAGGTGAAAAGATTTAAACTGAGTTAAAAACTCATGTTAAACTAATTATAGATGCTTCAGTTAAGCTTTCAAAGGTAAAGAAATTCAGAGTTAAGGCTAAAAATTCTGACTTTCCTTTAACCTAAGTTCTGGAACATATGTACTGTGCAGTATGAAAAATCACACACTTCTGCAGACCGTACAATTCCTAACCAAAACAGAGTGATTTAAAGATGAAGAGTGAGACAAAATTTTAGCCTAAGACTGAATTTCCTTGCTGTGATGGGTTTAAGTTGGCTCTTAATGTTACTTTATTGTAGCTTTTTGGGGTTTAATTGAGACTTAAGATGTACTTGAAGAAAAATATGAATACCTTAAAATTAATTCTTCAGAGCAAAGGACAGAAAATTGCATTTATGGCTCCATTTGTTGGAAAGTGAGGTTGGCCGTGAACTGTACATTATTTCACCTTCTATAAAATATTTTGATTTCTTGATGGGGACCTTCTCTATATGTTGTGTACAATCTTGTCCTCTCTAAATTATCAGCTTGAGTATTTGTCCAAGTACATGCACATTCAAAAAACACTACAGACAAGAGGTCTTTTTCTCATAATGTGTGCAAGCATTCATTAGGATTTTATCCTCTAAAATTATTGTAGGTTAAAAAACAACTATTTTGATTCCTAGGCAGAAAGACATTGCTTTTATTTGTGGTTCATTTCCTGCTGTAGTATTCTCTGACAATGGTGACACCGTCTTTATACATCAAGAAGTTCTTCTTTCTATGACTGCCAGGGACTCTGGAGGGAATACTTCATATCTGAAACATATTTCCCTTTGGGATTTCACCATCAGAATAACAGTTCTGATCAGTGGCCCATTAGAAAAACATTGGGGGTTTTTCTTTTTTTTTTTTTTCTGAAGCTATGAAAAGGAATCGTTAAAAATTTGTCAGATAAGAAAACGATACTAAATTGAAGTTAATTTTTGTGCACATAGGAACTTCATGCTGTCCCTCAAGCAGTAATTTCTTAAAGGTGCAAGGGGAGTTCTGAATTAAGCTCTGGGTAAGTGCAGCCACAGGCAGTGTGGGTGCAGTTTGTCTTTTGAGACATTGCAGTTCCTGTTCTTACATGTTTGTAGCACAATGCTATTTAATTTAGGTGTTGGGCAAAGCTTCTGAACTCCAGTGCCTCAGGCAAGGCTCCTAAACCTCTATATTTAAACACCTAGATAATAGTAGCTCAAATTATTTCCTGGTTAAAAATAAGCCTTTCTGAAAGACTGGATTGTTAATGTGGGTCCCAGTAAGGAAGCCAACTCTAAAACCAGTGGCCATGGTTGTTCAGTAAATATTTTACTCTTCCTTAAAGCAGCGCAGAATTTTCAAATTCAAGTGTAAACACTCTGTTGGGAAACTTCTCACCTGCAGAACTGGTTCACAGTTGTGATTTCAGATGTTCTGCAGTAAAAATAGCCTGAAGGCAGCACACCTGTCTAGGTATACATAGATGATCCACAGGACATAGAACAGACTTGAGCTCTAGGCATACAAATACAATTGTTTCATTTCCTACAGGCAGCGTGATAATCAATTTAGTAGATGTATAGTACTATAAACAGATGTTAACTATCAGTTATTGTATTTACAGTCTTATTTACAGTCTTGCATTTAGCCAAATAAAAATCACTGTACGAGTCTACCTTTAATTTTATTATTTTAGCTATTTTAATGCCTGTGAAGCTGTGTCTTTTCAGCTTTGGGGAGAAAAGGTATTGTTAGTTGGTTTGATTTTTTTGGTTGTGGGGTTTTTGTTTTGTTTTGTTTTGGTGGTTGCTGTTGCTATTGTTGTTGTGGTGGGGGTTTTTTGTTTGTTTGTTTTTGGTTTGTTTGTTTGTTTGCTAACTAGCTCAAGAGTACGAAATGGCATGTAATTCTGAAACACCTACCACTCTACACTGACAAGATTAAAACCCACATTTTTGCCATTGGTTCTCTTAAATTGCATTTAAGTTATGTGCCTAAACCAGATACTGGCATACCTCCTTTATCCATTACCCCAGTATCTGAATGTTAAAAAAACTTTAAATTTTGGGGTATATGTTGTTATTTTTTACTATGTAAGTATTTTATCTGAAGAGTATTATTGAATTACAAGAAATACTTCAGGAAATTTTAATTGAGAACTGGGTTGGTTTGGTTTGGTTTGGTTTGGTTTGGTTTGGTTTGGTTTGGTTTGGTTTGGTTTGGTATGGTTTGGTTTGGTTTGGTATGGTTTGGTTTTTTTACCTAAAAAGCTATGCCCTGCAGTGAAAAGCCACTGGTAACAAACATGCCTACTCTGCTGGGCAATGGGAATTAGGAAAGTCTTAAACTCTTCTTAAGATGCATTCTTAAACTATACAATAAATATTTATCAGATTGTGTGATAAAATTAAATATTTGTTCTACATTCCCACTGACTGTATTTCAGTGAGTTCTGTATTATAAATCTTTTTATGTCCAATGACACAAATTTTTTTTTGTCATCGAGCCTTTAGGTATCGTATAGTTGCCAAAACCTGGTTTTCCTAGACTATTGACCAAGTTCAAAGCTTTGTACCTATAAGGGTTTTCAGTATGTATTTTAAAATTTTGTATTTCTTTGCTATCTATAGCAAGATGTCTTTGCAGTTAATTTTTTTTTTTTTTTTTTTGCCTAGCCTCCATTCAAAATAAGACTTTCGTATTTATTTAGATGTGGTTGCCTTATATGAGATAGTTATGGCACAGAACAGGTAGTTTTTTTCTTGATTTGGACTTCTGGTGGATTTATCTTATGTAAATATTTCAGGTAATAGAAAAAGAAATAGCAATATTTTTATTCTACATAGTACATATTATTGACTTCAGAAAAGGTCAGGGTTTAGGAGCCTTTAAACTTTTGAATGAAATACTTAAAGGTATGTTAAGGAAAGGTGATTGCAGTATGGTTTTATGTGTTGTTTTGGTTTTTTTTTATTAACTTATTAACTTCTAAATTTAAATTTATTTATATATTCTTTATTGCTTTTCTGGAATTGTATAAATTGTATTGCTTTTCCAAATTGTATAAAGCTTGCAAATAAGCACATTTTTCCATTAGAGGGCTGCAAAACAGCAGGTGTGCTAGTCAACTTTTAGTCTTTAATTTGAAAGAGAAATAAGGATTTTTTTTATCTAGGATATGGTTATTCTGTCTGTGCTGACATTAAGTGGCCTGTTCTGTGCTCTCCAGTCCTGCTCTCCTGATCTTTCAAATTGGGAAGCTTTTGAAGCGCAATATTTCTCTCCTTCCTTGTGTGCCCAAATTTTCTTCCAAGAGAAAGCAAGATGGGATGTGTGCAGGTCTTTGCTTCCTTTTCCTTTTTACAGGAAGAGAAAACTGATTAAGATGACCTATAATTATTGTTACTTCTGCTGTTAGAAGCTGAACCTGTGCCCTGAAAAGCAGAAGAAAAACAGACATAGAAAAAAATCACCAAACCCAGAAAATTCAGTTTCTGATATTTATGTTTTCTATTTTTCAGCATTGGCTGCAACAAAGATTGACAGCATTGCTTTTAAGGCACTCGATACATTAAAAAAGGATTAAAAAATGAGACCATGGAGACCTTCTTGGTCTACATACGTGATTGTATTTCAGTTTCATGCAGATCCACCTGAATCAATGTTTAGAAAAGGTGAAGTTATTTATAGTATACCACGAGCTGTGGCACAAGAGTAGTCCAGGGAGTTGCAGAAGTTCTTCATTAAGTCTGAGTCAGTCTATGGAGAAATGGAAGAACAAGGAAAACGATGGAAAGTTATTAGGGCCCCTCTGCTTTCAGAGGTTGAGAAGGAATTAAAGATGCCTAAAATCAGCTGTCATGTGTTCTTAACAACATCTATGAAAATGTTTGGGGTAGTGTTTCACCCCTTTCAGCTCTGTCTCACATGGAATATTGTTGCACTCTGCAGAAACAGTCTCCCACAGAAATAGCCTGTTACACTCCACATGTTGCTCTGTTCACAATGTGAGTCCAGTCATTGCTTTGAAGGAGATATGAAAAAGACTATGAACCATATAAATAAGGCTGTGTCATAATGCATAGGGTCCTAAATTAACATTGCAAGAGCAACTGTAAGTCAGGTATTTCCTAACTTCTGAGCATTTTTCTTTCCTTTTTATTATCCTTTTAAGGTAATTGTGTGTGATTATAAAGGCATTAACTAGATTCCTTTTTGCATCTTTCATTTATCTGGTAATCAGGAACATAATACTGAATCTATTTGTGTAATTGTGGCTGTTAAGAACCTTGGAAATCAAGGTAGGTGGAACCTGCCAACTAACTCATGGTTTACTAAAGTCACTGACTCAGGTCATTAATGGTTTAAGTGTCTCCTCATTAAAAGAGTTTAACCAAAGATGTGTTTTCTGTCTTGTTTATTACTGCCGCCAGCTTTTACCTAGGAAAACTTGTTTGAAAGCATTTATAGAAACCACATTTCAAAGAAGGATTATAAAGCCCAAAGTTCTTGATAAACATGTGAAAATCAGTCTGAAGCTAACACACTAGAAAAGACTTCTTTATTTTCAGATGCATTTGAATTTGCATCAGTTCTGGAGAATTTTCTATGAGTTAGGAAAAGCTCACTATACAGTCATACTCCTTGTGTAGAAGGAAAAAGAATGTAGACACCAATTTTAAGATGAAGTCCATGAAATACATACATCTTTGGAAGCAGTTTTCAATAATTTTTTTATCTATTTGATTTAAGGCCTTCTATTTAAAATATTTGTTTCGTAAATATAATACCTGTCTATTAAAGGCTGATATTGGTGCATATATAAAGACTTATTGATGAGAAAAAAAGATGATTTTAGGAAACCCACCTAAGTAATGACAGCAAGTAATGATTTAAAAAGCAAGATGACTATTTAACATCTTGTGTTCAATTAATTTCTCAATGACAGAAACTGAGTTTTCAGTGCTACCTTTAGAGTTGGAAAGAGATGCCTGGGGTCTTGCTAGTCTGGGGTCTGTGTCCCCAGCACAGTTCCTCCAGACAGACTGCCATCAGTCTCGGCAGCATGACCGTGCCTGTGTGGTCCCCCAAAACAGAGGCTGTGGTCTCAGTTCTGCTGAGACCAGATCAATTCAGGGGCTCTGGTGGCTGACAGCAGAGCCAGGTCCTTGTCACCCAGAGGTCCTGAGGTGTTCCCCAAAAACTGGGGCACAGGTCCTGAGCCCTTGTGCCACTGGAGCCAAGAATGTCAGTGTTTTAAAAGTCTGCAATTTCAGGGCAGTCAGCCTTGTCAGTCTTAATAGGCTCCCTGTTGTGGTGCTCAGGGATGAGGCATGGATCTATCTGGGCTAGAGCCTGGCCTCCTAGGACTTTCAGTTTCTTTGCTGCAGTATAAAAATGACAAATCCTAGGGGCCATTGCAGATGCTGAGCAAATTTGACTTAAATTGCTGTTAATTCTACTAACGTTAATTTTGGGTTCTTTTCTCATAAATTGAAAATATGGCTGTTGTCTTTGATGCCACTCTCTGTGTCTTTCAAAGAAGGGTGTAAAATAGAAGATTGAGCTGTGCTTGTTTCAGGCTTTGTCTGTCCTCTAGAGCAAGGACACACCCAGCTCTGATTTGTGGGTGCATGTCCTGGCTATTTCCCCATGCAGCAGCAGGCCAAGACCCACATGCACATCACCTGTATGAGGGTTCTGAATTTCACTGTGCTGGAAATGGCTGGGTGAAGAAGGGAAGGAAAATGTGTTTCTATGGGTCCTCCAGATGAGGGGAACAAGGAGTGCCACATAGCACAGATAGCCTGATGTTGAAAAATGAGCAGGTCAATCTTACTGTTGCTACAGGAATGCCAACAACTAGTAATTTTTTTATCTTAAGAAATGGGTGAAGTAACTGGAAACTTCTTAGCATATCAGGAAATTAAGACTTATTTAGCTTTTGCATAGAATTTTTTTCAGTGGCAAACAGAATATGGTCCTGTGGTTGAAGTTCTTATCAGGGACTATACCAGAGACCTTATCTCACTGCAAGATCAAGTGCTGCTTTATCATTATGAAATATAATAAATCATTTACAGTGGCACTACAATCTAATTGATGGCTGCCAAAATCTGCATGTTGTTGAGGAGGAAAAGTGAGGGAAATGATACACACATGGAAACAACAGAATTCAACTTGAGTAAAAGGTAAGAAGTAAAAGAATGGAGAACTGTTAAAAAGATTTCTTTTCAGCAATGAGAAGACTAAATAAATAAAAAACAATGAAATGCACAAGTTAGTCTCTCTTTGGCTAAAAATAGAGCACTGCTCAAACCTACACTGTTGCAGTTGACTCAGTGCTAGTTACCAGCACAGTGTATCATTATTGGCCATCTTGTATGGTCCATGTCCCTTTGAATGGAGCAGGATAACGAGTAGCAAAACCACCTTCCACCCATGCCTCCCTCTTTCCCAGCTCCTCCTCTTCTGCACCAGTAGCACAGACAGGGAATGGGGGTTGCAGTCAGTTCATCACTGCTCAGGGAGATGAATCCTTCCCCTGTTCCGGTGTGGGGCCCTTCACACGGGAGGACAGCTCCCCATGGACTTCTCCAGCATGAGTCCATCCCAAGGACAACAGTTTCCCACAAACTGCTCCAACATGGGTCCCTTTTTCCATGGGGTGCAGTCATTCCGGCACAGCCTGCTCCAGTGTGGGTCCCCCAGGATCACAAATCCTGCCAGGAAACCTGCTCCAGCATGGGCTCCTCTCCCCATGGGTCTGCAGATCCCTGTCAGGATCCTGCTACAGCAGGGGTCTCCTGCAGGTTCACAGCTTCCTCTCAGGCACCCACCTTCAAGCAGAGAATGTGAACAGGACAGCACCAGTTTTAGTTCCTTCAACACTGTACAGTATTCCACCTCTATCCCAGGAGACTTTGCCATGTCCTAGGGAATGCAATGCCTAGTCTAGGTTTCGCCTTCATAGGCTGAAGCTCGAAATTTACATTAATTCAGTTGTTCTGATGTTAACCCCTCTGCCCCCCAAAATACTGTGTGTGTCTTAGGGCAGCGAGGTCACCACACAAGGCTGAGAAGTGGCAGTGGACTACACAGTGTGGGCAAAACCTGCCTGCACCTCTCAGCCTCATTGCCACAGCCTGGTTCCTGGCTCTGTTTGTTTAACGATACCAAAGCAGCCCCAGGGGCTGAGAAACAATGTACATCTCTAAGATGCAGTCAGCCATCATCACAAAGGTAACATCTGGCAAGAAGCTATGCACATCTTAATTGGCCAGCTGTTCTCCTGATTGATTCATTGCCTTCCAGGAAGCACACTTACCCCTCTGTGCTCAAGTTGGCCCTACAGAATCCCCAGCCCTTGGGCTGCTTCTGCTGGTATTGTGGGAGATCCCTGTGCGACTGAAGGCTGTGTCATTCTTGAATTGGTTAGCCAGAAGTTAATTTTCTGTCATGGATAAAGGGATGGTGGTGGGGATTCAGCCAAGCATCCAGGGACATGTGCAGCTGCAGTGGCCTACTGTATGATCTGGGTTATTGCAAGGCATGGTCCTGCTGCACCAAACCAAGGGGTAGGTTGGTGACTGACATCACTGCCAGGGCACAGAAACACAAATGGAATGGCAGTACTCTGTGGTGACAACAGGCTCACTTCTGGCCAGGGTGCAAGATGGGCTTGGTTTATGATCCTTGAATTTTCATGAAGTTATAAGACATAGCTAATAAATGGGTGGTATGTGTCACCCAGAAAAAGATAAAATGTGCTCTTTTGAATTTCATTTTACTGTTCTGTAATGATCAGGAATGTAGTTGCTTCCAATTTACTTTATATGAATTGGAAGCAACACCTGAATATAAATGTTTATCATCATAATATTTGCTGTGCCTTAGTCAAGACAGGCAGGATGCTCTTTCTCTATTCTGCTAGATCTACAAATGAAGGACATTTTGATAATTAACCTTAATATGTTTCAAAGGTGGCAAAGAATGCAAAAATTCACCCTAATTTGGGAAAGTAGTGTAATATATTCCTATTAAAGTTTGTTTATTAGTTTTAGTTTTAAAATTATAAGCTCATGAAAAAAAATTGTCAACACTACATGCCAAAAGAGTCCTAGTTTACTTTTTGAAAAATGTGTTAACAATTATACTCCAAAAATCCTTTAGGAGGGGACAGAGGATGAGATATGGTATTTTATTGTGCAATTTCTGCAGAGTAAGCAGCAGAATCTGTAAAAGGAATAACTGTGGATTATGGCTGCTTTAACAGAAGAAATTAATGGCAAGGTCAGAAATTTCTTTGGAGTAATCTTCTTTACTTGCAGTGTTTTGACACTTCAGCTTCTGCTCTCTGAAATGTTCCTCGAATGCTTTGTGAAAATACCAAACAAAAGTTGGAAAAAGTTATAGGCTTCTGCAGATCAGAGTTTAAGAAGCAAGAAGAAATTTAAAGAATTCTAAAAAATAAAACCTTTGGTTTGGAGTAAGTGCAATTATCTGCACCTTTTTGAGATGTTTTCATTCATTGCTTCAGCCTCCTGGGTATGAAATAACAGTATTTGATTCTAAGTGTTACTAAATGATATAAAGAGATGATAAGTACGGATATATTTTCCTTCTCTAGCAGTAGAAACTGGCAAGTAGAGAAATCTTTGAGGACAGAATAACATCACACATATTCTGTATCTATTCAGTATCAAATTCTAGGCTAAATTTTTAGGAATCTTATATAGAAAGCACGCTTTCAATCTTAATATTGGTATTTCAGTAGCAGCCACAATAAAAAGAAAGAAATCCTGATCTTACTCTGTTGCCTAGTTTCTTCATTTTTCCCAACAGCAGTCAAAGATCACACCACCACTCTTTCATTTTCTTCTTACTCCATTAGTCAATGTTTTTTCTGCATTCACCAATATTTTTAGTAGAAGATTGTACTCTGATTTTTCAGACTTTTCTTAGTTTGTTTGTCAGTGGATCTTGAAATACAATTTTCCTTTTTTAAAATGTAATACTGCTAATCTGCTTACTAAAGCATTAACAGCTGGAATAAGGTCAAAAAAACAAGTGCATCTTTTCATGTATACTTGCACATCAGCTGAGATTTGTTTTTTTCATGAGGCTTTCACTCATTTTTAAAGTATAACCGGCCTGTTGACAAAAGAGCTTTATTTAAATGAACTATGTAATCTTTACCAGCAGTCTGTGGAGCAGATTTAACAATAAAGAAATATCTCATTACCTAGGAGCTTTGTATATTGCACAGGTGTAACTTGGTAGTGGAATAGTATAAAAAGATAAATATTAACTGGATTTTACTAATAAAGCTGCCATTCTTACAGTGCCAAAACCTGTAGAGTTGTTGTAATTGCCGTTGTTTGAGTTGTAACAATGAATGGAACTGATAAGGCTTATGTCATTTACATAGAGTTTAGCATTCACAGTGCACTGTTGAATTAATATGACACACACATTGGATCCTCTGATATCAGATTAGCATCGTAGGAAATAGAGGATGTGTAGATTTGGAAGTGACTTATTAGTCTCTGTTCAACATGTAACGCTAATTTGCTTAGATCTGAAAATCATAGCAGGCTACTACTGATAGCAGTGAGTAGTAGCTAGTGCTTGTTCTGTTAGTTGCATTTTGGTCTGCTACATTTTGCAATAAACTGATGTCTCAAGAGGGACTCCTGCGGAATTACAGGATGATGTTTTGTAGAATCCAGAAGGTCAGTTATATCAGTGTCAATCAGGAGTGGAATTAAAAGAGTTACAGTCACTGCATGTAAAACAGAGTTGTGTTTTAATAAAACAATTCAGCAAAATAATCGTAGTTTCCTGTACTGTCAATACCATAAAATAACTATGGGTTTAGCTGCTCAACATTGCAATCAGTGGCCTAAAAATCTATCCCTGGAAACATTAATGTCAGCAACACACCTTTTCCATGGCACACTATGATTCCAAATCTCCCTGCTACTTTCCGTTGAACCTGCCATTCCCAATTATCTCTAAAAATTAAAGATTTAAATCAGATTCTCAAAAGCAACAACAACAAAAAACAGGATAAAATTCCCATTTATCTCTGGAAAGCTGAGTTTAAATTATTTAGTTGACATGGCAGGTGTACAGTGTGGCAGAGATAAGGATATAATATATTTCTGCAGGGTTATATGCAAGAGCCTTGATATTAAAGTGTACTTTGTCTTCCATTCTATGTCTTCTTCAAAGAGTAAACCTGGTTTCATGTTCAGTATAAGACTGCATATGTACATAAACTTTCCAACTATTTTTGAGAATGGATGATGTACTTGTATAATGGTACTTACCACAACTACCTCTAGTTCACTCATGTTCACCTCAGCTAAATCCAGCCTTTTGTTTACTAAGATTTCTGCCCAACCTCATCTCACATCCTGTATAATATTACTTTGAAAATTATTTCTCTTGCAAGAGAGACAGGATTTTTTTTTTTTTCAGAATAATCCTAAGAGTTTAAATATTGTATCCTGGATATATCCTACTGGATAATATTATTCTCCATGATAATGACCTTTGCTCTCTGCTTTGATATTTTTTAGCTTCTGGATTGCTGTGTTTACTGCCGACATCTCAACTGGTTAAGCCATCTTAAATGGCTTAAGTTCAAAATATTTCATCAAAATATTGTATAGATAGTGGGCTGAGTCCAGTGAGACTTCTTGAAAGTGCTCTGCCCATCTGTTTCTCTCATCTGCCTCAGCTATGTGTATTTTTCCATTCTTTCTGATGCTTAGTCCATTTCTTCATTTTAATATCCATGAATAGTTTTAATCACTTGGTAAGATGCTCTATATACCTACTGTAACTGCATCATTTTCAGCTACTCATTCTTTTAAATGTTTCAATTTGCATTTGCTTGGATTTTCTTTAGTCTGGAATCACCCTTTTTTTCATCACAGTTATCACGGAATCACAGAATCATTAAGTTGGAAGAGACCTTCAAGATCGTCGAGTCCAACCCAGCCCTAACACCTCAACTAGATCATGGCACTGAGTGCCACATCCCCTCTTTTTTTAAACACATCCAGGGATGGTGACTCCACCACCTCCCTGGGCAGACTTTTCCAGTACTTGATCACTCTTTCCATTAAATTTTTTTCCTAATATCCAACCTGTATTTCCCTTGGCACAGCTTGGGACTGTGTCCTCTGGATCTGTCAGCTGCTGCCTGGAGAAAGAGCCCAACCCCCACTTGACTACAGCCACCTTTCAGGAAGTTGTAGAGAGTGATAAGGTCACCGCAGGGGGTTACTGTGGCCAAAATGCAGGGCTTGGCACTTGGACTTATTAAACTTCATCTTGTTAGACTCTGCCCATCCATCCAACCATTCCAGGTCTCTCTACAGAGCCATCCTACATTCCAACAGATCAACAAATGCTCCCAGCTTAGTGGCATCTGCAAATTTACCAATTAAAGACTCAAGCCCCTCATCCATGTCGTCAATAAAAATACTGAACAGAGCTGGCCCCAGGACAGACCCCTGAGGGACACCACTGGTGACTGTCCCCAGCTGGATGCAGCCCCGTTCACCACCACTCTCTGGGCCCGGCCATCCAGCCAGTTCCTGACCCAGCAAAGAGAGCTCCTGTCCAAGCCACGGGCTGCAGCTTTTCCAGGAGTGTGCTGTGGGAGACACAGCAAAGGCCTTGCTGAAAAGGCCTTGCTGAAATCCAAATAGACACCATCCACAGCCCTCCCTGCATCCCCAGGAGGGTCACCTGGTCATAAAAGGAGATCAGGTTGGTTAAACACGATCTACCCCTCCTAAACCCCTGCTGGCTGGGTCTGATACCCTGCCCATCCTGTAAGTGCTGCATGATGACACTCAATATAAACTGCTCCATTATCTTGCCAGGTACTGAGGTCAGGCTAACTGGCCTATAATTACCAGTATCCTCTTTCTCACCCTTTTTGTGAATGAGTGTCACACTGTCCAGCTTTGAGTCATCTGGAACCTCCACAGTGAGCCAGGACTGTTGGTAAATGATGTTGTGCAGCTTCACAAGCTCATCTGCCAGCTCCCCCATAACCCTGGGATGGATCCCTTCTGGTCCCATAGATTTATGAATATCCAAACATCTCAGCAGCTCTCTGACTGCCTCCTCCTGGATAATGGGGGGACCATTCTGTGCCCTGAAACCATCAACCAGCCCAGGAGGACAGCTGTTCTGAAGGCAAGTTGTCTTCCCACTAAAAACTGAGGCAAAGAAGGTGTTAAGCACTTCTGCCTTCTCCTCATCTGTGGTTGCTAAGCNTTTCTCACCCTTTTTGTGAATGAGTGTCACACTGTCCAGCTTTGAGTCATCTGGAACCTCCACAGTGAGCCAGGACTGTTGGTAAATGATGTTGTGCAGCTTCACAAGCTCATCTGCCAGCTCCCCCATAACCCTGGGATGGATCCCTTCTGGTCCCATAGATTTATGAATATCCAAACATCTCAGCAGCTCTCTGACTGCCTCCTCCTGGATAATGGGGGGACCATTCTGTGCCCTGATACCATCAACCAGCCCAGGAGGACAGCTGTTCTGAAGGCAAGTTGTCTTCCCACTAAAAACTGAGGCAAAGAAGGTGTTAAGCACTTCTGCCTTCTCCTCATCTGTGGTTGCTAAGCTCCCTCCCTCATCCAATAAAGAACATAGGTTGGTCTTACCCTTCCTTTTACCATTACCTTTTACCATTAATATATTTGTAAAAACATTTTTTATTATCCTTTACAGAAGTTGCCATTTTACATTCAAACTGAGCTTTGGCTTCCCTAATCTTTTTCCTCATACTCTAGCNATCTGCCAGCTCCCCCATAACCCTGGGATGGATCCCTTCTGGTCCCATAGATTTATGAATATCCAAACATCTCAGCAGCTCTCTGACTGCCTCCTCCTGGATAATGGGGGGACCATTCTGTGCCCTGAAACCATCAACCAGCCCAGGAGGACAGCTGTTCTGAAGGCAAGTTGTCTTCCCACTAAAAACTGAGGCAAAGAAGGTGTTAAGCACTTCTGCCTTCTCCTCATCTGTGGTTGCTAAGCTCCCTCCCTCATCCAATAAAGAACATAGGTTGGTCTTACCCTTCCTTTTACCATTACCTTTTACCATTAATATATTTGTAAAAACATTTTTTATTATCCTTTACAGAAGTTGCCATTTTACATTCAAACTCTTAAATAAGTATTTAAGCGCCCTTAAATACTTCCTGAGAGACCTGGCCCTCCTTCCAAAGATGATACATCCTCTTTTTACTCCTAAGTTCCTCCAAAACCTCCTTGCCCATCCAGGCTCAAAGTCTCTGCAATCAGAGAAATTCCCTATCCTTGAGACATGTAGCTGAGTTTGGTTCCTACTTTTCAGGCTGTTTCTGAAAGGAAATTCAGGAAAGGAAAAGGAAATTTCAGTCAGTACCAATAGATAGGTATCTGTGCTGGTACACAGATAGGGACATTGCTGTCAGTAATGAATTTCATCCAGGACCAAAATAATCTAATTAAAGACAACAATCAAGTTTCAGTGCTGTATTCCTGATCTAATGTGTGACAAACCACTTTGTGAACATGGTTTATGTACAGGATAGAGTTACAGAGCAAAAAGCATTCTTACTTGCTTAGCAATATTGGTACATAACATGAACAACTGTAGGACCACTGAGAAGGTCAAGAATGCTCACAGAGGACAATATGTTTTTTTAAAATGGTAAAAATGGAAATATCTGCTCATGACTATATGCTGACAATAATTTTCCAAAGACTTACAGTTTTTACCAGAATATATTTATGGAAAAAGTCACATCACACAGAAAAATGCTGTCCCTTCTAAAATGTGAGTCCCCTTTGCAAACTGCATCTAGTAAAGGAAATACCAGTATAATTTGGTAACAGAAACACAATAATGTGTTTTGCCTAGAATTCCTAAAAAAAAAAAAAAAA
>VWZP01009941.1:2363534-2382388 GCA_013396995.1 Dicaeum eximium | reverse complement strand
AAAAAAAAAAAAAAAAAAAAAAAGCAAACTACTTCGGTTATCCAGCAAATTCAGCCTGAGGCAAACATCTGCCATGCACACTTTTAGATCAAATGTATAAATTTTGGCAAAATTTAAGGAGAATTTTCTTTTGAGATAAGCTTTTTCTTTTTGAGAATAATAGTTTTGCTTATTTTATTAGCTACTATTTTATCTATGATCCAGAATCTGGCCATTTTAATGGCTCAGACACGTTACATGTAAGCATGTATTCTAAATGTAGAATACATTTATATTAGGAATAATTTTGTAGTATAAAATAAAATTAAAATTTTGTAAAATAAAATAAAAATCTCTTTATTCATAGAGAGTCTTCTCATTCTCAGGGGTAAAAGAGAGACATCTATATTCAGATCAACTGAATCTCACTATTTAAAAACAGCTAAGAGGAGAAATAGGTTTGAAATCATAACCCAGTGTGATGCTAGCATGCCAGCTCTGTCCAGAGCTGGTAATTGAAGCAGTCCAAACAGTATGTTATTGACTGAGAAAAAGCATCATGACTGAGTTCCAGGTGCTGTTTACTCTGTGTTCTTAATGGAGTCATGTGCCATTTGGTGTTTAAACAAGTAAAAACCCCTAGCTATGGGTTCATTGTCAAATAGCTCTGCAATCAGTGTTGTTCTAGTGCTATGCAGCTCGACTCTGTAATAAAAGACAAGCAGGTGAAAATTTTGGATTCTTGTGAACCGCCAGGCAGCAAAATTAAAAAATTTTCTGGTCTAAATAAGATGCAGTTACTTCTTTCTGTTTGGGATTTTCTTTCAGTTTGCAACATAGAGAATCCAAATATAGTGGTAATAGTGATGAACAAGGACCTAGAAACAGTGTCACTGGTATAATGAATTAGGCTTGAACAGGCCTGAGCTTCAAATAGTATCATATACATTTTAATCGAGTTTGATTCCTTAAATAAGAAATTACAGGTTAAAATATTAGCTTGATTTCATTCATACTACTGCAAGTCAGGTATGAATTACATGAAGTATCTAGATTTATCATAATAAAAAAGTTAAAGGTGATAACAGATTAAGGTACCCTGAATCATAAGGTTCCTCTCTAGCAACACAGTAATATCAGGTACTTCACTCATCCTTCCCCCAGATTTATGCTGATATTATCAATTATATTAATGCCAGGTGTAAAGAAGTAATGAAGTAATTATGGAGTTATATGGTGGCCTCTGCTGTGAGTCACAGAGGGGAGCCACACCACCAGAGGAATGGTAGTGAAGCCCCAGAGCAGAAGAATGGCAACTCCATGAGGTCATTTATCCTCTCCAGCAGCTCCCAAAGGTGTCACTCCAGCAAAGCCATTGGCTCACTGTTTCCTTCTTTTCGGGATGAGGACTAGGAGAAGACTGCCTGCTGCAAAAATCATCCTTCTGTCCACCTGTATCAGCTGCAGCCATGGCAGATTCAAGAATGACAGAAACAGCAATTCTGGGGTTTCCTTTCCTTTTGAATCCCCAAAATCTGGAGCTTGCTTGTGTTTCTCTTTCCTTTTTCCTGTTCTTACAGCAAAGCAAACATCAAAACCAAAGTGAATTTCATATAAATATTCAGCTACTGTACCTATTCCTACACCTTGGCCACTGGAGATGGATGTTGTTACCTTCTCTGCCAGCATTTGTCTCAATGAGTTCAGAATATTAAGAAAGACAGCATTGAAAAACGAAGGAGCAAGCAACAATGCCATGTATTTAACTCATGCATGCCATGCCTTTTGAAGTCTCTACATCTGACAAAAAATGAAAAAGATCAGGAAAAGCTAATAACTATGTGTCTGTTATATGACCAAGAAGAGCATCTGCCAGAGCAGTATTGGTGCCTGTAGGGACAGGGAAATCATGACAAAGCCTATGAAATCTGCTTTTGGGTTAGAAGTGCTCTTTAGCTAAGTTACTTGAGATTTTTATTTTTTGAATCACCTCCTCAGCTAAAGCTCTGCTGTTGACTCAGGAATTCACTTGGCCCCTCCTAAGTTAGTGAGCTCATCCGTTTATTCTGATTGCAGGCAACATTATGTGATCAAGTTGTTACTTTCTCACAAACCTGTATTTCCGACCACATGCATAAATGTTATTTATGTTGCAATTAAGATTGTAAAATAATAAATATTTGGGTTTGGCTCCATTACGTTAGGCTCAAGAAAATATTTTTGAAATATGAGATGCATTTCAAAATATGATACATAATAGCATCATCTATTATGGACTTGTAATTTTGGAATGAGAAACACTAGCAAAGGTTGTACTGGACAACAGCCATTATAAACTGTCAGTTTCTCAATAAATATAACAATTTTCCTATAGTTAAACCTCAAAACTTTTGAATGTCTTTTAATTCTCTCAAGACAAGAAATTGGATAACCACCAAATCGATAACCACCACTCCCTTTCACTGTTTTCTGTCAAATCCTTTCATATGCTTCCCCAACCACCATTTTCTTTATCACATAGCAGTGCAACATATCTTGCAACTATTTTAACTTTTGACAAAATTTCTTTTTGATGATCCAAAAATAGTTTTTTCCTTAGTTTGTTTTTCTAGGCCTGAAGCAGGTTGTTTTATTAATATGTCCTAAGTTCTTATGTTTTGCCCTTCTCTCACCTGCATTCTTTTTCAGACTTCAGAATGGTATCAGAAAAAGTGAGATTTCAAAATAGTTATAGTAACAGCAGACAGGCAGGAAGAGACAGATTTCAGGAAACAAAATAATTTTTTAAAATAGACAGGAAGAAGCTCCAGTACTTAGAAAAGGTTCTTCAAACTGGAAAATGTACTATTTGGGTTTAGGTTTGGCTGTGATTCAGGTTGGTTTTTTTTTTTTTTTTAATTTTTCCATTGAGTTTGTCTACCTTCCCTCATGTTATTTTTAACATACACAGGCAGAGCACAAAATATTATATATAAGGATCTTCTTTAATATTTTACAGCCTTGTTTAGAAAGATGCAGCATACTCAGAGTTTCCATAGAATCTAATGGGACTTATAGAAACCTGGTATCTCCAAAAATCAGGCCATTAATTTTGAAAATGTGCATTAATTACTCTCTAGGCTGTAATAGCTCACTTGATATTACTATAATCTACATTCTTTTGAAAAAGTATATTTTTCACCTGGTATGCTGCGCTTGCTTCTAAAGAGCAGTCATATCTTATAATGTAAAACCTTCTTTATAACTGATCCAATTATTGACCTGTGGCATTGACCTTAATGAAATGTAATATTTCCAAAGGAATGGTACAATCCATTGTGTTAATCTGGTTGAGAGGCAAACTCTTGAAGGCTTCATGATAGCAATAGCTATGGAATTTATTGAAATAATTAACTTGATGAAACACAAACCCATGTATTTCCACTAAGTAATGAATTATGTGGTCTAAATGCCCATTTTCTAAATTACAACTACTCTAGAGTATGCAGCAGCATTTGCAGAATTTGCCAAAACCCACAGCTGTTTTCAAAACCATTCTCTGTTGGTAGATTTTCAGATCTCTTTAAAACATTTTTCTTCTAGACTGAGACCCAGCACACAATGCTTATGTGTTCCA
The DNA here is from genome assembly GCA_013396995.1 of Dicaeum eximium. Lineage (NCBI taxonomy): Eukaryota > Metazoa > Chordata > Aves > Passeriformes > Dicaeidae > Dicaeum > Dicaeum eximium. The sequence goes on along the minus strand of VWZP01009941.1, from coordinate 2,378,793 downwards.
AATACTTGCAGATAAAGGAAAAACTGATTTTAGTCTTAACTGTGGATTGTAGCAATCACTACTGTTAAACAAAAGTGAAAGCCTTCAGGTAAGTACTCCCACTGGGAATCAGTTCACTTAGGATCCTTTGAGCCGAATAGGATTCCTAGGATAAGTGTTATCTTTTCTATATGTCAATATAAAATTCTTTTTTTGAGTAGTGTCACTCTCAGCCACCACATTTGGTGCAATTTAGTGCTGTTAGTTGCTTTCATGTCATGTGGTTATAGCTGGGTAGATTAATAGGAACTTCTATATGGAAATTTCTTTCCTGTTATTGTTCTCCCTGAGCAGTTGATGGCTAAGTTAATTCTCTTTAGTTTTGTCATGCACTAAAGCACACATTGCCAAGCTATGATAAGCTTTACACAGGGAAAAAAAAAACAACCCTTGTGTCCATCAAAGTCTTAAACTTGTATTTTAAACTTTGGCCTGACCTGATGTGCCATTCAAAAAGCTTCAACAGATTATTTTTTTAAGAAAGGTTCAATATGTCCCGAGGCTATCGGTTTTGAGTTAAACTGGGTGAAGTAGAAATATTTTACTCATCAGCTTTGCAGTCACAGAGTTTGCCTCAGCTAGAACAAAACTGCTGAGGCATTTAGAGAAAATTAACCCCCCATCCTGGCAGCCAGATGTGACTGGTTTCTGATGAATGCACATGAGTGGGCTGAAAAACCAAGAGACTGTGAAATTCCTGTCAGGTCCGTACAGCGCAGAATGGGCTATTGACTGCTTTCTATATTTCCCTCCATCATTCTTCTTGAACGCTGCCATTAATTTCCTCTCCTGCTCTGACTTGGGAATTTAATTTTTTTTTTTTTCCTGTTGGGTTTCTTTTTTTTTTCTTTTCCTCCTTCCTCCCCCCACCTGCCTTCTCTCCTGTGCCCCCACCCTGAGCCCCGCTGTGGCCGTGTCCGTGGCCATCGGCGTTGGCGCTGCTGGTGTGGCCGCTGGCGTGGCCATCCCAGCTGCGGGGGCGACGGAGCGGGGCCACGCTGCCCCAGTGGTGGAGTCTCTCCAGCCAGGCTGGGCTGGCGAGGATCCAGGCAGCCTCTCAGGAGAACGCTCAGAAAATATTAGCTGTGCAGGTAGGTGATTGCAGGGAAGTCGGAAAGATCATTCTGATCTAGATTGAAAAGCAAATGATGGGTAGTGTGATGAAGCATTAAAACCATATCCCATCAGAGTTTTATAAATTTTTAACCTCTTTAATAAACTGGAATTGCATGAAGGATGAATTCAGTAAGTTAGCACATATACCATGCATAGATTGAAAAAAGAGGGGGAGATTAGATTTATTTCTCACAAACCTTTGAGAAGATTATTATAAATACATTGAATATAAATATTTGAAACGCAGAGTGGCACTGCTATTGCTGCTCAGTTGTTTTAGAAGATGTTATTGTGTCCTGTTTTGTGCAAATATTATTTCCGTGGTAAACACTATTGTCATTTTCACCGTATTCGTATTTAATATCTTAAGAAGAGGACTATTTTTATGAAATATTGCACTTTCCTAACTCAGTTATACAATAATTTTCCTTTATTTGTAGAAAAACAACATTGTGGAGATATGAGATTTAAAAATGGTTTCCAACGATGTATGGTTTTTCATTTTATGTCTTGTTCCCCAGAAAAATATATTTATCAGGGAAAATAACTACTATACTGTATAGTTTAAATGTTCGTTTATTTTTTGTCTCATGCTATGGTATCTTATTTGTATTTCTGCAAAGCCACTCCTTTCAATCTCTTCCCATAGTTAATGGCCATAACCAGATGGCATTTGTGAAGGGTTTTTAAAAGACTAAAGTGAAATATTTCTTCAGACTTATTCCTTGCAAAAGAAGCTACATTGCTGGTGCAGTTTTAATGCAGCATATTCTTGTGATCTCATCTAATTTGTAAGGGTCAAGCTTTGTTGTGTATTGCAGAAACAATTTCACTGCATTTTAATATTATGTAATTACACTTCATACTTATTATCCAATGAATTAAAGTAAAATCTAACTTGAATCAGTTCTAGAATTCCATTAAGTTGCATCAGCATAATGATCTGTTTTCAGTGTCTCACTAAGAGGATTTATACTTTAAAATTCAAAATTTCCATATTTGCTCTATGGAATCATATATGCTGTGCTATGCATGCTCTACTTACGTAAGGGATTTAGAAAATCCCGATCATATCAAAATCAGAAATTCAATATAAATAATTAATATAAAAATATAAGTAGATTTTATACTTTAGTAATGGGTTTTAATGGAATGATTTTTTTATGGAATTCTATGGAATTTTGGGGTTGTTATATATGCCAAATATTGCACTGGCGTCTGTGCCAGTGAAAACATATTTTTGTTCAAATTCCTCATTTAGCATTTGAAAAACTGGAAAGGCTTCCTTTTTGTTTTTGTGGGGGGGATTTCTCAGATGATTTCCGTTCTCTCCTGTGTGAGTAGGAAAACAGAGGTGATCTGCGGGGATCCCAAAGCTCATGAACAAAAGGGGTAACACAGAAGCCACAGGTGGCAGACGGTTTCTTCACACACAAATCTTAGCATTAATCTAATGTTCTGCAGTATTTTAATATCTGTACTGCACACTTCATCTGCACTGGAACTCCTCTGCCAGCAACCAGTCCTTGCAACAATGGATGAGTGTGGCAGAAAACCTTCACCTTAGCACACATTTTTCCATGCATGCTGTCCCTGCTGGGAAGGTGTGTCAGTAAATCTTGTCCCCCTGAATAACTCAACCAGCTGGAAACAGGCCTAAACTAAGCTTCTAGGTGTAAGACCCAGCATCATTTGGGGGTGTTCAGATCTGAGTAGCTCAGAGCTACCAGTGACAATGTCTTGTTCAAAGTGTGGAAAATGCTCTGTTCTCACTCTGCTCTCATTATCCATTACATAGTTTTCTGATAATTCTGATCCTTTTCCGGTATTCTGATATCCTTGCTATGTTTTTATGTGGTTTGACTGATGATAACTTAAAATTAAAGTAATGAACAAAGAAAAAATATACAATTGAAACTGAAGTAGTTCAGCTAAGAGCAATTACCAAGTGTGTAAAAGAGAGGACTTCCCTTCAGCAGTGTCCTGGTTTTATATTTTGGAGGTCTCAGAAGTTGTTTAATTATATATGGACTGGTGTCTTTGTAAATCTGTGTTATTGTCAGATCAATCCATTCTTCCGCTAATTAAGTTCTCTTATTGATGGAATTAACATAGTGGCACTCATGTCCGAAATAAAATCTGACGGTTGTCTTCTCCTTTTCTTTTCTCTCAGCCAGAAATATCCCAAGTTTGTTGCTCCTAGTGACCATTCTGCATTAAAGTATGAGGATGAGAACACGCTGCACTGGGAAGTGTGTGGCAAAACAGTGATTCCTGCTCATCAGAGCTTCTGTCCCAGCATTTCCCTGACCAGAGCAATCAGGAGCAGATGAATGACAGAGGAAGAGTGCATTAGGGGAGGTAGTAGATACAGTACATTGGCTGCCTAAGTGTTTTCTAATATTTTACAGAAGCCGTGACCTGGGTGAGATCCAAAAAGAGACTTAAAAGTAGATAATGGAGGAGGTTTCAGCCTTTTCACCAGGTGCTTTTTAACTACCAATATCCTCCAGTTATACCCAGCGGCAGAGTTTTGGGAGAACTGTGATGTGAAAATGAAGAGCTGCCTCAGAACAGAAGGCAGATTTGACCAGAGGTTTCATCATTATTAGTAAACATTGTTTAGTGACATGAAAAGATTAAAAAAAAAAAGTTAATTTAATTTATTTCAATATTTTAAAGTTTAAATATTTATTTCCTGGGTTTTATAATGATCATTTTAGCCATTTTGCTTTGCCATTATCTCATATTTGCATTGGAAACAGGAATATTTAAATTATTACCTAGTGTCTGTATGTTTTCTGAATGCACTTCTGGCAGAAAATGAAGTTTTGACATTAAGCATTTCAATTGAGATCTTAGAAAAAAAGATAATATATTCTTCCATATTAATAGCAAAGAATAAATATGTTTGCAGTCAAATCAATTGCTAGAACAGAGATCAATGACTGAAATTATTTATACTTCCAATTTTGGTTCTTTATTTATTTCATTTTTCTTTAGAGCAAATTGCAGAGCTTTTTCTTGAGTAAGATACTCTTGTGATACTCTACCTTTTTTCAAAATTTCTCAGTTTTTTAAAAAATTCTTTACTGCCTCTGATTGCAACCAGTAGCAGAATTTGAGAGATTGCAATCTAGAGATACTTTTTTATTTGAGAGAATGCACTAGAAGTGCCTTAGAAGTGCATGAGCAGTGCTCTGCTCTGCTCTTTTTATTCTGGGAAGTTTACATACATGCACAACAGCTCTGCAAAGAGACTTTTTTTATTGTGGTAGTCAAAGAAAGTTCTGTGTGCTCCAATATGCATGTACTTTTCAATTGTTTTACCATCACTGTCAGCACAGTCTATGGTTTGCTGGAGAATTTCAGCATTCAAAACTCCTTCAACAATTACTGAATAAATTTTTAGTCCAGCAGAAAACAATAGAAGCAATCTCTTTAATTTTGAAAAAAAATGAAAATATGTAAAACTTTTTGTACCTGGTATACAGGCAAGGTGTTTATTATGCTAATTACTTTTGCTTTTCCAATAATGCTTTGGAGTTTCAATAACTTGGCTCTTGAGTAAGTTCAATTAGCTATCTAATTGCAAAAATGATATATGATGGCACATGGAGCTTTAGTTGGGACTGTGCCTGTGCTTTAATCCTGATGGTCTTCAATGTAGACCATCCTTTTCGATGATTTATCTTGACTATAGTTATATCAGAATAATTTTGGGGGCCAAAGTGCTACAGGAAAAGAACATCATTGCTATTGTCATTGTAACTTTAAAGGATTTCACACATACCTTTTCTGATGGTGGCAAGACAAAGGTACCTTTCAAATAAATGCAAGACTATTGGTTTAATTTTTAATGGATCAGCAGCTTTGATAACCATTCACACCCGCACAAAGTGATACAAAAGTAGATCATCAGAATTTAGAGTTTAGAAATCCCTCAGCTGGTAGCAGCTTTATCCATTTCCATCAGGTGGACGTGGCTACATAAGGCACCAAGGAATAAGGCACCAATCAACCCAAAGTCTGTCACTCTGACTGGAGTTTGCTGTGGTTATGTATATATTTTATTGGTTATTAATTATATTTGCAGATTTACTTAAGTTGTTTGATTAGACTGAAATCTTTAAAAGTTTTGGGCAAAGCTTTTGTAGTTCAAAATAACCACACTGTACTGAACTAACCAGTTTACACCAGAAGAATTTTCATGTTTTGCCTTTATTCAAGCAATTTTGCAGAGGCCACAAGAGAAGGAGTGACTTTTCTTTACTAAGGCTTTGAATTTTTGGTGAATCTGCAACAGGCACCTCAGAGGATACTAGTTCTCAATGGAGGAAATATTTTAGTGACTGTGCAGAGCTGTGCTTTTCACGCCACCCTGTTGTACCTCCTTACAAGAAATTCAGTGCAGTTCCACCGAGGCCAGGAGCAGCTGAAACCCTGAGTGCTACAAGCAGCTTTACCCTTTTGCTCTCTGAAAACCACACACTCTGAACTTGCTTCTCAGCTGTCAGGTGGTAGCCAGTTTAAGCACATCTTTTGTTCTTTAACTTATTAACACAGGTGTGTTATGATGTCCCTCAGGGCTGATGCTCTTCAAAATCTGTATGCCTTCTCTTTTATTTTTCTCTGTTATGGGTTGAGTTATCACCATTTATGCTGATTGCACTCAGTTGTGCCTTTTTTGCCTGCTGATTTCACTTTAGCAGTCTTGCTGTTTCTGTCTTGTCTTGGAGACATATGGGGTTGGATGACAGATAATGTTTCTTAAGGGGACATGCCTGCACACCTTTTAATTAGTTCTAAGCCTTTGTGTTTAGTCACATTTATTTATAATAACCATTTAAAATGTTGGAATTACATTTGTCTGTGTTTATTATTCATTTATAAATTATTTATTTTGTATAGTGCAGGGGAATTGAGACAAGCTATTTTTGCTTCTGCTTTTGAGGGTAATTCTCATGAGTTGAAAAATGTGTTACTTAGTTAATCATGTTCTAAAGAAACATGGAAATCAGCATCCAGTGTATAGTTCCTAAAAATACATGGTTTTCCTCTCAAATGCTTATGAATTTTGCATAATTGCATCTGGAATTCTTCAAAACATGATCTCACTTTTTGTTTTTTAAGTCTTAGAGCAATTATTTTCTCTAGCTTTTTCTATATTTAGTTGATGACCCTGACAAATATTCACCAAAATCTTTGAATTTACATGCTGTGTAGGTTTAGTGGCAAATACAGCTGCCATGGCATGGACACTAAAAGTTCATGACCATTTATTTTGTTACTGCATGATGAAAGTGACCTTTCCAGTGAGAGAATGGAAAGTAGTCTCAAAATAAGCCAAACTCGTAGAAGAAATTAGAACTTGCTTGATTTCTTTGCCTCATTTTCATGGTCTGTGATTTTGCTTATCACATGGCAAAACTCCAATATCTTTATTCTGACATAATTTCCTTCACCATTTTTAACGTTAAATGTACATGCAATTTGACACACCTCAGCTCCATTTAGGTTTTTACGCCGCTTATGCCTTAATGCACCAAGCTTCTTAAGCTTCTCATAAACCTTTATTTTTCAAAGCTTTATACCTAAAGGCTTATATAACCAAAAACATTTCCTGGCATGTATTGAAACACCAAACTATTTCAATTTTTCTAAGGCTTCACATAAAAGTTTTACTATAAGAAGTCAATGTGATATGAATCAAAGAGTTCAGAAATGTGGTTGCCACCTAAAAGCTGTAGTGTATAGTAGGAAGACAAACAGTTCTCCTAGTTACTTGTTAATGATGGAGACTAGAAAATGCTCTCTTCAGAGAAAGAAATTAATTTCATGGTTTTAAGATTAATCCAATTAGTTTTGTTTTGGAGATGAATAATTTAGTTTATTTAGAGATATACATTTTCAACATAGAACATTTGTGTACTAAAGTATTTTGTGCACTACAAGTTGTGACCTTGCAGAAAATGGGAGGAAGACAGCTAATCTAAAAGGTTTATTTTACAATTTCTTTTAAAAGAAGATTTCCTAACAGTTACATTTTTTTCACTGTTCAGCACCACTTACTGGAATCGAGCTTTGTATATTACCACAATAGGCCTGGATGTCCACTTTCTTACACTTGCTAACATGTACACACAGAAATGTCTTAATAATTTAGAATATTCTAATAGAAATGTAGAGATAATTCTTTTCAATAGTGAAACGTAAATTTACAGAATTAAAAGTTTATTAAATGTAACTAGATATCTGACTTTAAAGGATGATGAAATTACTAGAAAAGCTTCATTTTTCATTCAGCAAAATTTATTCTCTAGAATAAAAAGAATTCTAATTCAGAGGTTCTGTCTATGAATTCTTGTTCTTTCCACCTGTAGGCCTGATAACTCACATTTGTGGGACAAACACTCAAATCTCCAGTCAAATCTGAGGAAGTGGCAGGCATGGTCTCTCTGCCATTCTCACTATCAGCAGGGCTGCTCAAGCCTGTAAGTCTTAAAAGACAGAAAGAAAGAAACCACATGACTTCCAGATTCTTAAAAAAGTGATCCCCTGAGTCATGTCACAGCTACAGCAGTCTTCAAGCCTCAGATTTTCCTTTGTGCTCCCTGACTGAGAAACTCAAAATTTCACAAAATCACGGAATCACAGAATGTCTAGGTTGGAAGACACCTTCAAGATCATCGAATCCAACCCATACCCTAACACCTCAACTAAACCATGGCACCCAGTGCCACATCCAGTCTTTTTTTAAATACATCCAGGGATGGTGACTCCACCACCTCTCTGGGCAGACCATTCCAGTACTTGATCACTCGTTCTGTGAAAATCTTCTTCCTAATATCCAACCTGTATTTCCCTTGATGCAGCTTGAGACTGTGTCCTCTGGTTCCGTCAGATGCTGCCTGGAGAAAGAGACCAACTACACTACACCTGACTACAGCCACCTTTCAGGAAGTTGTAGAGAGTGATAAGGTCACCCCTGAGTCTCCTTTTCTCCAGGCTAAACACCCCCAGCTCCCTCAGTCGTTCCTCACAGGGCTTGTGTTCCAACAAACTCAATGGAATAAAAATGTGCTGAAACACTTACCATGAATTAAGAAGCTTTCAAAAAAATGTTAAAGTTGTCCTGCTTGATGCCTTTTCCAGAATCTGAAGACAATTTGATTTCTATTTCTTGAAGTACCATAAACATTATCTTTTTACATAAGTAACTAAAATCTGTGTTGAAATATTTACATAAAATAATCTGAATTGTTTATATAAATAATTGCAATGCTAACATTTCTAAAATGAGTACTGAGTTTTTGCAATCTTACTAATTTTCTTGCAAGTTTCTTTTTAAATCTCAAATCTTCAAGAATATACTGACTCTTCTTCATTATACTGGCTCTTGTCTTGATCATCAGCAGAGTTAGTGAAAATAAACTTAATTTGCCACTTTAATTAATGGAGTAAATAACAACTGTTGTAGGCTGCTGTCTGTGTCCCATTCATTAATTCACTGCTCAACTCTTTGTCTAATCAAAGTCCCTCCAGCTCACAGCACCTGCTTTTCCCAACCCAGTGTCTGTGCTCCATCTCATCCCAGATTATTGTCAAATCTCTTTCCTGCTCCTGACTCATTCCCAGACTGCTGGCCCAGCCATTTCTGCTCTCCCTTCATGCTTCCTTTCCAGACCTAGTCTTTGGCACTGCCTATTTCCATTTTCCTCTGCTCCCTTGTTGCTCTCTCAAGTCCCAGCCTACATCTTTTTTTTCCCCAACCAATGGTCACCTTCTTCCACCTCTCAGCCTCTGAGACCTGCCAGTTCCAGGCTTTACCCTGATCTGACAGACCACTGACAGCTTTCCTTCTCTGCAGCTCAATTCTAGAACCTCATAAACCTTCTTAAAACCTAGCTGTTGCTCCATTTTGGCTCTTTCTCGGTCACATTCAAATCAAACCATTTCCTCCTCCTCCAGCACCTACAGGGCAAAATGAAAGCACAGGCAGGACACCTCTAGTCTAAAGCCTCTAGACCCAGCTCAAACCACAGCAGTCCTGAAATACTACTGCAGGAGAAGCATTACCTCTCACCAGGCTCAAGTTTGTAAAAATGTGGTTTTCGGAGCTACTGAGCTCGAGTTCACATTTAGTAATCATGGGCAAACTGCCCATTGAGCTTTTCAGAGCTCAGTGATGAAGTTTTTGATATGTTGAAATTAAAAAAAAAAAAAAAAAAGAAAAAAAAAGAAAAAAGGGAAGCATTAGAATGGATAATATAACAGCAAATCTTTAGATTTGCTAAAGACAATTTTCACAACATGTCATTTTCTCAGCCTACCTTCAGTTCAGGGGGAGTCCTTCCTATTAAAGGAAAATTCGTTGGAGTGATTCAAAGACCAGTGTTTCAAAATCCAGAAATAAATAGTTCAAGTTCTCTCCAGCAAACTGAATAGCTATCCTTGAACCTCTGTGCAGAGCTTAGCTGTCTTGGTTTGACTAGGTGTGTTATGGCTATCTGGGACAGATTGGGACACAGATACAAAAAAATGTCTCAAAGTATTTATTACAGTTCTGTGAAAAGTTTAAGGCTAAATTATAGGTAACACTGAGATTTATGATGTTGATTCTGTAGCTCATGAATCTCTCTTTTGAGACCTTGGCCAAATATGACAACCTCTCAGAGATCAATAATTTGGTTCACAAAATTCCCTTCTCGAGTAAAACCACAATGGTTTCACATGTACTTGCTCCTTCAAGACACCAGTGGTTGTTTCGACTGACAAGAAAATACAAGTAAGATGGTTATTCTGTTATTAAGAAAATGAAGCAACACTTCATAGTTTTGCTTCTCCAGCAACTGACAGAAACTTTCAGTGTATAATTAAGAAAAGTTAAATAAAGCCCATTTGTAGGAAGACGAGATTAAGAATAGGATTTATGAAGTTATTCTGTTGCCAAATGAGCAAATGCTTAGCTCTGGTTTTATGAGTAAAAACTACGGAATTTAATTTCTTTATCCAGTACAGTGAGTAAAGGCTCAGAGAAATGACATTTTAAATTAATGATTCAACCTTACAACATCACTTTGGGTTTATTTGAAGTTTAGTAACCTCCTTCTACCCATTTTAAACATATATCAAAACACAGGTTTAATGATAAACTGTTTACATGTTGAAAGCTCCTTCTTGGCAGCTCTTCTGTTTTTGTTGTCACCTGAATTAATTATGGTAGCTCAGAACATCTCTAGCAAACATGATGATATATCATAGATTGTAAACTCATCTACTCAACTCTTAACTATGGTTGAAAAGTAGATTATTTTGTTTAAAGACAGCAGTTTGAAAATTTAGACATTTAATTTAATTATCCTCTCCCAGAAGTATAAGAAGAAATCAGAATCCTAGAGTGAATAGCATTATACTTGCATAAGAAAACTTACAGAAGCATTTTTGCTCCAAACTCAATAATATTGCTTATAATCACTAACTATGTTTTTGTTTTACAGAACCAGTATGATTTGGAAAAAGAATAAAATTGCTTTTAAAGTGCAAAAATAATTATGAACCACTTGAAATGTAATGTCTGTATTTTATTTCTCATCAGAATTCATTAGTGTGTAACATCAATAATTTAGCCCATCATTTGCCAACACTGACTTGGCTCAGTAGTTCAATCATGTAACCCTGTAAACTCACTTTCCATTAAAATGAATGTTGCTGACAAAGGATAACTAAAGAGATACTTCATTTATTAGCTAAAGAGATACTTCATTTATCAACATTTTTAAATTAGAAGTTTGGGACCACAGACACTTAGCTGGATAAATTATTCAAAGGGATCTTTGCATTAGGCCTAAAGATGTTTATAGAATCAAATACAATGTTATCCAGAATTATAACAGCCTTTCATTTGTGTAACATGTAATTCACAGTATAATATTCCAGAAACCAACAGAGCCACCTGCAGAGAATCAAATGACCTACCGGTACGAAATACTGTCTGTCATGTGCAAAATTATCAAATGTGTAATATCCCATCTTTTGATTGACTCAATCAAGCATTTCACACAGAAAATTCCTTACAAGAAACTTCTTGAAACAGGCAATATAATCTTCCTAAGTTGCATTTGAGGAATTCAATGCTTTACACTATTTTACTATGAGCGCTTTCTTTAAATCCATTATCTTCTGCAAACATATCCTTTTAAAATATTCAGGATTCAGATGTGATGCCTCAGCTTGTTGCTTCTCTGGCCTTTTTCCTTGCTACCTATTCTTTCTTACCAGAATACTGGATTTATTTTCTAAACTTCAGTNTTTTTTTTTTTTAAATTAAATAGGTACCTGTAGCATGAGAGGACAAAGTTATGAATTAAATAAAATCCTCTCATGTTACGTCTTTTGCTTATGCCTGGGAAGGCAGATCTGGAAACCAAATCCTTCCTAAGGATAAATCAGTAAACATCTGTCAGAGGAGCGACATAACATGACTGTCGTCTGACTGTGTACTCTGGAGGGCTGCTGCTAGCACTGCAGAAGGAACCAATTAAGGACAGAAGCAGAAAGCAAATAAAAATGTTACTATATCTGTTGGGTCAAACCAACACATTGCAGCACAACTCCCCTTAATCTTTTCTACCTACCGAAATTCAATGTATATGGTTCCTCTATAATTATTCCCATCCTTAATCTTTTCTCAAACTTTGTGCTGGAGACAAAAGAACCACTCCTCCTTTAAGTGATGCTCCATGTAAATTCTGTTGCAGTCTTTCTGCTCACAGGTCTTATGTTTTTGTGTACTCCAGGCTGAGTAGTGAGGAATCAAATTTAGATCCTCTCTTTCAACTGCTCTCTTAAGAAGAGTTTTTTCCAAATTGAATGGGGTATCCTTCTGAGCCAAAGCACTGTGGGGAACTGAGTACGCATGTGGTGTCGGAGCAGAAATGTGGTTTTGAAATAATTTAAAAGATGCTGCTATCAGCTGATTCGGGGGTCTGAGGAGCTTTGCCCAAGGAAACCTCTTGAAGTTTTTCTCTGTTCATGAGGGGAGAGTAGGTTGGAAAGAACTGCACCTTAGAGAACTACTCATTTGTCAAGGATGATTTTGAAGAAAATGAAAACAGAAGCATCTCTTCTAGTGGTGCTGTATTTCTCATTCTATAATATTCAGTATTGCCACATGGATGTGCAGTCAGTATAGTATCTTCACTTAGCATCAGTTTTGCCACATCTACTAGCACTGGAGCAGTAACCTGAGAGCTGAAGACTCAGGAAAACAGTTTCTTTCTTGCACTTAACTCCTCCGAAACTGTGATGGGTCATAGCAGTTTCATGAGTCACATTAACATGCCAGCTTGTCACAGTTGTCATGGACCCCTCTGAAGAAACCTTTGCAGTTTTCTGGCCCTCCTGTATGTTGGAGCAACTGCTGTCTTGGACAGAAATGTCCCTGGGGACATGATGGAGACAAAACAGAGCAAGCCACTCTGTGACTTTCCCCTTCCTGCAACACTCCTCAACCTTGAATAGTACAAGTTGTCTTTATGGCTCAGTCCTACAGAGAATTTAATAGCTATTTTCAGAGATTCTGAACAAATTTTTTCTAGGTTAATGTGAAGCTTCCCTTTCTTGAGTTTCCACGTGTGCTACAAGGAAAAGAGGAGAAATACTTGACACTGTGGAAACTCAGAAGTATGACCTTGTGATTACAGGGAGGTGATGTGAAATTTGGGAATACTTACTGAGTATGGGGAATTCTGGGAAAAAATGTCTTCAGTCTGATCCCATGTCTGGTCTGGTATAGGAAAATATTAGGAAGGAATATTCCATGTATTTATTCTGCTCTTATACTCTTCTGTACATGGCCTCTCATCATGGTTGTTGCTGGATGGGACCACTGCCCTGACTCCACATTGCAGTGTGCATGTGATGCTGTTATGATTGCTGGTTTCTTAGGCAATATATACATTTTCCAATTTTATATTTGCCTTTTATTTCTCTTTATGATTATTCCTATGGGGGTTTTGCATACTTTTTTGTTTTCCTTGTTGATTTACTATATCTTCCCATATTTCAGATACTCTTCATCTGCAGCAAAGGATGGCTTGGAGCAGCTAATCCTTTTTCCCCCCAGGCAGCACATTAAATTATTTACTTCTGAGGAGCTTTTTTCTACATAAATTTTAAGTGTAGTATATAAGAGAACAAGGTTGCACCACTAAATGGGAAGCATAAGTGCATCTGTAACACTTCTAGGAAGAAAACTGATTCTCTAGAAGTTCATTTTACAATACTTCCAACTTAAAATTCTCATAAAAGCTTAATATTTTGCACATCTAAACTAAGATGCTTGAGGATAAGTCTTAGGGGAATTTGAGATTCAAGTGCTTTTGGGGCAGTTGCTATTTGAGGCCATATGGGCATGATATTTCAAGAAAGGAATTTACGTGGACAAAGTTCATTCCTTGTTCTCTTCTTTTTTTCCCCCTCCAGCAAATGAGTCCTTCTCAGTCTCCAAAAAGGAGTATTGTTATAAAATCAGTTTCATATGGAAAAGAATGAAGTTACTCACGTGTTTTAAAGTTTTGCAATTTGGCTCAAATATCCTCATGTTGTACCTTGCCATTCCTGTAGATGTTAGGTAGAACAGCTGAAAAATGAAAAGTCAGCAAGCACCGCTAGGGACTGGAGGACTGATTTTCACAGTTTACTTGTTTTAAACCCATTAGTTTCATTACAATTACACCTAATTTAGGTCTGTGTGAAAATCAGGCATTAAGATTGCCTTTTATTTTTACTCTTTATTTCTTATGATTTGAGGGCTACTAGCATATGGTACTGTCAAACTAATGAAGCAAATTGAAGTGACCATATTTAATGTCATTGTATATTTAAAATAAATGTTTTTCGTTTCTAAATTTAAATTTTATTTTTTCATTGAAACACTAATAAAGCACAAGACTGTCCTAAACTTTATTTACTCAGTACAGTGTAAAATGTAGGCTTCCTTCTTTCTTTTTTACAAGCTGAACTTCTTTGGGGTTTTCTTTAGGAAAAAAATCAGAAATTTTTCCATAACCCAAGGCTTCTTAAACACTTGATTGAAATGGCAACCAGAATAAAATCAAGCACTTCCTCAATAACAGCTACTCAGAGAATAAAGTTACTGAAGTCTACAGCTTAATTTGAAAATTCATTTTACATGACTGTAATCCATTTATTTAAACCATTCACTGAAATGAGATCAGAAGTAAAATATACAGGTTGTTGTTGTTGTGGTGGGATATTTTGGTTTTGTGGTTTGGGATTTTTTATTTCAAGATTGACAGAACACATCCACAGCTCCGAGTTTTCACTTAATGGGAATCCACATGCATGCTCAAACTTGGTCCTACACACACATCAGTATCATTTTTCCAATGAACCAGCACATAAAAGTTTCCTTTAAGACAATGTAATCTTAAATGTTTTATTAAATCTATTTTGAAACCAAGTCAGTGTCATTAACAAACTATCATTTGATGATTAGTTTTCCATCTTCTAAACTTTAGTTATTAAAAATGTGATTCAGCTACAATATATGTTAATATTACTTTTATTTTATTACTAAAAGACAGTGGTAGACATGTCCTACTCAGGCCAGTGTCTGGCCTTAGAAGAGGACACCAGCTGCTACAATCTGTGCAGTGCTTTATGCATGGCTCTTCTTCATACAGCCAGGTTCTAGGGAGGAACAGGACAGAAATGTACACATATTTCGCATTTTGTATTGATTGGATCGAAATTCCTCCCTGCTCAACCCACAGAATTTATATTTGTGCTTCTGAGCTTGCCTCTATAGAGAATCTGTAGAGACTGAAGTCCAGATCTCTAAATCATACCATTAAGCTCAGAACTTAATATTTAGATGTTTTAATAGCAAAAAAAAAAAAAAAAAAGAAGAACATAAGTGACATCTCATGAACTCACCTTTGTGGCTGGCTGATAAACCAAACTATTCTGAATGTTTTTACAGTCCTGGGAAATTTTTTGGGTATTTTTAAGTATGCAAGGTTCTTCTAAATAAGCTCAATCCTCATAGAGACAGCTTGATTTAGCTTTTAAACATTAA
>VWZP01009941.1:2298534-2358534 GCA_013396995.1 Dicaeum eximium | reverse complement strand
TGTCTCAATTCTCCACAGATTTCTGAGAAGCCTATGGCAGAATTTTAGACACAGTAATTTTTTGGTTGAAGTTACCAAGACGATAGCTATCCTCAGATAATGATTATTAATTTAAATGAATTTAGATCAGACCCTTAGTGAACTTTAGGAAATACAGTCAGCTCCCTTTATTTCACTGGGTGATAATTATTTAGGAAAGGACATCATTATCACAAGATGGAAGAATTACTTACCAGTTTGACTCCCTGTTGCAGTCATGTGGATCTAAACTGCGTTATCCGGGGATTTTTGATAGGGAAGAGAAGAAGGTAAGAGAGGAACCAGTATGATTTATAGAAAAGAAAATAGGCTCACCCATTTCCTAGTTAGGGTCATTAACAGTGGTATAATTGTGCATAATCGTCGGCCCCGTTCCTGGTGTACATTGCTAGAGGCTAACTAAACTTTGCATCTGCATGGAAATTTAGATGCAAATATGAATTGTGTTCACTGGTATGACTAGTGTAAAGTAAACAAAGGGTATTTCTAGTGTATATTTAAGGTTGAGAAACCTATTTTGTGAACAGCATGCTATCAGCAAAGACTTCACAGTTATTAAGTAACTGCAAAAGGACATGGTCAGGTCAACGATGGGTAAGGAAAAAGCCATATATAAAGAGCACAGCAGTGTTGGGATATTGATAGGCACTTGTGGTTGTCCCCATCTGGGAAAACTGCAATAATTCTCTCTCTGTATCATGGTTTCTCTGTTTTAAAACAAAACAGAAAGGGTTGTGGAGGGAAGGAAAAAGGACTAGAATGCCAAGCAGTAATGTGAGGATGAAGAATACAGAAAGTTAGAGCAAAATGGATGGTTTAATTTCCCATCATTTTTCTACTGAAGAATTAAATTTGCAAGGTCATGTTGCGGCTTATTCAGTCAGAGGCATATCAGTGAAGGTAACTGGATTCAGATGAGTTCCCATCCAAGAGATATTTAAAGCAGTGAGTTCCCTAAATATATGTACAAAACAGTGTTGTCTAGAGTCATGTTGTATTGTAAATCAAACCTTGAATTCCAGGAGTTAAAGGACCTTATTTTGGGACCTTAACAAAAAATCTGACCTGAGCTCTGAGATCCATCTTCCCAGATTTACTTAATGAGGTAACACTGTATTTCATTCACTATGACTTCTATGTACTTTATTCTTTTATTTCTGTTTGAAATTCTCCACCAATACTTGTAATAGCAGAAGTTTGCTTTATAAATCTCTCATGGCTCACTAACACATAGTCATGGTAGAACAAATACAAAAAGTACTGGTTACCTGAAATCAGGACTATGCATCTACTGAACATATTAGATAAGGGCTTTCTTTAATTCCTTTCTATAAAAAAAGCTGTATTTCAGATGTGTTTGCAATCAAATGTGGGAAAGAAAATTCAGAACGTGGAAGATGGAGAGTGTAATTACTGTAGAAAAGTTATTCTAGGAAAATTTCTGAAAAATCTGTACTGTAAATTTTTTCAGGTGCTGATAAATTTTCCCTATTTACCCTTACTATTTTTATTTTACTAGTTTTCTTGACCCATTCACTGCATGGCAGAGAAAGCTATCATTTCAAATCTTTTTAACTGCTTTAGAAATGTCTGTCAGATGGTTTTGATTGAATTTGTTGTTAACACCTCACAGCCTTAGCTTTAGGAACCCAACTGTGATATGTAAAAGTGGTGTCTCAGAATTTTTCTTTTAGCCAAATGGCCAGTTTGCAAAGCCCTAAATGATTCATTTCTTCTTTTTTATTTTCCCCAGAAACCTATCTAGAGCTGCTGGTATAAGTGAGGCCCAGACATGAGCAATGTGTACACAACACCCAGATTTTTATCTTCTTTCAAAACCAAATTCATATTAGCCCCTGAATGGGAAGCAGAATTTATGTTACATTGAAATGTTGGGTAGGAGGGGAAATATCCATCAGATTTATTACTCTGTAACAGCTCCTAATATGCCCTTGTATGGCTGAAACAATGTACAACTTTAGCAGCGTTCATGGAAAATAATAACACAAATACACTCGGCAGGGAAAATATGATTACTTCTGTCAGGGGACAGAAAAGATCCCAGCTTTTCTTACCTAACACACCTGTGATTGAGCAATACAAATATTCACAACCCTGAGTGTTGGTTGTTTGGGAGGCATCTGGGAAAAAACCACAGTCTCGAGCACAAACTTTCCCATCCCATAAACTTCAAGATCTGAAATTTTTCTTTAGACTAGATAAAATTCTGCCCTACATAAATGTCTCCACCTCAAACTTGTGTCACTACATAAACATATAGAAATAGTTTGCTCCTTCTAGAAAGGGCCATTTGATCAAACAAATAATGTGAAATATTTACAGGAAACACTTTGGTTGATGCATCCAGCTTTTCAAATCTTGTTCTGGTTTGTGAAACCAAGAGTTCCTCTCCCTTTTATTTAAACCCACTTCTTAAATCCCATGGGCCTCAATTCTGAGGATGCTTTGTGGCTCAGCTGGTCCATGTGTGTAACATATTTCATCTACTGCATGCCTACACACTGATCTCTTTAGGACAGGGCCTCAGTCGTTTGTCATAGGGCTCCCTTTGTACATTGTAGCACATGTGAAGGACATATTGTGGATAAAAAATGTACGAGGCTTACTGGACAAAATTAAGACCCTGTGAAAGCCGTAAACCATTTGAGTAGCTTATTATAGGCCAGTTCAGTACCCAAAATGCAATTTTTTTAATACAAAAATACAATTTTTTAATACAAAAGATTAAATGCCATCCTGGTAGTCCTTGTATCAACTGGATGCTTTTATTCTAAAAATATTGCTTTTAGAAAATCAACAGAAAACAGCTGGGGAATGTGAGCTCTCCTTTGGCACATAAGTTGAATTCTGAGCATTGGGGAAATATATACCACCCTAAAAGAGGAGCAGAAATCTTTTTGTCTGTGAGGAAAGGCTGTCTGACAGCAGTATACCAGCTTGTAAAGGTTCAGGACTTTGCCTTGTCAAGGTCAGACAAACATTTAGCAAATAGCTTTGAAAAACAAGCAGTTGTGAAGGACAAAAGAAACAGAATGATTGCACTTCTTTAGATACCACGTGTTGTGAAATTTAGCTTGCAAATGATGAGGAGTCAATTTTATAGGACTACTTGGTGTAAAAATTTTAATCTTAAAAATGTTATACCCATTTGGTCTTGTATATACGGCAATGCAGTTTTCCATTTCTTTTAAAGAAAAATGAAAACATTGAAGTGGGGTTATAACAGCTTCTTTAATTTTTTTTCTTTATTTTAAATTATGCTTATTCACCCATACATTCTCTCTCTGAGTATTCATTTAGAAGGAAGATTTTGCAATAGTCACATTTAATTTATCAGGGTGCAATAATTTGTGTTTCCCAATCATCTTGCAGACTTTGGTTCATTATACTATTGTTTCACATGAGTAAGTTAGCAAAGTTTGGATTGATTGACTCTAATTAACTAAAACTGGTTCCAGGCTGTGCATCTATTGTCATGGTAGCTAGCCACAAAGCCCCAAACTGTTCAGTAATGGCAATAGAACGTACTATCGATATGAAAACTCCAGCAAATGTTTAATGTCGGGCTTGTCAGCAAATGAAAATAGCAATAGCAGAGGAGGGAGAAAAGGGACATTAGGACATGCATGTCTCACAAAGCTTGGAGAAAATGCAGCCTTTAAGAGATGCTGGTGCTCTGATCTTTTCACTTATTGTCATATTGGCCTCCAACGTGGAAAGAAATGCAAACCAAACTTACACACTGCTCTGTTAAAGAAAACTCTACTGTTTTTTTTTCATTGAAAACAAACCCAAAATGAACCCAAAACTCTAGACTGAAATAGGACCTCTTGAATAAAGTATGCGGACTTCTCCCTTTGATTTTTGTATGTGCAAATGTATTTCCCTTGTATTTGTTAGTCCACTTGCATAAAATCTGAATCTATTCTCTGCTTATTACCACCTAAGAGAATCTAATCAATATTAAATGCATCCTATTACACATAACTTGGTTGCACTGAAAGCTTAGGGTAGTAAGTAAGTATTTTTTTTTCTTTGCTTGGTCTTAAGAATCTATCTGAAATTTAGCAAAATTAACCAGGACCTCAAAGGATGAGCTGCCACTGCTGACAGAGGTGTACAGCACCTCAGCATGTCCAGAATGTGCAAGTCTGAAAGTGTAAAACCTTTATTCCATCTTTATAACATAGGCTGTCTGCTCTCCACAGATGCCTCACCTGAAATGCCAACCTCTGTATATTGCTACATGGAAAATGATACTTAGAAGAGCAGTCTTGAAGAGCCAACATCAAACACAGAAGCTTGGGAATCTCAGGACTGCTTTCCTTTACTTGACTTACCTGCATGACTGCATTGCTGCAGCATCCACTGTCTTGCTTGGGAGCTATTTCTAAGAGGAGACCTGTGGTAGTCAGTGTTTACTACTCCCAAGGGGCAATTCCTTAGTGTGATATTAAGTCCTTACTTCTTTCCTATTTCCAAAGCATGTGGTTCAAACCATGATTCAAGAACAGATCAGCCATTCGTTTCTCATTAATCCACAGAACGTGTCAGAATCTGTCTCTTTATCCTAGGGGGTGCAATCTCCCTTTTACAGACTTCTTTGTCCCAGCCCTGCATCATTTGCAGCATCTTGCCCCTGTGCCCAAGTGGAGGTGGCCTCTCCCGAGGTACCTGGGGGCTGTGCAGCAGGGTCATCACCTGCTGGGTGCCAGCCAGGGGCTCCAGCTGAGGCTGAGCCCCCCTGAGCAGCCTGGCTGCCTCCCCTCTTCAATCCTTTTCCAGGGAAAAAAAATTCCCTGCTTTTCCATTTGCCAAAACAAGGACTCGCTTTTTATGGCATGACTGATTTTTACCTTTAACACAGATAATCACCAGGGTGAGAGGCACCTCCAATATTTCCAAAGTGGCACAACTCATCACCGATTGTTTCCAAGAAGCTTTTGCATTTCAGTTTCATTTCTTCCCAGCCTGGACTGAGGGATTGAGACCAAGGCTCACAGGTGGGAGTCGTGAGGGGCCTTTTGGTCCCGTTGGGTGTAGGCACACAGCTCCAATCAGCTTTGGTACCATTTACAACCCTGGGAGTGATGGAATTGGGTCCCGGAGCCTGGTGCTGCCCCGCTCTGACTCGCTGAGCGCCTCCAGGCAAGGCATTTAACACCAGGCTGTGATACTTCTCATTGCACTGCACATTACACCAAAAAGGGTCTCGAGGAAGTCAATGGAGCTACTTGTGGAGCGCTTGTACTTAGTAAGTGTGTCACAATCTGGCCTTCGCTTAAGTTTCCCCTTTTAGAGGAAATTACAGACTCATTTCCAAGGTTGTGGGGCTTAATTAGTTTATGTTTGCAAAACACATCTTATTGCTGGTGAAAAGAAATAACCATTATGATGATGATGATGTGTTCAGTGCATGGCAAGGTCTTGGGTCTGTCTAGGTTTTGCTTCATTTATTCTCTATAAAATAAAAAAATAACAAAAAAAAAGTCCTTCCTTTGCAATTATTTGAAAACCTATTTCTAGCAATGGTGCATTCATTCTTCTGTCAAAACTGTTAGGGAACAAACCCTCTCCCCCCCAGCTTCTTGTGCAAATCTCCCCAGAGCCTGACCCTATGGAACAAAGCCAGTTGCCACTGCAGGGTGATGGAGTCTGACCAGCCACAGCAAAGCTGAGATGTGAGTGGGGTTCAGATGGACTTGTCTGACACTTTCCCAAACATAAATGCCTTTCCCTTCCCTGCACTCAGAATATATGCTTTTTTAACCCTAAGATGTATCATATCCTTACAACTTGGCATTAACAAACAAGGAGTTTTTTTTTTTTCCATCAGCTATAATAATTTTTTTAATTCTATTTTTTGTTGGGTTTTTTTGTTTTTTTAATCCAAGTATGGTTCTCATGGTGTAGTAAATGACATTAGGCTTTTGTAAATTCTTGCAGAATATAACAGATCATTGATTTTATAACACAGTCACTGCTTTTGCATTCTGATGAGATTATTAGTAGCAGCCTAGAATACAACATCCCTGCATACTGTTAGTTAAAAAAAATAAAAGTTTACTAAATGGTCTCTTGTCAACTGTATCTGAAAATCATTATAGTTTCTCTGGTTTTCTTTACATGGAGGGCTTCTTCTGTGAGCTGTTGGGTTACATCAGTATGAAGTTACAGAATTATTGCAGGGATGCTGTTTATTTCTCTTTCTCTGTATGTTTTTCTTCAGAAAACCAGTTGTTTTAAGTATTTATAAATTGGTTGTAAAAATTGTTCACATACTCAAGAAATGCAATATTGTATCTGAGCTCAGTAAAGATATTTGCCCTTTCATACTTTAACTGAAATTACATTAGACATTTTTATCTCATGTCAAAGCAAACACAAATCAAGCCATTTTCTTATCTTTTCACACATCCTGTGTTGTAACCTTCATTTGCCAATGGATACATGAACCACCTGCTCTTTCAGGCCAAATTCCCTCTCTTCCACCCTGCAGTGCAGCTCCCTGTTGTACATCGAGTGTGTCTCCAGCTGTGTGCTGGTGACCCACACATAACACCAGCACAGGACCATGCTCACTGGGCAGAGAGGAGAGAGGATTTAAGCTTGGATATATTTTTAACAGGCTAAAATGCCTGGCTACTGGCAGCAGCATTTTCTCTGCTTCCATACTGTTATTAACATACATCTGTATTAACACCATGACAGTCCACCCTACAAATTGATACAATACCAAATAAAGAGCCTGCACTGTGCACCGTAATGACTCTACAGGAGCCATTACATCTGATGTAGTCAATATTATACATTTTTTAAAAATGTATGAATGCATATTTAACTGAGAGATCTGATCTGCTCCAGCAGTTCTGGTCTATCAGAAACATAATATGCATTTTAAAAAACTACTCGCATACATTTTACGTTTTTACCTGAGAAGCTGGATGCAGGGACATATTTTATGTTCTGTGTCTGCCCATGACATGTTTGTTTCAAAACAAAACAAAAACAAGTGGAAAAGCTGATGAAGTACTGGGCTCTGTTACCTCATAGTGCCACCTCCAGCATCCCCATTTCCTTTACATCTCTCTCCAGCAGCTTTTGCTCCATGTCCCTGTGGGTACATTTGCTGTTTGAACAGGAGTGAGCATCTCAGCAGAGCACCCCTGAGCCTCTGCTGTTTTACACCACTGCAGCTGGAGGCTGTGCCCCAGCCTGGGGTGAGCTGCACGCGCTGCAGGCACCCACACACAGGGGCACTGAAAGCAGAGTGTGTTGAGATGCCACCAGCACTCACAGCCCCCCTGAGCTGCACGGGAACAGGGTCAGAGGGAGGGGACCTCAGCTGTAAAATCCTGGTGGATACATCTCTTGAATGAGATCACACCCCATGGTTTTGCAGACAGGGCAAATGCTGCCATGACCCCAAAAAAATGGGGTAGGAGTAAATTGACCTGGGGAGCTGATTTTAGGATGCCACAAGCATCAGCCCAGGCTGGGTCTGGGCTTGAGCACAGGGCCACTGGAGGTTTCCCCTCAGTTTTGCAGACATTGCCTGTGGGAGGCATTGAACAGCCCCAGCTCTTCTGAACATGCTGCAGTTCCCCCCTGCAGCTGCTGGCCTGCCTGACCTGTCTTGTGTGTTGTGAGCAGAGGACACACAAGTTCAGCCAGCCTCACCACAAGACATGAACTCAAAAGAAGGCATACAGAGAAAAGACACCTACACATTTCTATTTTTGAAAAGTGACCTTTGCTTTTACCACTATCGTGCAAATATTTACATATTAAAAATACAAGCAAGCAGCCTCATTCCCTTTCCCACCTGTATCTACATACAAAGGTGTCCCCAGACTCTCACCAGGCTAATGCAGAACAGGACTTAAGTCTGAGAATTCCTGGGGACTTGCAGACACTCTTTGTCCCCAGGAAGCATTCTCCCCTCTCACCCTTGCAGCTCTCTTTGGCTTCCTCCTTTACACCTTTACACAGCTCTGACATTTACACACACATTCATGAAAGAACAAAGTAGTGCAATCCATAGAGGATAATACCTTATTAATTACCCCTATTCAGCCATGGACATGGATGTAGTTTTGATGCTAAATATAGCTTGCCCACGTAGTGAGGATTTGGACTGTGATGTCACCAACATTGCCAGCTCTGTGGTAAATCTTGCTCATAGATTTTCCCTGAAAGCATTCATTCCTGGACTTAGGTGATGTTGTGAGCAGTTTGGGCTTCTAAACAAAAGCTGGTTTCTGTCATGTGCATCTGTGGTTTGAAAACATGTAGCTGAAAGTCTCTGGCGTTGCAGTATTTAGTGTCAGATCTGCTTAGTTGTGTCTGTAGTTGTGGTTCTTTTATCTGGCATCATATGGAGGGGTGCAAGTGCACACTTTAAGGGACACGTGGAAGCCAAGTGTATACTGTAGGCAAAGCAGGCTGGTAAAGGCATCTCTTCAAACACCTACAAAGGTGTGTTTCAGAACAGCCTGGAGAGCAATGGCAGCTCTAAGTGTTTCAGAGACTGTGGGTAAATGTGGATTTCAGAGAAACAACCAGTGACAGTAGGGGATTCGGGGCAACCTTAAGTGGAAAGGCAGTTTCTTGTACCCTGCCCTTCATTGCTTCTTGGGTGAGAGGATCTGGGTGTAGAATACTGTCAATAATGTCCCATGTTAATAATAAAATTAAAAAGTGGTGAGTGTTTGCTCAGTGCTGTTTAAGACCAAAATATGACTGCCCTTCACTGAGAGAGCTTCAACACAGAGATGGACACTAGCTTAAACAAACAAAAACGCAGGACAGCACAGAAGAAAAAATGTTTTACAAACAGTTCCTGACCTTAGAGTTATCTTCCTTTCTCTTATCAGAAGGGGAATTCAGTGTGCAAATATTATTAAAGAAGAAATGTATGAAATAATGAGGAATCATTTCTGTCAAATGGATATAAGATGCTAATTGGTGACATGCTGAATCCCAGAGATGCTTGACATTCAAAAAGTGAGTGAAGTACGGCAAAGCATTTGTATAGGCCATCTGGAGATGTACACCATACTCTACACTTGATGAGAAAGTGGCATCCAAATGAAATTGCTGATTCCAAGACCTAAATATGCATCAATCCAGGCTTCAAATTTCATAGATTGCTGGGAAGATCACAGATAAACAGCAATCTGGCACATTTCCGACTAGAGTGAGAAAAATGCTTTCTGCTTCCTTCCTTACACAAGTATTAAAGATTTAAAGACCATCCATAAACTTTAGTTGCAAAAAGTTTGGAGATCACATTCCCATTTACACATATTTCTATCTCCTGGGGTAATTTGACTGTGAAATCTCTGTGCAGACAGGGATATGGCATTGGCATATATAAAAAGGGCTATGTCAAAGCTGGCCCAGGCCACAGTGACCAACATCTTGGTGATGGTGTAGATAAAAAGTAGAGCAAGCAGGGAGACATTTGAAGGAAAAAATAAGATCTCTGTCATCTGAGCCTTGAACTGGTGGCTAGTTATCCTTAAGGAGATATCAGAAAAGCAGACAGTATGAAGGATCTGGCATAGATGTGTGTGAATGACTGAAAGACAAATTTGTTTGGCCAGGAAAAATGAACAAGAGATCATCTGAGGGAGACAAGGAACTTCTAGATGATATCTGAAAGAAGAAGAAAGAGAGCAAAGGCAAAGGAGGCTGCAATGAAAGCAAAGGAGCTGCAGGAGATTTCAGGATAGTGCAGTTAAAACTGCTGCCTGGAAATGGGCCCCAAATCTCCTTACTTACTTATTATTTAGGTTACTCCTTAGCCAAAATAGTCTTCTCTCCCCACCTCCAAAAGACTGTCATGCTGGCTGGGAAACAGTGTGGGCTTTCACCCTTTGTGCACTCTTGCTGTCCTCACCGTGGCACCCAGGTCATGTCAACTCACGAGGGTGTGGTGTGGGGCTAGAGAATAAAGAAGGGGGGAAAACACAGACCTTAAGCAGCTTAATCAAGTTAATTCTTTCAGTTATAAATAATAACTATAAGTGATATAGTATAAAGTGTGTATATGAAACAATAAGTAACAGAGCACAACTGTCAGTAAAACTAGATTGCACAGCGAAAGAGTAACCAATATAAACACACAGCAGACTGAATGTGCTATTTTTAGGTTTATCTGAAGTTGCTCCAGTGTGTTCCTGCTTAGCCAACCACCCTTTCACCATCCCCTCTCACTGTCTTGCAAGCTTCCTCAACAAGGTCCATATCTTACATGCATTCTGCCTTATAGAATAGCTTTGTATGGGATGAAGACACAGAAAAAAAATATTTGCATCATCAGCACTGGTTCCCAGGGACAGAAATCCAACATTCCAGCAAACTCTTAAATAAGCATATTAAAAACTTGGTATGAGACCTTTGTTACTCCATGCAGATCTCTAGAAACAATATGCAGAAAGGACAGTGTGTTTCTTTTCTAGCATAGTTGAAGGCCCAGGACAACGTACTCAGATCTTTTCACTTGTGTAGGATTTAGGCATCCTGGGGATTTTTGCCTCACGGGCTAGAAGTACTTTTCCTAGTATATACTGGATAAAGATATATCCTGGGTATATACTGAGTATATACTAGAGGATTTCTACATCAGCAGCAGAAGGCTGCACAGTCCCCCTAAGGCTCCAGAGCTATCCATGTGTTGATGGTGTCCAGCTTCCTCCTAGTTTGCTAGATCAAGGTCCTTTTCTACACACAGACCAGGTCTGTAGGAGCCCAGCAGCAGAGATCACCTTGCCTGCTCCTCTGCCATAAGATACACGAGTAAAACAAAAAGAAAAAACCTTGAAAATTTTCCCAACCTCTTATTTAAAATTCCTCAGTGGTGGCAAATCCATAATTTACTTGAACAATTTGTGAGCACATTTCACTGCTCTTGTTTCCATTGGGGAAAGATTTTCCCCAATGTCTAAATATAATTTTCATTAATGCCTGTTGAATTTAGCTCTTCCTGTCCTACCAATTAGGCAATACCCTTAGCAGTAGGCTTTGATCATTTATTGTTAACAGAGATTTCAATGGATTTATAGAGTTGTCAGACATAGTATTTGTGAACAGCTTTCAATTGGGTAATTAATCATTGCCTCTATTTTCTGTTATTGTGATTCCAATTCTGCATGTGTATACATGATTGATTTTTAGACACACAAATGGTGCCATTAAAGACAATGCCACTTGTGGATTTACAGCTGAGCATGTACTTATAGTTTTGCAGACTCAGGATATGGTAGTAACCAGGTTGTTCCATAAAAATCCTCTAATTTCAGTCCTGGAATTCAGTTATCTCAGGTGATAGGTAGTTCTTAAAACTAGAAGTGCTGAAAAGTCATTATTGACATTCACTGCCTTTAATAGTTGGTAACTGGCTTATGGCTACTCCAAAAATTATTATAGTGGTGATATTGTCTTGACAGACCATATTGTTATATCCAGGATAGCATGTGCAAAAATAACTTACAAAGTATTTGTACCCCTAAAATATTTTTATAAATATTGTCTACTAGGGATTTCAAATATTGTTTCATAATAATTGCAAATTACAGTACAAATTTTTGAAAAGAAATATATTCATTAAGACTGGCTTGACCAAGACACAAATAATATTAGGTTATGACCTCAAATTAGCACTTCAAAGTGCTTGACTTAGAAATATGCGTTATTTTGCCCATTCCATGGGTTTTAATTAAGAAATATTCAGACTATTTAGGGGTGTTGCTGAGAGAAGTTATTATAAAACCATTTATTGCTATTTGAGTGAAAAATACTGTTCTATTATGAAATTGCACTAACTGAATGGTCTACTTATTTTCCTTTGTTAAAATCTGATCAGAAATTTTGAATTTCCGGAGAATCCTAGGTTCTTAATGCTGGTGAGTTTTGTTCAATTCATAATTTTGTGACAGATGCTATGAATAGTTACAAGATCAGATGAGGGGCAGATCCCTTGCTCTGAGCATGAGGATATAAGAGTTAAACTCAACAAGGGAAAATAAAATTCTGGAGAACAGCAGGGATGTACCTGAAAACAGCCCTGATTATCCTTGGAGTGGGCTCAGTGATTCCTCAGAAAATGCAGATCCTTGGATTGTAGAATTGCTAGAAAGCTCAGAGAACTGTTGATCTAAAGGCTGGCTTTTTCAGGGCTTGGGCTATAATTCAGAGGTTCAATGCAGTGAAGGTGTCTGCCAGCACGGACAAGAAGCTTCAAGAACTAGTGTTTCTGCTGCTTTTCGCTTTTCTGGTTTGAAATGCAGGAGAAGCCCTTGCCAACAAGGAGGGACAACACCACAGCACGCAGCAAAGGGCCAGATCTGTCCTAACCTCCTCAGGTTTGTGAGGTGAGAGCACGTGGTCAGTGTTGTTCTCTCCACTTTAAGGACGGGCAGCTGCAGTGGCTCTTGTGCTGAGGAGCTGCTCTGTTCTCCTCAGCCTCAGCTCCCAGGCAGCCAAGGGCAGCAGGCTAAAGACAATGTGCATTTCCCTGAGTTTCAGGATGTATCTCTGCTGGTGCACTGAGATGTGTGTGTGTGTGCCTGTGCTGAGCTTGAGGAAGCTCACGAACAGACCGTGCTACTTGTCTCTCAGAGCCCCAGGGCACAGCAGCACCATGGCACAAAAGCACCTCACTACTCTCCTGCAGCTCCAGGATGTTCACACCAAGCAAAAAAGCCACAGCTCTTAGCTGTGAATGAGGTTAAACATATCACTGAGGCTAAGGGATTGGAAGGACTGACTACTGCCCTCCTCTTTGTGCAGCACTGATGGTAGCTGCAGGACATGCTGAATCTGCTGCGGCGTAGCTCGGGCTGAGCTCTTCACTTTCCTGACAATTAGACTGGAAACCATACTATGCTGATCATCTGCTCCCCTGATTACCTCACTGCAGGAAAGAGCTGAGGTGTGAGGGAGAAAATGCCATTTCTCTGCAGCCCTTCTCTGCCCCAGAGATACTCTGACTTTTCACCACTGCCAGCCAGGAGGGGATAGTGCCCTGCCAAGCTGATCTACCCATGTAAAATACCAGACAAAGGCCATGTTTGCTTCTGTACCACCTTAGCAGGAAATGCTCTTGTTCTGGCCATGAATGACTTCACTCTTGTAAGTCTCAGGTGCTACTTGGAAGCTGCAGCATCTCAGGTTTTCCTCTGGGCTCAGCAGAACCACAGGCAAAGGTCCTCTATGGACTTACAAGGCTAAAAGAGTGAAATAACACGATGTATTGCACAGGGTTTGCTAGAGCCCATGTCCTGCCATGGGCTGTCTGCCAGTGGGGAGGGTCTGCCAGCACCTCCCAGTTACCAGCTTGTCTGCAGGACTCTGCCTTCCACCACAATCACTGCACAAGATTGCACAGGATGCACAAATGCCATGGGGGCCACCAAGCACAACAGAAGCCCCACCACTGTCCTTTCCCTCCAGGAAAGCACTGAAAGTACCTGCCTGTCCTGTCTGCTCTGCAGCAATGCCCACCCTGTGGGAATGTCCCTTGCCAGAGAGATGTCCCATCCCATTCTGACATTTACTATCTTGCTTTTATCCATGGCTTTCAGTGATAACATGGCCATGACTGCTGCCTCCATCTCCCTCAGCAATATGCCATCTTAGCTTTCCATAGTCTGATGCTGAGCTAAAGTCTCCCTCTGAAAAAGGGGTAAAGTTTGGGGGAAAAAAGCAAGCATGAAATGGAGAAGGATAACTGGTATTGCCTATTAAGAAGGACAACATGCAAAATTATATGAATGTGACATTAAAGGTGTGAATGCAAAAGGGCAGGTAATATGGAAGTTAGACCCTTCATTTTTAAGCTTAATTCATAATGAATTAAGTTGCAAAGTCATGATACAAAATTCTCTGTGGGGCACAACCTCTGTTCGTGGATTACTTTTGTACACATAGTTGGGGCCAGAAAGAAAATCACTTGTAGATCTCTGTTAGAATTTCTTCTTCTTTCACCATTGCTTTATCTGCTTTTATTCTGATGTCATTTATACTTGTCTTTTTCTGGGCAATAGTGACACATCATCCATACAAGGTGCAAAAGCAAAACAGTCTCCCAAATTTAGATACCAATGCTCACTAATAAACAACTGAGATTTTTTAAGTGAGTTGTGTAGTGCTATGTGCTTCATTTGGATATGTTGTATCCAACCTTGCTTTGGTTAAAGAGGTGTTTAATTAAAAGGACAAAATGTTGGCAATTCAGTAAATATCACATTAATTTAAAATCATGTAATAACTAAACGTGCATTAATGAAAGATTCATAAATTGCACTCATAGCTGTTATTTTAAAGATTGCTTAGCTCTTTTGAATGATTATGCAGCAGTTACAGTTTGTCTTATTTTGCAGAGGCTGCCCTGCTCAGTAGCAGCCACCACATTGCAGCATCTGGGGTACAGCAGCCCCTCCACTCTGGCTGCCACTTACACCTTGGCCCTGCAACGCTGCCCTGTTGCCTGCAGCATTCCCCAGGCTGCTGCAGGACCCTTCCGAGCGCGCCAGCCGCGCTCCCGGTGCTCCCAGCAGTGCTGTGTGGAGTCGGTGTTGTGAGCAGTGGAAATGGCTGCTGGTGAGGAGAGGATCCTGGAGGTGCTAACAGTGGCATCATAATGAGTGTGAGGCCCTTATGTATGGGTTTCTTAGTGCTGCTCTTCTGGAAAAATCTGACATAGCCGTGCCTCTTTCCACAGGGCGTTCACAGAACCCTGTGACATCCTAGCAGAAGTGTGACCTATAAATGCTGCTTGGTTCAATAGGTTAGCTCTTCAGTTCTCCAAAATTTAAATAATTCTCTAGTAAATCCCATCTGTTATTCAGAGCAATTTCTTTGAATCCCATCGGTTTCACCCCTATTATCTTCTCCAAGTTCCGCTGCTCATGGTGAGTCAGCATGGTCTAAAAGGCTGAGTGTGAAGAGCCAGAAATGAGACATTTTTCCAGGAGGAAAAGTACATAAGCAGGATGTCCTTTCCAGGTGCTGAGTTAGGGAATTTTATCTCGCTTAGCTAAATTCCCCTTGCAGTTTCTGGTAGGTGCAAAATTTTTCTTTATGTTCTGTCATAAACTCTTCTTCTGTTCTGCACTGCTGAGTACTTACCTCCAGCTCCAGGTTGCATTTCAGTGGTAAGCAGAGCCCTATTGGTTTGTATTTCTTTGTGTTTGTAAATACTTAGAGGTCCCTCTCCATAAAAGGTGCTGCATAAAGTGTAAACTATATTTTAGTATTATGAGCACCATCACTTGCAGGGGAAGCTCTAAATATATTTCACACTTGTTGTAGCCTATCAAATTAATGTAATGATGAACATTAAGGCCTTTCAGACATCAGCTGAAGGATGTAATTTTTTTTCTCAAATTCTTAGAGGATGGAATAAATCCATATGCAGAGATAGTCCAAAAAGCCCCATCTTAGTCTCCCTAAGATCTCTCTCTCTCTAAGATTTTTGTTGCTCTTGTTCTCTTCCTTACGAAGTATGAAAAGATGGGTAGCTGTACTAGATTTTCACTGTGGCCAGATTGATGGCAGAAAAAGTCACCTCTGGAATTCCTCAGTGGAGAATTCCTCAGGTGGAGATGTGGTGCTGGGTTTGGGGGAGCAGGGTTGTGTTTGTAAACTGGATAAATTCAAGTCTATACAATTTGGACAAAAAAATATCTCATCATTCATTCATGAAGAAGAGGGAGCTGGTCTCTTATATCATGCATGGTGAGAGGCCAAGAGACAACAGGGACACGTTGAAAATATGACAGTGTCACACTGACACAAGGAGGAGAATTTCCCTGCACTGAGGCAGTGCCACAGTCTGCTCAGGAGACTTGTGCAGTGCCCATCCTTGGAGCTTTCCAAGACTTGCCAAGAGAAATCCCCAAGCAGCTGATCTGCTTGAAGATGGTTGGGTGAGGACCATGCTGAGGTCCCTTCTAACCTGAATTATCCTGTGACTGTGTAGAAATCTTCCTGGCAGAAGCAGTACCAACTGCATCAATAGTTATGGCTAAACAGACTGCCACATCATGTTTACAAAAAAAGTCTTTTCTGGGATTAGGAAGATTTCTGAATAATTTTATTTCTAAAATCCCCTTTTGCAACTTGTCCAAACTTGCTAAGAAAAAAAAGTTTTCCAATGGGCTGAAAAAGAAACTGTTAGGAAATTGGTTTGCATCGAAAGAGGGGGACGGCTAGAAGAAAATCAAACATCGGGTGCTCAGCAGGTACTAATTGGGTGGTTAGTTGTGAAGAAACTGTTTCCCTCAGGTACTGAGATAAGGCAGCACACAAATGACTTGAAATATGGATGTGACCCAATACCTCCCTTTTAATTCAATCTTTTTCCAGCCCATCGCTGGAATTTACACAACGTTTTATTGACTATGGTATCAGAAGCTATCAATTTGCTGCAGCCTCATAAAAATAAAATAGTGATACAGAAGAGAAACTGCTGTGTCAGACACACTTCAGCTATTCCCAGCTTTCCTCGCCCCTTCATCTACCCTCTCATCATAAACATCACTATTCTGTTTGCCTCTTGCTTCTCCTAACCATTAAAACAGGGAACCAAAACCACAGCCCATAGGCTGTTAACATAAGATCCAGAAATGTGTCAAATATTTGGTGTCTGAAATATTTCTTGGCTCCAACTAGTAGAAAGGAGCAAACAAGAAAGCAAATAGCATAAAATCAGGTGTGTCTGTGGGCAAGAGAGAGATAAAAGCAGGGCTATATATTTAAAATAGAGCAAGAGTGTTTTGTCACACCATGATTGCTATGCTAATTTCCCATTTTAATGCATGTTAGTGCAAACAGCTGTGCAAAGTTCATATAAGTGGTGGAACATAAGTAATATTCTTTAATTTAAAAAATTACAAGTGTTTGGTTTTTTTTTTTCAATGAGTTAAATGCATTTTGCTTATCGTGCTTGATCCCTTTTGACATTAGTATCTCCCATGGACCAGTAACAGGATGCACAGTAATAATTTACCTCTTGGTTTAATTGCATGTGTATTAAAACCACCTTGGTTTGGTGAATTCAACAGTAATTTTTGGAATAATACCTTTGTTTTGGCTGTGAAAATCATACACTTTCAGCAATATTGATGCTGTTTACTGCACATGATACATGGTCACACGTCAAAGACAGAGCATTTAACAAAAAAAAGTAAGATGGTTTGGGTTTGGGGTAAAGTGCTTCTGTTGTGGCCATGCGAAGTGGCTCTGGAAAAATATATTTAGTAGTGGGAGCTGCAGGTATTTGGACAAAAATTATGGCCCTGTGTGTCTTGATGCCATGAGGAACCACGACATATTGTTTTCCATAAAGAGACAAAATGTTTAGGACAAAACAGAAGATAAGATCCTAAAACTGCAATCT
Organism: Dicaeum eximium; assembly: GCA_013396995.1. Lineage (NCBI taxonomy): Eukaryota > Metazoa > Chordata > Aves > Passeriformes > Dicaeidae > Dicaeum > Dicaeum eximium. Next base: position 2,341,067 of record VWZP01009941.1, on the reverse strand, counting down.
TCCCCAGGAAGTTTCAAGTCATTCACTATGGCATTTGCTGACAAGAATTGTTCCCATAAGTATATGCCCAAAGAGATAAACTTTATGCTGTATGCCGACTTTATGATGTGATAAAAGTTTGTGTTTGAGGTACCTTACTGATTATCTATTAGGTGGAAGAAAAAGAATAAAACAACCAATTAAACAGTAGCTCTTGTATCTGTATCTTTGCTAACCTTGTAATTGAAAAATGGCCCCAGTTTTTCCCTCCCCCACCCATTTCTATGTAGCATTTCAAGAACTCTGTCCAAGAATATCACTATAAGAAAAAAAAAACCATCATCTCAAAATTATTAAAATCTCTGTGGGAATTCATGATTAATTTTAAGGCCTGGCAGATTAAAATACATTATTATGTACACTCTAGTGCATCCTTTCAGATATTTTCAGAATCTGATTTTGCTCTCTTGATACACACCAATGATTCTACATGTATCTAGTAGATTGCAAGGAATAGATTAGCATTAAAGAGGCAGTATTGTGTTGTTAGGTTGTTATGTGTAACTTGTGCTCATACATTAAGAAAAATGTAGCTGGCATTCCCTTGGACATGACCAGACCCCTTAAAAAAAGGAGAGAATTATTAATAGTTGATTGTAATGCATTTGTAGAGCACTTCTGAAATTCTGACCTTTAGTACATTAACTGGCTTTTTTTGCCCAGCTCCCAGGTAGAGTAAGATCTACAGTACCCTGTTTAGGGAAGGGAAATAATGGATTTATTAGTAGGATTTGTTAAACTTTCAATTCCTGGACATTCTACCTTTAGCTATGGACTTGCCTTTCCAATGATTCTATTGTTCTAAACAGCAAAATCAACAGCATTCAACATCAAGAAGACAGAAAAAGGTGGGTTTTATTTGGGACAGACTGACTGTTTGCTCATTAGTGCAAAGTCATTCATTCACAGTTTAGCTTCATGAATGTTAAGGTTCCTGCTTCAGCCCCCACAGCTGTTGTATTTCTGACCAGAAATCTGAAGACTCATTTAGCAGAAATGTTCCATCATTCAGAAAGATCTTTATCCTCTATCCTGAACAGGTAAGTAGAAGTTTTCTCATGTAATTCTCATGTAATTATGCTTGATACTCTTCCACATTCCACCTACAGCTTGGCCTCCACCTGTGTGAGTTGTGGGCACGTAGCAGGACAAAGGACTCTGACAGCTTTATGGCTCACACTGCAGTCCCCTGTTTATATGTTCAGACATCACACAGGGTTCAGGATCAGACCCAGCTGACCTATCATCACAATTCCCATCTTTTTCCCTGGCTCTGTTATGAAGATATTCCCTCCCTTTCAAGTATTTTCCCCCTAGGTACCACATACTTCACTGAAATTACTGGTGTATTGTACCCATTGTCCCATCAATCAGACCCTCCTGCAGCAGAGATCTCTGCAGGTCATTATTTAACATGGCCACAAATGTCATGCCATCTGCAAACTCTTTCATAATGATTTTATCTTTTCTTCCATGTCACTGATAATGTTAAATGATAGATAGCCAAGAACCAATACCTGCAGAACCCTACTAGCAACCACAAACACAGGCAGTGAGGATTGTTCCTTATAACTACATCTTGAGACATATCTTTTAACTAGCTTTAATGCATTTAACATGAGCCACACTAGTTTTCTGTTGCTGTACTGTGTTAATCAAAATACTTTGAATAACCAAGTAGAATACTTCACAGAACTTCATGTATACTACCTCAATATAATTATCAATTAAATTAGCAATCTCATAAACGTCTTAGGAAGTTAGTTTTACAAGAACAGTTTTCTATAAAACCATGTTAATTGTCACTAGTTAAACTACATTATCTGTCAATCAAGTTCTCTGTCAATAGTCCCATTTCAGAACTCAGGACTAACATCAGACTGAGAGGCCTGGAGCTAATGGGACCATAGTATTTTCTCTTCTTTAAGCACTGGCAAAATGCTGTCTTTCTGTTTCTCCTATGCAACATCTGTGTTGTTTCAAAAATTACTGAAAATCAGTATAAAGGAACAATCTAAATAAAACATCTCTAGAAAAAACAGCTGATGATTTTAAATATTTAGCTTTCAGAATGTCTGTCTATCATCAGTATTGCACACTACTGGGAATGCTGAAAAACAGTTCAACAGTTTCTTATCATTTGGATATAGATCTATTTTTTTTTTCCCTGTATGAAAGAGACAATTTTTGAATGTTTCCACCATTTTGTATTATAAATGTTTATTCTAATAGCTTCATCTTCTTCATTATAAACACACTTCAAGTCAAAATTTTTATTCTTTTAAGTCTAAAAAGATTCTTCTTTTATTTTTCTTTTAACTCTTTATCCATAAATTTCCTCTTGTTCACTAACTTGGATTCTAGTTTGTTTTCATTTTCTGCTTAATGTATGTTCATTAATATTGGCATCTCATTTTATAACTTTTTCATTTTTGTTACAGTGTTTATAGTGCTTATATTTCCATGCTTTCTTAACTCATACAACCTTTTTTTCTGGACTTATGTGAATTTGGTGAGATAACAATTTCTCAAACAGTTCTCAGCTACCATTCATATTTTTCTGCTTAAATTACACAGCTCAGATATTTTAGGCTGTGTAAAATACACATTTCCTAAAGCAACAAACAGATGTATTGGGGGGTTGGGCTGTATTCTGTTTCAACATAACAAACACAGCCAATTTACAGTCCTGAGCAGTTGTCAGATTTTATTTCAGACATAAATTTCTCTTCTTCTATTAGATGAATTCCTGTATAACTTTCAGCATGTTGGATACAATAAACATGGGGTTTTTTGTTGTTCTGTAAGTTATGAAGCTGTCATCCATGCTTTTAAAAAATTCCAAGGACATTTTAGTTCTACCAGCCAGATACTTTCTGCACATGTCAATCACATTGAAGTCTGTTCATGTAATATAACTTTTATCCTCCTATGTTTTATATAAAGAAAGATGTTTAAAGGAATGGTCATCCTGGCTTCTTGTGTGATTTAGAAGCCCAGAGAAGTTGTCAATTGTCACTTCATCTTTTTCCTTATCTGCTATACTTTTGATCATAGCATTTGAGATAATTTCCTTCAGAGCTGCCAATGACTAAGAAGCAAGTAGTGGTGTAGTTGATGCAGAGTGCTTTTCTTCCTCTTCCTTTGCTCATCTGGCTCTTCCTAAAAAAGAAAAAAGCCAAAAAAACCCCAACCAACCAACTGAAAACCCAACAAAAACACCTCCAAAAATGTGAACAACAACAAGAACAAACAAACAAAAACCCACCAAAAAAAAAAACCAAACAAAAAAAAACAAACAAAACAAAACAAAAAACCTTATGAAGCCAGGCATGAAATTATTTTTATTTCATAATAATCACTCAGTCAAATAAAAGAGTTATTTGGGTTTGAAAATCACAGTTGCTTTATTGATTCACAAAAACATTTTCTACATAGCATTACTTATAGACTCAGGACATTCTCAAGCCAGGGGAATTGTCCAACATGTGCTTCCATCTCATTGCAGAAAGACATAAGCAATAGCAAAATGCAAGACAATGCAGAATCAGGCTAAAATGAGGATAAATTACTGTTTGTGGTTTTCAAAGGTGGCTCCCTCTCCAGGTGCCTCAGTCCCTGGATCTGAACAGCAGGAGAGCATCTGCACCATCAGAGGCACAGCACATCCCATTCCCACTGTAACTTACTAAGATCTTTTAGTCTGGAGTTCATTCCCTCCTCTCTCAACCCTAGGTGCCTCTGAGGCAGAAGTCAAGCACTGGCCATGTGAGCTGCTTCTCCAGTTCCTACTCATGAGCTCCAATTAGGGATTGTTTTTGCTGATGTGGCCGTTTTCTTCCCTACATTTCAATGCACCTGCTTCTATGAAGCAGAAATGGTGAGAATAGTGGGAGTGGAGAGAGAATTCTATGGGGGCTCTGATGCCCTAAGGGACATGTGCTGTAAAAATATGGTTATGAACATGCTTCTGCAGGTCCAGTGGTACCTTCTGAAAAATGTATCATGTTGCCTGCTGTGAAGGTCAGGAGCAGTGATGAAACTTTGCATCTTGTAGGCACTGATCTATTGTCAAATATTACTTTTTCTTTCTTTCTTTCTTTCTTTCTTTCTTTCTTTCTTTCTTTCTTTCTTTCTTTCTTTCTTTCTTTCTTTGCTTCCCCTTACCTTGCAGATGAGTTATTTTTATTTCTTTGTTAGTGCAGCTCTGAAGAAAACTTCTCCTTCCTCTGCCACTTTTCTACTTGTCTGAATCTTGGAGTTCAGTTGGTCAGCCTCAGGATTTCCAGCAATCCCCACAGCTGAGCAGGTAGAGCAGCTTTATGTCCTGTCACCCTCCCATACTGACCAGATTGGCTGCATGGGCAGAGGGAAATAACATGCACCTCTTCAGTCAGAGAAATAATGCATGTATCTTTAAATATGGGTTGGAGAAACTACTCTGCAAGGCATGAGATACTGGGTTAGAACAAATTTGTGACACTTGCTCATTACCCAGCTCTGAGACTTGCATCCCTACTACAGTTGTGAAATGAAAAACTGAAGAGCAGGTGGATGGGCTGGTGCAGTATCCTCTGCCACAGGGCTCATCTCCTCACCAGCAGCCACAGGAGAAATAGAGAATAAGGAAAAACAGTGAAATTGCAGGGCAGTTATATAAGATCAGTCAAGACACAGGAGAGAGAATAAAATCAACAAACAGAGGTAGTGGCCACTTCTTGAGATGTATATGAAGATTTGTTTTGGAGGGAAACTTCAAACTAACTGAAAAACTTTCCTATCTTTTTATTTTCTTGGTTGTGTGGGTCAGAGATTGAAGAAATGTATACAAGAAAGTAAGGCAAAACTAAATGCAATTAGTCAAAATGGAAATGAAGATTTAGAAGAGAATCACATGAGAATCAGCCAATATTGTCTAAAATAATTTTAATTTCTAAAAAAAAAAAAAAACCAAAAAAAACCCCAAAAAAATCACAAACCAAAAAAACCCTGGCATTGGTGTATATTTTACTGCCTTTGACACTTTTTTACAAAAAAAACCCCCAAACCTGTAAGAACTCAAGCAGTTTGCAGTGTGTGTTCTTTCCTTAACAGTATAAATGGCAGACTCTTTTTCTGTGTAGAAAAATCTAAACCATCTCACTGCACCATCTGTCCACTGCACCTCAACAGCAGGACTATCTCAACTTCAGAGAGACCTCCTCTTCCTGCCAAACATGTGAGACCACAGCTTCTGCACTAAGCTCTCCATACCTGGGTGGAAGGTACCATTTTTTTGTGCTGCTGCTTTGCACCAAAACTGAACCTTTTTTGTCTGCCAGGTGGGAAGAAGATTGAATATACAGCATCTGCAGTGACTCAATAGGTACATTTACTGCTCAGCAGCTTAAATATCTCCACAAGGAGTTTCATCCTGGGTACTTATCTGTTGGTGACCCAAATGGGCTAAAGAGGAGGAACTTGGGCATGGAGGAGGTCAGGATGTGGAAGTTACTCGTGTCAGGAGGTGATCAGAAAGCTGATGCTGTGCACTTTCCTGCTCCTCAGTGAACTGATTCACTCTGAATGGTTCATTTATTTATGTGACCATCTAGGGGGAAAAAGTCTTTAATTGCAGGCTCCATAATGTGTTCTTCACATTAAATTCCAAAGTGCTGATTTCAGTGGATTCTGTTTAGAGGTCCATATAGTTTTGTTAGTGAACTGTGCTCATTCTTTAACTCTCTTGGTTTTGTTGACGTTATATTTTTTATAACACTATAAATCACCTTTGGAAGACAGCTAACAGTTACTATCCCCTTTGTACAGAGGAAGAACAAGTTATGACACTAGAAACAGCAATATACATTTGCCCCAGTGCAATCTATGTAGGGATAAAGTACAACTCAATATAGAAATGAGAAGTGAATTTCATACTTTGAAGTAAAGATCACCTTCTTAAACCCTAGTGTTCAAATTTTGGCAACAGTAGATATATTTCTTTCTTTCATCTCTCCTTCCACCTTTGAGCAAGTGGTTTTTTGCCCCCAAAGACACTATCTTTCCATGTCTTCCTACTGCTTTTGTAGCTGTTCTTACAATACAGAGGAACAGTGCAAAAAAGGCCATCCAAAAGTTTACTGTCTTTCACTGCATCCAGAGATCAGTCTCAAGAGTGCAGAGACCTTCATGAGGTCTAAAACAAAAAGATCAGTCTTGGAAGTCAGCTTTTCCAAATGTTAGAGATTAGTTCTTCAGGAAACAAAGTCCTGCCAAGGATTTCTCTGACAGAAGCGTGTTTATTATGTGAGTAAATTTGCTCACATCTCTTTTCCAGAAACCCAGGTGTTGTGTACAACATGATTCATCTTCTAGGTTGTGAACTACATTTTAACCCTCATTCAGAGATGCTAAACTCATGGATGATGGTGAAAAACAGTAAGGTGAACTTGCCCTGCAGCCAAGATTTTAAAGGCATAATAACTCTACTTTTTAGATAGTCAGAACTTAGTGAACCATTGAAAATGACCCAGTTCATTGAGCACAGCCAAACAGATGGAATTCCAGCCTTGCCATGCTTGGGTGACTCTCTGAACAATACGAAATCTTCCTTCAAATCTGTCCCCACCGAACTTCCTGCCTCATGCACATAATATTTGGGTACGTTTTGGCCACTTGTCAGTTCAGCTCACCATATTTTTGGATAGAGCAGGTGACAAATTATTGGCCTATTGTTTGGGTTTTTTTCCCTAGAGCTTCTAAAACATTGTCTGTTTTGTTTCTGGCTTTAAAAACAAACAAAAAAAGGGTCCTATAGTACGGTCTTTGTTGGAAAATATCTCACCAGGCTCTGGTCCCTAAAATGCAGTGGCTATTTTCCCTTTTTTCATTTGACTTTTCTACCACTGAATGCTGACAAAACATATTTACTACACTTTTGTGATTTACAGCAAGCTCCTTGCTCAGCAGCTCTGAAGGACATGGTGGCACTGTGGCCACCAATGAGAAACCACCAGTACAACCTGTGAGCTGCCTGCTGCTGCAGGGAAATAAGGGGGAAAATAGAGTAATTATGGCAAAAGTAAGCATAAATACAGTCAGAAGGCTGCCTTCACTTCCTATGGGGCAAGAGCAGAGAAAGATGAAGGATGGAAGGCTTAGGGTAAGGTATTGATTTGCTAAATCAGTGCTAAGCATGGCAGAAACCTTCTCTTGGAGCTGTAGTATTGTATGTTCTCCTAAGAGCAAACTGTCCAGGGCTCTGGTGCTCATGGACTGAGAGCAATGAGCAAACCTGGCTGAGGTGGGCTTCAAGCTAAGTGCAGGAAGCTGTGCTCAGAAGTGCTGTAGGACATAAATATTCCAGCATGCCTGAACACCTTGGAAAAAGATCTCCATTTTAAATTAATTTTGAAGTACTTTTAGCAAGCTCCCCACTCCTCTTGCTCAAAAAAGTCGTAGAATCTAGTTTGTTTCTTTTTTAGTGAACTGGGAGTTGATTGAATAGATACTGTTTGGTGTCCTGGTTTTGTCTGGGATAGAGTTTCTGTTTTCTCAGTAGCTGGTACAATGCTCTGTTTTAAATTCAGGATGAGAACAATGCTGCTAACACACAGATGTTTCAGTTGTTGCTAAGTACTGCTTAGCTTGGGCATTTATTTGCCAGTTGGGGTTAAACCATGACACTTGGGAAAAGAAGGACCCACACTAATACACCAAAGGGTAACTAAGAAAAAACAGCCTGCTGAAGACATTCAGCCTGTATCAGATCACATAGCTGTGGCATGAATATGGAAATACTCATCCACTGTGCCAGGGAAAGGCATCATCTGAAATAGAGAGGTGACTAAAATGCAAGAAAAGGAGCATGGTCTGGGCAGGCACAGAGAAGGGCTGGAAGGCTCAGGGGAATGAAGATCTTTTTGTATGTGAGACCATAGGGCATTTATTTTGTGTAAAAAACAAAGGCTCTGAAAATATATTTTCCCTCTGGCTATGTGCATGTATAAGGCAAGTAAAAAGATAAACACAGGGATGGAGAAGAGTCTTCAGGACAGTGTATGCAGAAGCACACATGGGTATAGGCTGATTAGGAGGGCTTCTACTCAACTGCAAGGTGGCTCTGAAACACTTGAAGAAAGCACATGGGCTTCCTGCTAAACTGGGGTAAGGAAGACCAGCAGAGCCCAGTGGGTATATCACATGGTTTCACATAAGGAGGGGCTCCCTGGCCCAGGGGTCATTTATCAAGTAAAGATGCCTGCACCTGTAATTAGTACTTGGTATTTTTCCTAGGAGAGACATTATCAGGTGTAAAGGCAAAATCTCTCCTCTTTTCCAGGTAGGTGTGATGGCCCTCTCCCAAGGCAATGCAGCCAGGTTTGTCATCTACCTTTGCTATACCCATTTAGCAAATGAAGGGCTGATTTTCAAATGCTTTCCACCTGCACCTTGTTCACTGCCTTTTCTTTAAGAACACGTCCCTGAAGCCTCTCTGTGTGGCAATGGGGGACAGTAGAGGTACCTGTAATCCATTAACCCCAGCACCAATGGCAGTGGCTATAACAGCGTCCTTGGCATGTGGGCAAGCCCCTATCATCCTGGAAAGGTTTTAACCACTTTGTACAAGTGCCTCCCTCTTCTGTTCCTCTGTGTGTGTACACCAGTTAGGTTACAGACAGCTCTGCTGCATGCAAATGCAGCCACACCTGCAATGGCCCTGTTCATCACACAGCCTTGGTCAGCAGCCCCTCCTCGGACAGGCAGCATCCAGTGCTGAGTCATGAGCACATCTGCTCCTTTTCAGGGAGCTGGCACAGATACCTGCTGTACTACCTCCTGGGTGAACCAAGAAGGGAAATAAAATGCAAAGAACTTACTGATCATCAAAAACAGTAACTCACATGAGAGGAGTTCTCCTCTGGTAGCTGTCAGCTCAGACTATAAAACACTTGAGGATGCTCCAGTGGCTGGGTGAGGTTTATATCCATCCTCTGAATTCTCCAAGTACTCCTGTTTGGGGTACTCTGGGATTTACTAACACTAGGTGGGCCACACCATAGCCCTGTGGTAGGCAAAGATCACACAGGTTTGTAACCATACACTGGCTGGGATGCTGGGGTAGCCTGACTACCGCCTCACAAAACCATTTTCTGTCCTGTCTCAACTGGGGCAATTGCCATTAGGCTCTCCTGGCTCCATGCAGCCCTGAACCTTGCAGCAGGCACCCTAGAGTCCAGAGGCAGCCATTCCCTGGAGCCCACCATCAGCACAGATGGGGTTTAACTCGCTGGCTCATAACCCCTTCGATGGGCTGGCCTCGCTGGGCAGAGGGCAGGGCAGGTACTGCCAACCACCCTGGTCTGGAGCACCTTCCCCTCTTGGGAGGTTGCATATTCTCTGCTGAAGGCAAATAATCTTTGTTAAGCCCCTTCCCTAGCCACAGTGGCATCCATTTAACCAACAGAGAGAGGCAAAAAGCAATCATCTTGTGTGATCCAGCGGGAAGCTGGACAAGGAGAAACTATTCACAATATATTAATGCCTGGCTTGAGCCTAGTAAGTGTTATAATTAGGTGGCATTAATTAGTGCTGGAAAAGACTGTCATATTTTATACCGAACCTTCAGCTAAAAGATAGGAGCAGAATACTTTTCTTGAAAAAAATTCCATGTATATTTTCTTGTTTTACTAGTAGGGATTTTTAATCAGTTGAATGAACTTGTATGTACTAGTTAACTTTGCTGGAGTTTAGTGGTTGTATTTAAAGCAGATTTTATCCTAGAATGATATTAATTTGATAGGATCCCTGATCTGTAAAACCATTGGTTATCTTGGTCTCTCCTGATAAGAAAAAAAAAGTGCCGAGGGTTTCCAGTTGGTGAGCACATTTGGGCAGAATCTTTCACACGTCACAAATTGCAGATGGGAGGCAGTGATCTCGAACATGCAGTCACATTGCGTGACCATCTGACACCTTCCATTTAGAAAAATAATACTTTCCTCACAGCATACGCTCCCTGCTGCAACCAGCACCAAAAATTATGCCTGGGAGAGCTGTTCCTCCTAGACTAAGGTCTTAAATATTTCTTAGGCTGCTTTTAAAAGATTCATGCAGCAGCACCACCTCGCTCACATCCTGCTAAACCAGAGAAAATACTGAAATTCTTCCCCAGACGGTGTTAATCACAAAATAGCTGAGAAGAACAAAAGGGGGAAAAAGACAGCAGGAAAATTATATACTCACACTAGCAGCGTGAACAATGGAAGGCTCTTGTTGTATGTGTAATTCAAACATGTCTATGTAAAACATTGCATGGAGTTATTTCCTATTGCTACCAATTTCTCAGCTGCATAAAATCCCGTAACTATGTGGAAGTTCAGCTTTCAAATGCCCTGGTTTTGTGGTTAATTCCTTTTGACAATGTGGTGTACTGATGTTCATTCATTTGACATAGCAATGACCATTTCAGGGTGTCCTTTGCTATATATTGAGGTGTCAGTAGTGATAAAAAAATCTTTACTGTTTAAGGACAAAGGCATGTGAATTTAAAGGGTGACATCTCACACTAGCCTATTGTGTCCTCTTTGTTACTATGTCCTAGCAAAAAACAAGAATAAAAATTAACCAACACTCATTCTTTCTACCCAAATTACAAGGCTGACTAGGAACATATATATTAACCCATGTTATTATCAGCTGTAGCTTGGTGTGACCTGAACCAGGAGGCAGCTCCTTCTGTTCTACCTGAAGAGTGTAGTCCTAAAGACTTAAATCATGTTTTCCTATTCATCTGCCTAGCAGATGTATCCCCACAGACACACCAGCCAAGTACTAAATTTCTGCAGTGTCTTCCTTCCCTCATCACACCATCACCATTTCAGTCTCTGAGTGCCATTGAGATCTGTGAAGAGGAGGTGCCTGTTTAGGTGTTAAAATGTTGGTATTTTCCTAGAGGGTGGGGCGCTGGTTGGTTGTTGTACTGGTGACATTTAGCAAATTGACTGGAGGGCAAACATCTCACCTCATTTTGTACAGGGATATGCTGCTCTGGCTGCTGTGAGCCACAGAAAATCCCTGCAGGGACCTCTCACATCCACCTAGCAGGGCTGAGTCAGCACCTAGGACAAGTCTCCTCCCAATACTCTAGCAGGGACTCCTCCAGCCTCCAGCAGTTTTATTGGCAGTTTTGTGTCACTGCAGATTTCCAGATGTTTCGGCCATCCTGAACCCCCCGTGTAGAAATGTGGGTGTTGCAAACACCCATCATGCAGAAATAACAATTAACAATGAACTCATGGACCGGAGAGGAAAGGCTCTGTCTTCTTTCCTGTCTTCTGATGTGCCAGAAGCAGTGATGAGGCCACACCTCGGCACTGGTGAGGCTGCACCTTGAGGGCTCTGTCCAGATCTGGGTGCTTACTACAGGAAAGACAGTGATGTGCTGTGTCCAGAGGAGGGCAGTGAAGCTGGTGAAGGGTCTAGAGAGGTTGATGTGAGAGAGATGGGGTTGTTTATTCTGGAGAAAAGGACACTCAGGGGAGACCTTATCACTCTCCACCACTGCCTGAAAGGAGGTTGTAGCCAGGTGGGGTTTGGTCTCTTCCCACTGCAAGCAACAGGATGAGAGGACATAGCCTCACACTGGATCAGGGTGGGTACAGCCTCAACATCAGGAAAGGGTGGGTAAGCACTGGAATGGGCAGTGTAGGAAGTTGTAGTCACCATCCCTGGAAGTTGTCAAGAAATGACAGGATGTGGCTCTTAGTGCTGTGGTTTAGTTGGCAAGGTCATGTTCAATCACAGGTTGGACTCGATCTTAGAGATCTTTTCCAACCTTATTGATTCTATGTTTCTAGGATCTTTTCAATGCCCCAAGCCCTGAACTGGCTCTTTGAGAGCCAGTTTGAGAGACTAAATTCTCCAAGCTCCTGTCTTGTACTTTCCAGCTCAGGCCTCTGCAGACTTCCTGCTTCCCACAGCATCCTCTCCTGCAAGGTCTTGCTATGCTGCAGCTGTGTGAAGACTCTGTGCTGCTTTCACAAGGCACACATGACTTCTGGGCATGGTGTTACCCACTGCCTGTCTCCTGGCAGAAGAAGGTGAGCTCTGTCCCTGGCAGAGTGGTGTGTGCTGCACTTCTAGTGCTGGGGTTGCATGCAGTGTGCAGTTAGTGTGTCTGCACCAGGATCCACAGGCAAGGAAAGCACTGTGCATGGAAGCTGGGAGGACATGGAAGCACTGGTTCATGGCAAACAGCCGAGATGGGCACGAGGGAGAAGTGCAGCTGCCTAAATCCCGCTCTAGCCCCCACTATGGGTGTGCACACCATCATGGCCAGTGCCAGCACCTCTGCTTCCTTTCAGGTGGGTGTCTCCTTTGTGTGTTTGGCTACACAGAGGCCCCTCCTGCCAGTACCACCAACAGCCTGCTGGATGTGCTGGTGCCTTCTGGCCCCACAATCAGCTGCTCCATCTCCCCATGTGGTCACAGACTGCCCTGTACAGCACTGTGGAGAGCCGGGGTTGCAGTTTTAGGGTGTTGCAGGACTGGTTCACTTTGGGCACTGAGAAAAAATTTTTCCCCTTGGAGCTAAAATTTTCTGATTCTGAAGTATCTCCCTCCTGGGATTATTTAAGCAGAATATGGACTTAAACCTTTCATTTTAACAGTTTATAGGCACCTATATAGATCACCACAGGCTGTGACAGTTGCCTTGTAAGGAACACAGGCCTCAGGTTTTCTTCCCAAAAGCAAAGATCAAGTGGTGGTTCTAGTGTCCATCGCAGGAAGAGAAAAAACTAATGACTTTCCAGAATAAGCTCTCCTCCCCAGTGGTAGTACTGCCTGCAGGGTGAAGCCTGGGGGTACTCAGAATGGGAGCCAAGTCCTCCCTGTGGCTCAGGACAGGCTACATTATTTTGGGGCAGATGGTTGGACACCCAAAACCCAGATTTTCCACCTTGAATCCCACTTTTCTGACCTATTAGATTAAAAGTTGTGACCTGCTTCTTATATCTCATCCTTGTGTCTGCCAGGAGTCATCACTGTGTCTGGATCAGCAAGGCTGAGCCAATTGGTGAGCTTGTCTCATTATCTCCTTGCCGAAAACTTACAAGCGTTACTTATTCTTGGATACTTGTAATTTTTATGCTTTTCCTACCCAGAAGATTAGCTCAGGCATAGCAGAGCTCAGAGCACAAACCCATCTTTTGGCATTAACTTATCCTGGGCTGGCTGTCATTTTACAGTACTTGCACAAAAAGAGTAACTAGCAACAGCACTTACAAATCATAGATTATATTGTATTGGTTTAGCTCATATTGTTTGCCTTAAATTTATATTGTGCTTTAAATGTCACCCATTAAAATTATTAGGGAAAGGTTTGCCCTCAGTTTACAGCCCCTCTCCCCAGCAGATCATAAGAGAAGCTGCTGCACAGTTGTCCTCACCTCCTTTTAGTCGTGCTATAGGAGTCAGAGAGAGTGTCCAGAGAGTTGTAACACAGCCTTGAGCTGTTTCACGTCCAGAGATTTCAGTTTGTAAACACAGGCACCAAACCAGGCAAAGTGCCTTAGAAAGATGCATTTCCTTTCATTCACCCCCACCCTAAATTCTTGCCTTCTGTTTGGGTGCAGTTATTCAAAAGTGGATAAGGGACCAAAAAGCCTCACCCTGCCTTTGGCAATAGGTTTTTCTGAGTTCCCATCTGAGCCTAAGGAAGGCCATTCCTTTTTCTAGGAGAGTACTTTAATTAATGTATTCCTTCTGACTGTTGTTATTCTGTCTCATGTGTTGCTTTGTATTTTTCTGTCTGTCCTCCCATTAAGAACTGTGTTTACTCTAAAACACAGTTCTTAAATAGCTTCAGCCGTGCATACAGAACTTTCTGTGGATGTTCTTAATCTGTGAAAACGAGACAGTAATGCAGAGACAGTAATGCAGCCCTAAGCACAGAGATGCCAGTGACACTTCTTCAGTGCCTTTAAACTGGTGAATGTGATCTTATTTTGGCTAGTGACAAATCCTGGTGATGACATGTCAGCAGTGTTTACACAGAAGTCAGACAGTGCGAAATTAACCCTTTTCAGCACTGCTCTCAGGGCAGAACAAAGCTGTTGTTTCCTTCTGTGAGGATGAGGCTGGCAGAAAAGGAAGAAACTTGTATGGAAGAATTGCCAAAGGCCCATCTGGAGGGTCAGCAGAGACCATGCAAAGCCGGCCATGCTCTGTGAGACAAACTGAACAAGCCACGAATTTCTTTTGAGTTGTCCTGGGCAGAGTTTTCCACACGCATCCAATGAGTGCAACAATTTGCGCAGATCTCCTTGATGTGAGTTTGAACCAAAATCCCAGCTATCTTCCAAGATCATCTTTGCCATTATATACATGATGCACCGGTCTCTCAGCTTCTGTAGGACATTTTAAGTGTGATACAAAGCTAGACAAAGTTTAAGTGAGAAACTGGAAATATATTTTGCCATGTAACCCTCTGCCGGCTCATTAACAGCATGGGTAAAGCCTTGTGCAAACCTGATGTTTCATTGTTGCTAACCAAAATAGCTGTAAAGCTGAACTGAAGGAATAGGTCAGCTTTGAGTGTATGTGCACAACAATATACAAAGAATTCTAGACTTTGCTGCTTTCTTGTTGGCTTTGTTTGGAGCAAACAGAAGTGCTAGCTGTGCCTGAGAATCTGTAGGGTTGCCTGCACAGGTAAGGGAGGAAAGTGTTAATTAGGAAAAAATCACTTAGAGCTATTAACCTGTCTCTTTCAGAGATTTTATTACAGCAGCAACACCCTTCTTTTTCCAGATGTGCTGAGCAATTCTAGTTACCCTGGAAGTTTAAGGTAGGTGCAGACATTCGCTTTAAGAATTATGTTGTATCATACTCACCATGTGAGCTCAATCCCTAAAATACTGCTTGGAAGCAACTGCCCTATGGCTCTTGATTCTGAAATGCAAGCTGAATTAAACATAACCACCAAGGACAGACTTACTGTGGCCTGTGTCTCAGCTCATGCTTTTGCAAAACGCAGGTACCTTTTACAGACAAGTAAGATAAGGCATAAATCTTCACACCTGATGCAATACACGCTGAAAAGCCAAAAAACTGTGATAAAAAAGAAAAATAGCAGGAGGGGTCTGAATGTTTGCTTCCTGGCACAGTTTTCCCATTTTAGGAATTTGATTTAGGTTTCAATTGCCCCTTACAGAGAAAGGAACGGCAGTCTTGTTCCTGAGGCTCTAGAGTAGCCAAACTCCTCTCTCTTTGCTTTTTGGTCATTGGTTGTGCTCTTCAGAGGCCACTTCATCATGTTGTAAGGTAAGACAAGACTGTGACCCAGATTCTGTTCTCTTGGGTGCTGTGGCTCAGCTGTACATACTAATGTTGCTTGGGGTTTCACTGTTTCCACCCTTCCTACTGTTCAGTTAAATTTGATTTCCCACTGCAGCACATAAAGAGCAACAATACATGCTCCAAGGCATCATCTCACACCTCTTTGTCCTCAGCCATGAGAAAAAGTCCCTTTTAAAGGCACTTTGCTTGCATTCACCTGGCTTCTGCTTTTCTTTATATTATGTAATACTTTCATTGTGTTTTCCTATGATTCTTTCCCCAAGATCTTAGATAAAACACAGAACACTAAACAGATTTGCAGTTACTTCCCAAGGCAATAAAAGCTAAGGGTCAAATGAAGGAGAAAACACAACTTCAAGGTAGACCCATAAAACGTTTTTCATTTCAGGGGCAGCAAGGGAGTCTGCAGTAGAGATGCCTGCCTAACAGCTGGTTGCCATGTCCTACAAACACTTTTCCTGCTGGAAGCATGTTGGAAGGCATTTTAAGGGCAGTGCTGGTTAAGGAGAGTCAGCCCAACAGTCAGCATGGAAGGATCTTTGGAGTCACGAATCCAGAATAATCCCCAAAGGATCCTTTTATATCTCATGTGACGTAGTATCCTTCAGAGTTTGATAGTGCTTTAATCAAGTAACAGTATCTCATGTGCATATGGTGGTGTGCATTTTTCACTGGTTCCTCAGAGGCTCCTCCCTGTCTCTCTCAACTTGGCAAGCAGCTGGAATTACATATCCCTTACACTCATCAATTGAGAAAACACTTTATTGACTGCACCTCTTGCTGGTTATTTATGGAGTGGGGAGAACAAAACAAGCATAGGGCCAGGCATGGCTTAAGAGGAAAATCCCCCTCTCTGGAGCTGTGGCCAACTCACTTACTGTGATGAAAGACAATAATAATGCTAAAAATGAAACAGACAATGTAGTGCTGACAACTTCGTTCCTGAGAAAAGGATAAAGGATTTGAAAAGGTTCTGAAGTATTTTCCAAAAAGATCACTTTGCCCATGACAGAAAAGACAGAAACATGGCAACAGTGGTGTTAGCACACTAGAGCTGGGGAATAAAAGCTCACAGCTTAATTCCAGTGTCTGAAAGGGTCATATGACCATCTGATTCCATTTCAGCAAATCATCTTCTATGCAAAGCTTGTGCCTGTTTGTTGTTCCTTTCTTAGCAGCAGAAGCGATGCTTCTGAATGTGCACGTCTGCCCTACACTAATATTTTTTAAAGGCTTTTAGTTTTATGCTCGACATCTTCTCTGCATGAAGTCCTTTTCTTCAGACAACTCAAGAATACTTTTAAAATATTTTTTTATTGTAATTCTGGTGACCACAGCATAGGGAGCTTTCAGAAGGATGCAGCTCACTGGAGCGATGGGGAGGGTGGAATTCAGCCCCCCGCACGCTCCACCAGGCTGTGCCCTGCCAAGCTTTCTCCTGCCTTGCCTCCTTGGAGCTGCCCTGTGCTGGTGAGTTAAAAGAAAACTGCAGCCATATCATGGGGGCCAACAATGTGGAGGTACAGTGTGAGAAGCACTTGTCACCATGAATAAACATTGAAATGTATTTTTTTTTAAGTTGCTAATTCCGCTTGGCATTTCTGAGCCCAGCACTGAAGGCATCCATCTTGTTAAAAAGTGATGTCATTTGTGACAGTAGTAGTATTAGAAGAGACTGCAAAGGAGCTTTCAACCTGCTTTAATAATGATTTAACAACAAGGAAAATAATCAATATTTTAGGGATACATTTTCTACCATGCCTTTAGTAGACTCCATTTTTGCCCATACAGAACCGTGTCTACAGATCTGATGGTGAAAATATCTGAGTGCATGTGTCAAAAATGTACATGGGAAATAATGCACCTGCAACACTTGCAGCCCAGCACTGAGTTCATACTGTGAATTCATAAAGTGAATTAAGCATCCCTTTGTCTTTACCCACTGTCTGATAAAACCAATCCTATCTATCTCTCTGATGAATCTAGACAATAAATATTATACCTATTTTCTCTTACATATTCTTGTGTTTAAAAACAGCCAAAAAAACCTGGGGAGCTTTTGATATAGTGCAATATCTAGTACAAGGCACCAAAATGTCATTTACTGATAGAATTGGATGACATTTGAATTTCACATCCTGGTCACAAAATGAGATTATGGCATTCTAAAGTGCTTGGGTAATTGATGTGCAGATTTTTTTTAAAAAAGTGGATTATCCAAACTGAATGGTTTACAAAGGAAAAAAAAAAAAGGAAAGAAGCTCACTTTTCTTTGTTTTTAATGCTGATTCATTCCATTGCTATGCCACTAAAAACAGAAGCATTTCAAATGGCTTAGGGGTCTTGTTTGTTTGCTTGTTTTGGCTGAGTGAATTGTTTTTACACAATTTCACTCCTAAATAAGAAATATTCTTGTAAGACTATTTAATCAGAGAGAAAGTTCCTGAAAAGGTAGGTGTGGAATCTATGCCCTCCCTTCTTGTGAGAAATAGACTAATATTTTCTGGACTGGGTAATAATTAGATTAGTTAGTAGTAAATTAGTCAATATTTTAACTGAAAAGTCCTCTGAAGTTTTTAAATCTGTGTCACTCAAAATCACTATTCCCCTAAAAAATATTGGTTCTGCAGCAAAATTCTCTGTATGGCCTCATTTCCCTGAGGTTCTTTTTAATATATCCCCGAGACAGATAAATATTCACATTATTATTTAAAGTAAGTCATACTAATGCTAATAGTAGCATAATGAACTTTGGTTGGTTTATAAGAAGCTTAAAAAGAAGCTTAGATGATCTTTTAGATAATTAGAAAATAATCAGACACAGAATATCCAAAGGGTTGATTTCTAAGGGCCTTGTTTCATGTATGTTCAATTCATTAAGTCACATTCCCACTTTGAAGTTAATGGGAGTCTCTTTCCCTACAGCACCACAGGATTTGACCCAAGGTCATGGATGCCACAATACTGATGAATAGTTTTGCCAGCTTTTTTTCTCACAAATAAAATCCTTGTGGATATTTGGCCAGTGAACGACTCGTGGTGATAATGTTAAAAAGTCTTGTTTATGTCTTGCAAGAATAATAGCCACATTTTCATTTTAGAGCACATCTGATAAACACACCTCTGGAAACTGATGCTCAGCTCACCTGGAGCTGGATTGGGGTCTATTTTTAGTGGCTACGCAATTGGATTATTCCATGCAGGGGATGCTCTGTACTTTAAAACTTGACATCATACACAATTTTACAAGTGTAAAAACCAAATGACTTCTCCCTTTTGATTTTAATTCAGACATTTTCAATCTGGAGGTGGCCCAGCTGTCATAAAACACAACAAGGGAAGTCAAGACAACATGGATGGGTTTATGCTGTGGAGGCTGGGAGGGCAGGGACAGGGTGGGAGAGCTGCTAGGGAGCTGCTGGAGTCCCCAGCTGAGCAGAAAGCCTGGTCCAGAGACCAAGCTGCAGGTGTGCAGTCCCAGGCCAGCCCTGATGGAAGGTGCCACGTGTGACAGGAAAGGGATGTGGCTATGGGTGGTGCTGTGCACCTCTGTCGCTGCACGGTGCTCAGCTCTGTGAGGGGAGAAGGGGGTCCCTCACCTGCAGGACAGATGTCACGTGGAACAGCATTTCCTAGCAAGTGGCAGGAATTATTAGGGAGGTGGTGAACAACTGTGGATAGAGGACAGCACGAAATGGAGCCACATTGCAAGGGACAAAAAGTGAAAATTGGGAAATCCCAACACTGGGACATTTTGTTTAAATTATATGCTACAGTAAAATTGCTCTCTTTTGGGGGATCTGAGATAGAAATTGACAGTAGGAGTCCCATAAAGCCAAACATTTCCTTTCCTCTGGTCTTACTCTAAATTTATCCCAGATTTGATTAGAAAACAGACTTGTATGAAAAGGAATATGCATTTTCTAACTACCATTCACTAATCCTCATACAACAATGGCTATGACCCTACTAGTCATTCCAGATATCACCGACTTGGAGGATCTGTGTCTCCATAAAGGCGTGTGCACCTGCATAAGAAGGTATGTGAGAGTCTGTGCTCCCATCCCTAGTACAAAGCACCAGCCCAAGATTTCTTAGCTGACCAACTCTGAAATCTGTGAAGTAGAAGAAATACTTCTTTGGACATGGTGCAGAGAGACTTTTGGGAAGTAGAAAGGTTTAGGCAGGATGTCACAGGTATGAAGACAAATGTTCCAGCTGTCTTTATGAGTATGTTTCCAGTAATTTGAGTGTCTACATGTACCCTTGCAAAGTAAAGCCTTCAATGAAGCAGGCAATGGTACTTGCACCTTTCAGAGGGGATGCTGCAGCTGCTGGGAGGTGCAAATAATCCATGCAGGCTTCAGTGTGGTGTCTTTTTCTCCTTCCAATCAATCAGGCTCAGCAGCCAAGCAGGGCATGCCAGGGCATACCAGGGCATCCATGCCAGGAAGTGAGATGATTTGGGAAGCCTTGGTCACCTGTGATCCTGAGGAAGCTCCAGCTTCCCATTGAATAGTAGAGCAATGCTAGGCACAAGGTATTGTGCTGGTGAGCTAACCAAGACACACACAAAAAGGAAATGAAAATAAATCGTGGCTCTCCACACTGGGCTGGTGCAGCTATCCAGTCAACTTAACACTGGAGTACAAGGTTCCAGTCAGCTGGAGTCTTATTCTTCCCCTGAAGAGCCCTGAAAAAAGTTATATTGAAATAAACCTGACCAGAACATATGCCAGAAAAGGTTTCCACTGGAATATATTACTTCCATGACTTGATATCTTCCTACAAAAAATATCCCAGAGGTCTTCACTAGCTTTCCCACTTTATTTTCTGTATGTGTGAACCCAGATCCTCCCAAAGCTACCCATTTGCCCATGTTCTCTCAGTCTACCAAGCAAAACATTTGCAAAGCACTTTGCTAAACCAGAATTTTTAACAAATTTCTCTTCTGTGTGAAATGAAACAACACAATCCTAGACCCCAGCAAGCATCCTAGTTTGGAAATTTTCATTTTTATTTTGAAGAAGAAATACTTTGAATACGTAAGGAGGCAAACAAAGATATTTCAGATGTTTCTATTCTTAATATTTCTCTAGTGTATGTGTTCTTAGAAAGCAAGAGGAATGGGTATGAGGAGGAGTATCATCACACAGATCTAGGAGCTCACTGAAGGGCAGAGAACACTGCAGAGAGGAGAGAGCCACAGGACTATACAAACATACACTATCAGTTATAGGCTGCAACGTCCATGATGGGTTTCTGTTGTCTGATTTTGTTGAAGGTGTGCTCAGCCTTGGAAAGCCTGAAAAGTACAGGAGCAGGGGGTGACAAGTGGTTTAACAATTACAGGATGGTACAACCACGTCACATGTTCTTGGTCCTTGGTCTGACCCTTCTCCTGACCTGTTGTACAACTGCAAGCAAATTCTTTAACTGCTCCAGTCCAAACCCTGCAGTCTGCATCCAGGCGAAACAGTCCTTGCAGTAAAACTCTGTCTTGCTGAATATTTTATGGGTAACCACAATAACACTCTTTGCTTCCTCTTGCCCACAGCAAGATCTTCTGGTACCACAGTCCCCTGAGGGACAAGGCTAAGTGTGCCACGATCAGGCTGTGATCAAAATCAAATCTAACACCAGTGTATAGCAGTGGTGACCCACTTTCACTCTTTATTTTCTCCTCTCCTCTGTGGTTCTCAAAAATCACTTGCCTCTAGCATTGTCACTTCTTTAACTCCCAGCCTAGAAGATCTGCTGTGCCAGAGCACCCCATGACTCAGAGAGATCCAAAAAGCCTGAGCTTAGCAGCATGCCTACTGAACTGAGACAAATAAGATGAGCAGGTCAGTCTGACGAGCTAATCAGAACTCTCCTCTAGGAAAGATTATGCTTCCAGGACATACTCCACATATTGCAGAAAGCATGTGGAATAGTGCCAAGGCAGAGATACCAACTCCAGCATAACCCACGTTCCCTCAGTCTTGCACATCCTCAAGGACAATATGTCTTTTGACCTAAAACTACAAACCTTTAGAAATATAAAATATCTTCCCTCCCTTCTCAGTGGGAGAGTGTTTCTCATCCCATTGTTTTCTCTGGTCCCAACACTGGAGATTCTGCAGCTGCTAAAAAAATATCTCCAAGTGCCCAAGACAGAGTAGGTACAAGACAGGCCCTCTGATATTCCTCAGTTCTCCATGTGAGCCCACAAGGCCTGTATTTGTGACCCTGGTGAGCCTTGGAAGGTTGCTTAGCTGTGGCAATAGAACTGAACTTTATTACTTCCCTGTCTCAGGCAGGAAGAGCACATGCTGTGACAGAAGAGCTGCAGACGGCACCTATTGAGTCTATACAGCTTCATGAACATCATTCCAACTTTAATTCCAGTAACATTACCTAGACAAACATTCCCAAGCCTGAAACTCATCGTTCCTCTCTCTATTTTTTTTCTTAATCACCTTATGGCACATTTCTCAGTCTTGAAAGAACAACAGATCTCTGTAGAAAGAGCAAATAAACTGCTGATTTACACTCCAATGTTTTCTAATCTGAGCTTCTCTTACCTAGACAACCATACAACACTTACTGCTTACCTGTAGTCCTGTTCAAATATAAAAAACACATCATATTGGCTAAATGGTGCTCTGGGACTGGCCCATTGTTCAGATCTAGCAGCGGTCATATCCGTTCTGTGCATGTTCTGGCCTTGTGGGGCTTTGGGAGAATGGCAGAGAACTGATGAAGAGCAGCCCCCTGCTGCCATGGTGCATACTGATCCACAGAGTGCTGGTCAGCACATTTGTGACCCCCCTTTGGAAAAAAGAAATTACCACAGCCCTTCTAAGAAGAGCCATTAAATGACACAGCAAGATTTTGTTTTGCTTTGCTTTCCTTATGTTTTGCTTAGGAGAATTAGTGCTAAGTCTCCATTTCAGAATTTTGAAGATTGCTATTTTGCTTTGGGCCACAAGTGAAGCAGCCATTTTTAGTTCCACTCTTCTTTATAATTTCTGCACTGGACAGACCAGTAAGACTTTGCACACTGAAACCCACATACTAAGGAGAGACCTGTAAGAAGAATAATGCTGCTCTTATTTGTGATAGGGCTTTTTAAAAAGACTCACCTACCACTGTTCTTTGGTTGTTGTTGCACCAAATTTACATGCAGGTCTAATACTGAAAATAAATAAGCAGTGGCTCGTGTGTGTGTGTGGTGTGTGTAGTGTAGCGGATACTGGGGCAGATCGTCAGCTGGTGTAAATCAGCCTAGGTCCATTGACTTTAATGGAAACTTGCCAACTTACCCCAGCTGAGAATCTGATTATTGTTTTGCAAGTTCTTGCATTAAAGATAAGCATTCACACTCTGCTCTGTTACACTGGTGTAAATGGGAGTAACTTCACTGAAGACTCTGGAGTCTTCATGCTACATGTATCTTACACCAAAAAAAAAATTCAGTTCAAAATTTTAATGACAGTTAAAGCAGTCTTTAGCTCTACCTTTAATCTCTCCCCTTTTCCTTAAAAAAAAGAAAATTAGAAAAAAAGGTAAGAAGGAAAAAATATCAGTCTGTCATGGAAAATCTCAACTAAATCTTTTTTTCTCTTACTCTCATTTCCAGGCTTTGTGCAAATAGTTTATTTGATTTGACACCTACTGCACAAAAGGTTGCCCCTTCTGTTCTATCAAAGCTGGTATCAAGAAAAGAGAGAGAGAAATCGCACAGCTGGTAATACAGAGAACCCAAAAATATACAAAGATGTACCAGAGGGAATAGTCATCAACATAAAGTGAACAAGCACCCAGACTATTGATTACATGCTGCTCACAGAACACTAGGCATTTCTGCCAACTTCTTTCCACTCTTACGCTGAGCTGCAGACAGCATGTTGTACTTTGCATCATCAGTTTTGATGAATAATGCACTGATAAACACTGCAGCCAATATTCTGGAGGAGCTGAGAAGCCAGATGTCATCTGGACCTCCAATAGTTTTAACCCTGGGTCTCTGACAGATACTGAAATAAACACTAGACGTGCACTGTAGAATGGGCAATGCCCAAATGTGAGTTTAGGGACAATATTACACTGGCAGGCATATGAAAAATGAAGGGACCTTGTAATCCTTTCACTAACAACTTCCCGAGGCACTGAGATAGTGAGAGCAGCACCCTGGTGTGAGCTGCTCACTGGAAACACCTGCCAGGTGCAGCATCCCCGTGTGAGTAGGGGTGCCTGGGCAAAAGGAATGCCATTATCTGTGTCAGCTTGGCTCCCCATAAAAGGGACTGAGAGAGGGGCTCAGCAGACTTAGCCCCTTCAGAAAGCAGGAGCCTCAAGGATCCTCAACTCATCCCTGTTTGGAAGCACGGATGAGCTCCTCCCGTGGCTGCGGGCTGGGTGTGTTAGGATGTCAGGATGGCAGTCAGCTGGGCATCTTAGTAATACACCAGAGTCTTTCTGCTCACAGGCAGAAACATGTAGCAAGGGTTCTCAATCCCTTAAGCTTTATTTGGTATTTATTTTACCTGCATCCTCACCAGTGAGGCTCAGATGCTTTAAGCAACAGCCCCTGAGCCCCCCCTCAATAATGCCAATGTTTAAGGGACCTTGAGACCTGTGAAGGTTTTGTTTCACTGAGTCTCAGCAGCACCAGGTTCCATTTAAAATCACACACAGTTTAGCAATATCAGCAGTGAGATTATGCAGTTTTGGAAGTAAACTATTCTACCCACCCACCTCAATAATCCAAGATCTCAGCATGCCATGTAAGAGTAAAACTTACTCTTTTTTAATAAACGAGGGGAAAAGCTCTCTATTTCTCAGAATTATAGGGTAAAGGGCTGATTGCTACCTCGAAATTCTGTTTAAGGAAGATCTGCTTATATAAAAAGCCAAATTAGGCTCTCAAAGGCTGAGTGTATGCCTAAGCAATGGAAGAATGGTTTCTCTCTGCTGGCACTGCAACACTGCTAGGGTCAGGAAGCCCCCTCACGGCTTGCTCACCAGGAGGAGGGTTGTATTATTTGAAGCATCCTAAATGTTCTGTTTTATTTTACCACCAGAATTTTCCAAGAAAAACTGCCTGTCGAAAAGAATATATGTGGCTTGAATATGGAGGTGTTTTCCCTCTATTTACGTCCACCACTTTCTTTTGCACCTGAGTAACCATCGTTGGCAAATTCTCTAAAGACATGCCCTATTCCCACATTGAAGGGAAATCCAAAAACAGGTAAAGTGCTCCTTATAATGCTATTTCTTTTCCATTCAGCTTGTCAAATAATTGAAAAATGTGAAGCATGAATAAGGACCTCTTCAAGGTATGAAACAATCCAAAAAGAAAACTGGCATGCACGTGAGAAGTGGTTAAAACAAAGTAGTAGATCAGGAAGCACTTACATAGATAAGGGGTAAGCTGTAAAAAGGCAGAGGCAGTGACTACAGTGGAATTTCAATTATACTGACATTGATGGGCATAGCAGTAGTGGAGTCATTAAGGATGGATGCGTGCTTCTGAGTGCAGTACCAAAGAGTTTTTTCGGTTTGAGGAGCAATCAACAAGACCAGGGGCTATTTTGGACTTAGTCCAAGGAAATGAGACTAGGTGAAATGAATAATGTGGAAGATAATAAACCCTTAGGGCTAGGTTATAATATCATCACATTGGAAGCACTTCTGAAAATATTTGTGAATGGTTATAAAAGTACAATAATTCTGAGGACAGAATGAATTGTAGGAAGTTGATTGGAATCAACTGTTTGTGGACAATAATGGAAAAGCATGCAGTGTTTAAGAAATGGAGAGACTGCTATTTCAGTTTATTAAAATCAAAGTCAAAATGATAGCAAAAAACAAGCTAATGTGGCCTCAAAAAATGTAATAAAGGTATCAAAATGCTTTCCTTATTTAAAAGGCCAGGCATCCTTGAAAAATGGGAAGGTTTGGCAGATTTAAAATGAATGAGAACAACATCGAGAGAATAGCAACAATGAATAATATCCATTAAATATTTCAATCAAGACTGAAGCCAAGTTGTTCAACTGTATGCATACAATGTAAATGGCAAAGAAGAAGAAGAAAAAAAGCAAAAGATGATAGTGAAACATGGAGCACTCATTTGTATCTATTTCCACAAATAAAAGGACCAGTGCTCAGCCTTCCATTCTGAGAGTAGCTCCCGTGGCTGTGGCAGAGAGAGGACATGAGCTGGGGCTATCCAGGGGGTACACCCTTAAGGAAGCTGCTGGCAGTGGGAAACCAGGTTAACTACCTTCATACAGAAGGGTCTGATCCCACTCTTGTGGTGCTCAAGACCACTTAAAAGTGGATGCATAAGAGTTGGCACAGGGTCTACCCTGGCAATATGGTGGCTATTCTCACTTGCCACAGCTTCACTGACAGCATGGAAGACTCAAGAGGAAGTGTATCTTGATCCATACAAATTACTCCAAATGGTTAAATGGTCAGAGATGTGGTTCAAGCACACACATTTCATGTCACAGAGACACAGCCAGGTACTGTGCCTCTCCTCGGATGGCCGCTGCATCCAGGTGATGGGTGCTGTAACCTTCCCCAGTAAGCCAACTCAGCTCTACCCAGTTTACCTAAGCTTTCTGAGCAAACTGGATCTTCTCCTGAACACCACAGTTTCTCACACCAAAGAGGTCCCTTTTCCTTCTGCTCAGCTAGTGGTGGGAGGGTCAGAGTCAGATGGCTAAGAGTTACTCTGGGAAGGAACAGGAAGATGTTGCCTTATAAGAGACCCAGCAGAGAAATGGACGGACAGCAGATGGACATGAAAACAGGAGGCTGTGTGGTGGGTAAAGGGGAATGTGCTGAGGGAGATACTTTGACTCTTCCTGAGGAGAAAGAGGGTGCCCTTGGTGAGAGTGTGCTGCAGTCAGCAGAGAGCGTGGCCAGGCAGAGCCCAGGCTGGTCATGCCTGGCTAAGCAGCACTTCGTGCCCCTCCAGGGATGTGTTGTTCAGCTGGCAGCATCTCCTGCTGCTGTACACAGCCTGTGACAGGGGCTGCTGCTTCTCCCTGGGAAGGAGGTACCAGAGCCTTCCGTCTTCCTTCCTCACAGTCATGTATTTCTCAGCCCACATCACCAGCCAGCTACACCATGAAGTCAAACTCCAACCTTCTCCAATATCCAAAAAGGCTGGAATTACTTCTTTCAGTTCAAACTTGCAAAGTGGAGAGTTCAAGATGCCAAGGTGCATATTATATCCCAGATTTCAAAGGAGGCCCCATGGCTAGCACACAAGCTCCAAGACAACTCTTCTGATTTTACAGCATGCTTAAGCTGAGGGCAAAATGGTGACTTTTCCTCTGCTGCACTGATACCTATCAAACAGACTCAGAATTTTTAAAAAACCAATTTCATTGTGGAGCTTTTCCTTCACTTACAAATTCTGTCCTCCATGCTCTCCAAGTACCTTCAGAACAAAAGACTGCCATGTTGTTTCAAAGATAAAGATAAAAAGTGGTTGATTTTGTCCAATTACACATTGTAGTAATGAACCAAGCAGAAATTAAGCTTACCAAGTGCCCAAGTAGATGGGGATCTTTTAGTTTTGGGTTGGGGTGACATGTGTCCGGATATGAGCAAAGATCATTCCTTTATGTGATATCCTTCACCCATCTCCTTGGAGAGAGAGGATGGCATGGCATGCAACTGGAGTTTACTGCATGAATCCTCTCCCCCTAAGTCCTTTGGCACCTATCAAGCATTGAGCATCCCCCACCTCTCCCCACAGCCTCCTCTCCCTGCAGCTGTTGCACCACTGATTCAAATGCCTCACTGGAGCTTGCAGGACCCCTACTAGCCTCTACTGTAAGCTGGCCTGAGGAGATGGCTCACACTGTGCTCACAAAACCCACAAAACTCAGTGGAAATTTCAGCCCTGAGATAATGATCCAAATTTCCATGAGCCCATAAAGCACTCTAAAAAATTAGCAGGGAGAGTGCAAGATCATGCATACCTGTGCAGAATTACTTGTCACTTAGGCAGGGAAGCAGAGAGGAGGATGTAAAAGGAGGATGTTAGTGCAACAGCAGGGCTACATATCTCTCTCTAGAAAATTCAGAACTATGGAGGTGCAAACTACTGTTCCCAAAGAAAATGGATACCTTTGTTTATAAGTAAAGTCCGGAGAAAACAAGACTGGCGGTGATCCATGAGACCCTGGAA
Source organism: Dicaeum eximium (assembly GCA_013396995.1). Lineage (NCBI taxonomy): Eukaryota > Metazoa > Chordata > Aves > Passeriformes > Dicaeidae > Dicaeum > Dicaeum eximium. Next base: position 2,313,487 of record VWZP01009941.1, on the reverse strand, counting down.
AGCTCAAATCAGGATGTCCTCCTTTCACAAAGCATCCATATAAATGAGGAACAAAGAAAGGACTGCGTAAGTGCAGAAACCAGACTGAATGATTATTTTAATTTTTGAAAAATTCTACCGCAGAGCCTGGCCATGAAGAAGAGCAAGCCCCAGCCTTTGTGGCAGTAGAACCTGCCACATATTTGCCCTGGGTAATGAGCTCAGAGGAGGAGATTTGAAAGAAGACTTTGCATTGTTCGAGGAGGCTCTGGAGCAGAGGGAGGGTGGAATTCCATCTGTTCACTTCCATGCGGTTCAGTGAGCTGCTTCACTTTTAATGGTTCACTAGGCTGTGACACTTAGCAGAAATTACGGTAAATGTTTTTTAAAACCTTTACATTATCATTTAAGAAGCCGCATGACAAGATCACTGAAAAGCTAACCCTTTGATCTCTGTCTCTTGTGAGGTTTTTTTGTCTGATAACAGAGACAATGTACCATGTGCTATTGAGGCTGGATAATGCGTTGATGTGCATACGTTCACTTTGTCCCCTGTCCTAATGCCATTCTCCATGGGTTTTTTTTTCATACCATTGCAAAAATAAAAGCAGATTTTTGCCCTTATAATCTATAGTCACCTCAGCAGTTCCCATATAGCTCTTGGCATGTTGGGAGAGCTGACAAACAGCTCTCACTCCAGCTCAGATGGGAAGTACCCCATGTTACCGATCAGGTGGAATTCCACTTTGCCCGCTTGAGTGACTCTGTGAACAATGTAAATCATTAAGTAAGTCTTTGAAACAGTGCAGAAAGGTGATGGGGGAAGGGAGCTCTGTATCAGGTGCTTGTTCAATGTAATTTCACAGGAGGACTGTTTATTTTTCATAAACCTTAGAAAAAGACCAAGTGGTAGTCAACAAACTCAGTTTGACTTGAACACTGGGACAGGAAATCATGGTAAATGCTTCTACTTTTCTGTGTTTAATCAGCATTTAGGACTTTTTTTCTCCTTACATTTTCTCCTCTCCATCAGAGTTTTCAGCACTTTATTGGTCTTTTCCATCTGGAGAAAAGTCTATGGAGTGCCTGGAAGACTTGGAGCAGCCATTTGGATGCCTTCACTGCTGTAGAAATTGGCTAGAAGTACCAAGAGAAAATCTTTCTTTTTTTGCAAAGAAGGGAAACAAGTAAAAATGAAATCAGGCTCCCCACAGATCCATGGCTCACAAAGCTCTCTGCTGCCTTTGCTCTAGTCAGGGGAAGAAGGTTCACAGCTTCTTTAGACAGACAACACTTCCCCATCAACTACACGGCATAGGCGGCATGTCTCAAAAACAGGCAGCCTGAAAGACAAATATAAGCTACAAATTCCAGACCTTAGAGATCATTCTTATGTTTTCAGACCTTTAAGAATTAAATTTTAAAGGCTGTTTTGGTGCTGGGGACAGCTATGTGCAGATTCAGAAACACTTTTTTGCTTTTGTCAGTTTTATCTGACCCAAGCCATGGGCATGAGTTCACAGCATGAGTTCAAGCCCTCCACTATGTGAAGATATTCCATAGGAAACAGACATCTCTGAGATATGGCTTCTGAACTGGGATGGTGTCCACAACACTGACTTCATTCTGTTCATGTTTTACCAAGGAACATGGTTGTCAATACACTTTGCAAGTAGGAATTTGGCCATCACAAGGGAAAATTCTGCAGCAAAATATAGTTAAATGAACCCATGAAATGAATTCTTGCTATATCTCTGCTACTTTGTTGGCCCTCTTGATGAAAAGTGGCCATTTTTCTCCTACAAGGGGGAATACACCAGAAAAGCAAAAGGATGCTCAGACCATTCATGAAAAGCCTGGTGTCTACTTGCTGAGAAGAGACAAAGAGGGGTCACCAGAGAGGGAGAAGGAAGCAAGCAAGGACTGCAGCCTAATTTCAGGTGGAAGAGTATGATACTTTGGATAAGCCAGTAGTAATGAAAGGGAAGGAAGGAGATGGGCTGGTTGGGATTCCAGCTATGAGTATCTTAATATTGTCCCCTCTAGCTGTTGACTTGAGTAAGGTACTATTGACCTTGAGAATTTGCCGAACATCTAAAATACCACAAAAGGATTAAACAGAAGCAAGCAGCTAAAAGCTGGCACCACAGGTCTGTTTTGTATTGCTCCCTGCATCACCTCCATGCTGTCCTTTGCCTCTGATCTGAGATCAAGCACACAGCTCAGGAGCATCCAGGCTGGGGAAGCCCCCACACAGCTCTGCTCATAACGTGGTTGGTTCTGGCTGTCTCTGATTTGTCTCAGAGGGCACAGAGGCAGTAAGACACCCCCATCTACTCTCCCTCAACTGTGCTGAAAAGTAATTTCAAATATTTCTTTGCAAGAAATCACCAAGCCTTTTTTTTCTTCCCCTCTTGGGGATTTGCAAAAGCTCATTTGAACTCCAGTGTCCCTGTGTCGGTGCAGCGGCCAGTGAATGCTTTATTTTATGGGGACATGCTGCCTCTCAAACTAAACATGGAATACTTACTGCAGAAATATCCCTGTCTCATGAAATTGGAAAAGCATGGCCAATATAGAGCAAATAAATCTATCTGCATGTGGACTTTGACTGGTATCAAACTGGCTCATTTATTGCCACAACTCTTTGCTGGGAGATTTTTGTTCTGCTGTAGAGCTACTAAATTCCCCTTGAGTACTATTAGTGTTGCTGCTTTTTATGTCTCTCTCCATGACACTACTCAGTGCAAGTTATAATTAACTCAGAGAAAGTAGAAGGGGATGGACTCTGTCTGTTTAGGGGGAGATGGGTATAGATTGGAAAAGATAATGCCAAATAACATTTGAGCTTTCTAATATCCCCTGAACCTCAATTATTTTTAGACCTCACCTTTCTACTGAGAGATAGCCAAAAAAGCCTGTTGTCTGCTGCAAACTCCAGCAATCAGCAATGATTTTCAGGGCTGAGGAAGGACTTGAATAACTTGACTTGTAAGACCTTTGTACTGGCCTTTTGCACAAGACTAGTTTTTAGCCCTGGAGAAATACAGAAGCCACCCCTGGCTGAGATGTTAGTATCAAAGGTGAAAATGTTTCTGTTTTCCAGCAACGCTGGACAGTCTGGAGAACAATTTACTGCTTAACTATTAAAGATATAAACACCAAATGCAGGACCTACACTAGGCACACACAAGCTGAAGGGCTTGTATGCAGCCCAGGGGTGCAAAGACAGGCTGAGAGAGGGTAGCACAGGATTTCTGAAGGTGCATGAACATAAAGAGCAAAGTTTCTTGCATTTCTTAAAGTACAGAACTGTGGAAGAAGAAAAGGATAGAGAAAAATAACATACTAGAGATCATATGTTCTTTGGACACAGAGGTTATTCCCCTGGCAGCAAACAGTGAGTGCTAACATGGTCTTTGTGCTCAACTCACAGAATCTTTGGAAGCTGACAAGAAAAAATAAAGTCTCCTTACTGACTTTGACGTCTCTCCTGTGGGTAAATTCAGCCATAAGCAACTTCATATAGCTGAGGAAACCTACGGAGTTCAGCAGGACCACTTTCATGTGCACATTACTCACATGGGCCTCAGTAATGCATGCTCACAGTCTAAATAGTTGATACTTTTGAACTATTCAAAAAAGTGAGTTTCTGAACCAAGAAGCAATTTGAATAACTAGTGTGCTATTTTGATCTGCATTCTAATTTGAAAGCTCATCATTATTTACATGATAAATATAAACGGTGCATTTGGAGTTGTTATAGTCCATCATGTAAATCCGTATTTAAGCATTATGAAAAAGAGGATTTGTGACTCAGTAGATCATATTAGCTCTAGGGCAGTTATTCCTATTGATCAAATCTATTTTCTTACTGCCCAATGTGCATCAAGTCCATGTGATAAAAAATCCTTATGACATATTTACTGCTGTGTGAAATGATGTGGTCATTTTTAATTTCTTTGATTTTTTTCCTGTAATATTCTAAGCAGGCTGGCTTTCCCAGAGGAGAACAGCAGTCTTACTCTAGGTGGCCCTACTTTGATCTCAGCTAGATGACCATGAGTGATGAGCTGCCACAGGTTTAACAAAGATTCCTAGGAATATTTTACCCCTCACCCAATGATGCCTCCTTCACACAGAAAAAACTATGCCCACTCCTTATAGTCCTTTCCCAGCCAGAAAATATCAAGTCTATTCTCATTTCCTTTGTTTTGTGCCATCATCCCACTGATCTACCGGACTTGTTCACCCCAATAGCCTGGTAGCACTCAGAGCTGGTCTCCTTGCCCTACAACTGTTTTGCAAAACTGATTCAGTAGAAATGAGCTTGGTGGTCTCCTGTCACCGCTGCTCCCTGGGGCACTTGGTTCTCCTGCCAACACTGGCTCTACAGCAGTGGCTCACACAACCACTGGGTCTGCACTAGCAGAGTCAGTCAAGAGCACACCCATTTTCCTTCTGTTCCCCCCAGGCAGGCAGAGGAAGGTATTTCCTACATGCTGGAAAATCTCTACAGCTGGTGCTGAAGGGAGGGACAATCTCTCTAGCTGATGTACAGCACTACTTGCTTTTCTTGCTTCATGCTGGGCCAAAAAGACCAATTTCAGTCTTCTTGCTGCTGTTGTCTTATGTGGCATCAAATACATGTGCGTACAGAGGAGGTTTTCAATGTAAACCAGAGAGATCAGCTTTAGCATTTGACCATTCCTTCCTGTTTCCACCCCAAGGGCAATCACAAAATACCTGCAATTACTGTGACTTTATTTATAAGCCCCAAAGCTTTTAGGGGCCGTTAATGAGCTAATGTTTTTAGGGTAATCTAACTGCCATCATTTTGTGTACACTCTCCTTGCAGGCTCAAAGGGGGAACAGAGACAGATTTTCTTCCCCTCAGCCTCCTGCAGGACAAGGACCCTCTGTTCTTTCCGTGGTCTCCAGTTTAAGGATTGTTTTGCCAACTAAGGGATAACAAACTTCAGTCCAGATCATCAAATATTTCTAGAAACCTACACACTTCAGAAAGCCAACGCTTTGTTATTAAAATTGAGATTATCTTTACGAAGCCCCAGTGGTTGTTGCTGATAGCCAAAGCTTGTAAGAGACTCCCAGAAAAAAAAGCCTGTTTCTACCTGATATGAGGACAGCAAACAGTGGGGCCACACCCCATGCACCCCTGGGCATTTTGACCTTCTTGAGTAAAATCTGAAGCAATCTGAAGCCACGAGATGGGTCAGACAACACTAAAGGAAGATGGAAAAGGTAAAACAAAGAAAATATTAGAATAAGGCCAACATTTTGATTGGCAGATGTCTGGTATTCCCAGAGTCCTGTTACCTTTGTTTAAATATTTGAGTCAACGCTCTTAGTTTAATAAACAAAACAGATGCAAAATCCGCAGCTAAGTGTTAGGAGGTTATGTCAAGGTACAAAAGGCAACCTCCATCTCCACTGGGACTGTGTTTTTTGGTCCAGGATGGGAAACTTGTTGTTAAAACTGTTCCCCGATTATATCCCACTGGCCCTGATTACCTTGATGTTGGGAAAATATCTCAAGGGACGTAAATTGCCTGGAATCATTTGCAACAGCTGCCAGCAACTGCAATTCGATGTTATTACAAAAGCTATCTCCTTTCCTGGGAATTTGATTTGCAAAAATAGAAGAATTTAAAGAAATAGAAAGAAAGGTTTTAGAATAAGATCAGTTTCCAAAAACCAGGCACCCTTTTTGACACAGGTATCCCTTATGCTCTCAAATGGGAATAATTATAAAAATGACTGTCACAAGATGGTACCTGCTTGTGAAAAATAAATTTCTCCCTTAAATTTAGGCAGGCTCGAGTCAATATTTCTTGCAGAAGAAATCTCTCTTTTAAACTCAGTATATTTTCTGGAACAATGGATATTGAATTGTGTCTGTTAATATAATCACTTGACATCTACCATTTTGTATATTTCGTGTTCCAATGAAACCTTCTCTGTATTGCTAATGAAATAATTTTTTTATGTTCTCAATAATCATTATTCTCTTTAATGAAAAGTTAGGGCAGATCTTTCAGTCCTTACATGTGGGAATAATTTCTACCCTCACATTGCTTTCTTGAGTTACTTAAACTGACTCGAGTGAATTAAAGTTTTGTAGGGATGGCTTGTTCATAACTTAAGTGCTAATTGACATCTATTTCAGAACAAGACATTCTGGAATAAACCCTACTTTAAGACATTATTGCAATTACGGTTTTTATAACAGTTATTGTAATTATGTTTGGGATAGTAACTAGTAAGTCACTGCAGTGGAATGTAAGGCAATGTCTCCTACCAGCTGCCTCTGAAAATCTCCTGTCAGACACAGTGAGAAAGATCTGTCCTGAGTCACATAAAACATCTCCCACAAATACAGCGAATGAAAAGAGACACAAGACTTCTGTCCATTAATTTTAAGGAACAACTAATTCTAGTGCTCGGGAATTTCAGAGTTCTGTTATCACAGGTGAAACAAATAGTTTCATTTCAACGCCTTTGAATCAGAAAAAGAGCCAGGTACGGATGCAGCATAATGAGTGATTAGATAGATGAAGTGAGCCACTAGTACTTTAATTCCTATCCCCTGCTCTGCCTCCTCTTTAACACCTGGGTGACTGTCAGAAGGGGACCCAGCTATTACAGATGACAAGGGGTAAACGCCTTCATGTTGTCCTCCAAAGGTTAAGGTTTACCAACCCCAGTTGGAAGCCACAATCTCCAATAACCATTAATCCACTAAACTCCAGTATGAGTGAACATATTTATGGCTGCAGTCACTAAAGGGTGAAATAAAGATTAGTTTTTAGTTAGGAACGCAAAGCTTTTTAGATCAATACAGACCCACTGCTGAAATCAATCTAAAGTTTGGAATTTTTAAGTAAAGATTTACTGGGCTTCCTTGTACAGTTAATTTTCCAAAGGGAGAATAGTCTCAGCAATGTAACATAGTAATCAAATTGAGTAAACACTAGTCAGTTCGTAAACTGACCTCAGTTATGCGCATAGCAAATGAGTGTACAGCAATAAAAATACCCATAATGTGGATAGTAAACTTGCCAATAAACAGGTAAAGCCAAAATGCACATATAGACTAGCATGATAAAATATTAGTAGCTACATTTGCCTATTTGAAAACATAAATGATCAATAGACATTAATAATGAAGTTGTTCATGCATTTCTTTATTACTGTGCATATTAAGTGTTTCAATTATTTCTACTTAGTTTGATAGATAAATGTATATGTACATTTTGTGCCTTGAAAAGAACATAGGATTACTCTTCAAAACAACAGCTACTGTTTAGATGAAAGAACAAGTGGACTGGAAATACACAGCTTGTTATACCCCTCTGCTGTTCATGTTTGATGCATGTATACAATTTATTATGCAATTTCTTGAGATTTGACAAAGTAATTGTCTGGCAAACCGTAGCTTTAATGATGGTTTTTCTGCTTCAGACAAAAGGTCTGAAGGTAGTGTAAGAAAATGACTTAATAGATCAGTGTCTATAAATGCTGTTAATGTGTATTATATATATATATTTGCAATGGTAACCCAAGTTATTTTCTGAGTTACCGCACAATATGTTGTGAGATTCCATGTGGTAAATTCATTTTTGTCATCAGAGCTACTGCATGAAATCTTGTATGTTGAGCTGTAACTTCCAAAATAACTCAGGTCACTGCCCTAGTTTTAGTCTGGGTGTCTGTCACTGAGAGTCCTTGACAGTGGACCTGAGGCTGTGACAAAGCCTGGATGTTACAATAGTGCCACGGTGGCTTAAAGGAGACAGAATTTCCATTGTTAACCTTATTTTAAAGGGTTTGTCACTTGGCACTTAAAATCCATTCAGGTCTGAAACCAAAGTCAAGGAGCAATAAATAAATTTCCTTTTAATCTTTTTCTTTTTTAATCATCATAGCTATTCTTGAGACAAGCACCACAGAAATCCTAAGTTTTTATTATTTTGAACAGTTTTTCAATCTTTTGTAATTAAAATATGTCTAATTGGAAAAAAAAATTAATTTCTCAGCAAAGAGATGTTATTCATTTTGCTTGTCTCTCAGTTTTATCATAGGTAAAATAGTAGTGGGTCAGATTCACAGCTTGTGTGAGCAGTCACTGGTCCACCAGGGCTGTCTCTTTATATCAGCAATGAACTGTCTGCTGATGAGCTGTATCCAAATGAAGTTAAAATGCAAGCCTTTTTTCATTTTTCTCCAGTGTGTTACATCTCAGCTCTAGAATTTTTGAGATGTTTATTTATATCTTGGTGCAAATGAATATGAGGCATTGGGCAGACAGGAAGATGTTACCTTGTGAGCAATAGGTACCTGAAAATCACCCAGGCAACTTGAGCCTAAAAAAAAAGAAAATATTTAATTCTCATAACTGGGCTCCAACATAAAATATTGCTTTGCTTTATTTCATCACCATTTTTTAGAATTAATGATATCTACCTTCACACCCACTTCTTTAACCTTCAATACAGGGTTCATGAATGAGCTTGTTGATATCCGAGAAAACTCTAGTATCCTCTTAATCCTCTGGCACAACAGAAATAGAGCTACTTTTGATTTCCTCACTTTTCCCATTTGACACTATGGAAATCTTTGAAAAGGTGCAGGGGAACACTTTCCAGATGTGAATGGCTGGCATATCCTTCCTGACAAAGCAGACCATAGATGATCTGTTTGTATTCCAAGGCAATGTCACTCAGAGCCAAACATAAGGATATTTTTATTATGTGAACTAGATGCTGGGCTGAAAGAGCTGGCTGGTGACACACAGAGCCCTGCCAGCCTTTCAGTGATGACTTCTTTTTAGTTTCTACTGCCTGGGCTGGGTTTGAACCAGAGAGAGCTGGACACAACTTCCCACTTTGCTGAGGAGCAGAGAAACACGTGAGCAGAGGAAAGGGATTCTTTTCTTTCTCATAATTTCCCCCCTGATTATCTGATACCAAATTTATATAATCCCTGACCAAAAAAAAAAAAAAAAGAGGGATATTTTTACAATGCTACACCAACCTCAGGTAGCTATTCTGCAGTAGGACCTGGTGGAAACAAGACAGAGGACTTGTTTATCTGGATAGCTAGTTGGGTTAAGTTGGAGCCACTGCTGGATTTCACCAAAATCACCCTCACCAACTAGTGAGGGTCGACACCAGTTAGAGGAATAATGCTTGACCTTCACTGACTACATAAAGTTAAAGATTACCTGGTTTTAATCTCATGAAGCCCTGTCTCTATGTTTTGTGTTTGTGTTTTTTCTCTCAGCAAACTAATTTGAATGATGAGGAAAATACAATTTGGGGAAGGCGAGAAGCAGCACATTCACTGTTTCACAGTGGTTACTGAGAAAGCAATGACACATGATCTACACAGAGAGACCAAGAGAGATCACCTTTTTGCCCTCTGAAGCAGAACAAGGCTGTATTACTTAAGCACAGCCCTGGTCTTCCAGCAGCCAGGTCAGAAGGTGCTCTGTGTTGTCTTAGGAAGATGGAGAAAACCAAGTGGAAACCATAAATCTTAACTCACCTTTCCTTTTCTTTTTTACACATATGCCCCCACAATTGTTAATGAATAAGGATCTTGGTGGTCAAAGCTAATGCCACATTTTATTTTATGTCATTATTTCCACATGAGATACTGGACATCCAGTGAGTCCCCTCTGCCACATCCAAAGGGAGAAGACAATCGTGGAGCAGTTAAAATGGAGCACTATGGGAAAGATTTCTGTCCCCAGAGCACTTAGACTGATGGAGAACAAAACTCTTTGTCAGCAGATTTTGCTTGAAAGGGATTAAAAAAATTTTTTGCAACTCCTCTCTCCCTTAAAAACTGATAGTGCTCTCTTGGGGCTTATGAGAGTCACATTAAACCTATGGATTATATATTTCTTCAGTACAAAAATGTACTCTAGCCACTGCAATCCAGTTAGTTCCTGTTGCTCTGAAGCTTGCCATTTCTCCCATGTGTCTCAAAACACTGCCTCAAGAAACCAAGCAACTGGGATGGAACACTTACAAAGCCTGACTGTGGCTTTCGAGAAATCAGCAGTGTCACTTGCCACCAATGTCTCCTCCTCTTAGTTCTGCAACGAGTCCTGTGTGCACCAGGCTGGGAAAACTCAGCCAAACTGACTGGCAAAGGCAGGCACATATCCCACACTGGAAGGCATTCCCTTTCAAGAGAGTACTTAAGAATATGGTTTAAGAAATGCTTAAATGCTTTCCTGAACAGAAATGGACTTAAGCACGAGAGAGTATCCCTTAATTGGGAGTACAGTGCAGACACAATCGCTAAAGCTCATATTATATGCCTGAAAATCGAGTCCCAGAGCGTAAGCTTTTCCGAGTGATGGTTACAGGGTTCCTACTTGTAGCATGGTTCTGTACAGAAGGATTTGCTTAATCCACCTTGCTTTTAGATTGCAATTTCCCCAAGCTTAGCTGCTTCTTTTAACAGTTCTGAGTTCTGCCACCCCCCCCAAGTTATTTTAATAACTCTTTCAGAGGAACTACCTTATATTTTGATATTTCAGAAGCTACTGGTTTTCTACAAACTTTATTCATGTCATCTTGATTGCACAGCATTGCATTAAATGACTTTTTTTTATGTCGTTTACTCTAGTGCCTTTTTGTGGACTGTGAGAGGAGCAACAACTTGCCTTTCTGTGTTCTTAGGATCACTCATTTAGGGTACTATGTAGCAGCACCCAGTCCACCCCCATTAGAGTTTTGGGGAAGCAGGACAAAAGCCCGAATTCTTAATGCTATTATGACTCTTTGTTGCAGTAAAATTTCTGGGTTTTATACATTCAGGCACAGAAACACTACCTCACAATATATTTGTGAGTGTAAATAGAACCAGTCAGTAGTCTTGGAGGAATCTCAAAGCACTAGACAAGCATGGATTAACCAGGACACCTCACAGGCAATCAGGATGCTGGTGACACCTCAGGACCCAGTTGTGCCAGTCTCTACAGTCGCACAGTCACAGTAGCCACTGGCATCACAATCGTGATAGTAAACATCCAGAAATACCCAGCTGGGTGTGAAGCTGGGCAGATGTGCTCAGCAGGGCTGAGGAACCACAAGCTGGGAGAAGCTTGGACTGCACTAATGAAAACCCTTTTTAGCATTTGTTAACTGAAGCACAGAGATATTAAAGAATGCACCTGGGTCAAGGTTGTTACATCTATATTTTTAGACTCAAGACAACTTTTTACTCTCTTGTCCTCCCAGCTCCTTGCAATGCATCTCCTTGGTTTCCAGGGAAAGGGTTTCCTCAGAGAACAACAAAGCACTTAGGAGCTTTTGGATGGTTCCCACTAAAGAACAGTGTGCAAGCCAACCTAAGTACAATCACTGTGTGCCAGTGGTGGGAATCCAGATGTCCAGACTCGTGGGTCTAACAACCACCACCACAGCCCCTGAAACTTTCCATTCCTGCCCTACTCCTACAGACACTACCACTGATGAAATGAGTAGTTAATCTGTACTCCAGGAGCAGTGCACTGGGATCAGGTCTGCCCTCAGAAGTGTGAGCTTACAGACTTCCACATCAGAAGCTTCAGGGTGGATTATACAACAACGTCCAGCAAGAGCAGCAGTGTCATTGGGAGCTGCCAGTAATGCTCTTGTTCATCTGTTTGTGCAGCACTTGTACCTAAAAAGGGACCTGGGTGCTCAGATCTGTCCAAACAGCACAGCTGGTTGCCAAACAAAAACAACCCAGCCCACCTATAGCCTTTACCTTTCTGGAAGGCCCTTGGAAAGAACTTTCTTTTCCTGTGGTGGTAGATCCCATCCACATCCAGGTGGCTCTGGTGAGTGCCAGAATCTCTGTTCTACCATTTCAAATGCAACAGCAGCAGAAATGCAGGCTGTTGAGAGAGTTCAGCAAGCCAGATGACTTGCACAAAAGACAAATTCTGTGCCCCAGAGAGGGGAGGCAGCTGAAGCTCTGTTTCTGACAGCAATCTCAATGACAAAAGGGCAGGTGTTCAGAATTGACACTTCAGTTCTTAATAATAAAGATACTGTGCATGTAACTTGATTTCTTAGATGTACCAGGATACCAGTATATATCACAACAAAACATGCAAGAAATTCCCCATGAAACGTCAGTTGTGCAGAGATATATTTTTTATTACAAGCACAGACAATAAAGCATTTGAAATTTCTTTTTTCTTATAAAATTAATCTTACTGAAATGTATTTACCTTGTTTATTTACTGGGTTTGTTCTCTAGGATTTCAGTGACTTTAATCCTATCTTGATAAAAGCCTCTTCTGCACCAGGACGTCTGCCTTTAATGGCAAGATGTGATCTGGAGCTCATGGTATTGAGCCCCCTACCACAAGCAATCAGATTTGGGTAAACTGAGGAATCTGCAGGGATGGAAAGAGCTGAGGAAAAGGATGATGACTAAAAGCACAACATCCCCAAATCCCTGGCTTTGAAAAGATGAAACATGGGCCACTTGCCACCGTTCTTTGGAAATCCAGTTTAGGAACAGAGCCCTGTAGCTACGATAGAGAAGGTTTCAGGGTTCTTATGTATTCAGTGCCTCAGGGGAGATGGTCTTTGCTCCCGTGGTTCCCCTGAAGTCTGTGACTGTTTTAGCTATATAAATTAGAAATGTAAAGGCCCTGCTTAAACCAAGTGTTGAGTACATCCACTTTAGCCCCAAAGAGAAAAAGTGGATCATTTTTGCATGATGCAGGTCTGGGAGTAACAGAAGAAAGCACGCACATAGTATTTTCTGCCAACAGCTGCCATCTGTAAGAGACAAACTTCAATTTTCTACTTTGAAATCAAGCACCCAACTTAGAAACTTTGAACTTTCCCATCAAAATATTTAAGACTATTTGGAAAACACCATACCCAGGACGTTTGGAAATATTTCTCCAATGTAATTCATAAGTGACCACAAATCATACAGGTAAGTTAAGACTGAACTTTATTTCAACCCAAGTGTAGCAAAGTTAAATAAAAATTAACCAGGTCTTTTCACTAAAGAGCAAAACATACCAGTATGCTAGTCCAAGAAACTTGCTACCAGGATGTATTTTGGCAGCTTACAGTGGTGTGTGTGTGACACATCAGTCAGTGCAAACTGATAAAAAACCCAATGGGGTTTATTTACAGCCATTACAGCAGCAAAGTTCAGCATAAAAAGCGTGATATAGAAATCATTCTTCCCATGTACTACAGTTGGGACACAACTCACATCACTGAAGACATTGGCTATTATCAAAATGGAGGCAATCTTGTATTTCACATTTCTCTTCATCTCAACAGGGTCAAAATCTGTGTGGCCAACAGGATACATCAGGGAGGTAGCCACAACTAGAGCAAATCAAAGAATATGGTTTTAGAAACAGCACAGGATGGTGTCATTTTGGGAAATACCATGCCACACAACACCAGCTGCCTCACCTTTCTCAGATATTTCTTGCACAAATAATTGACATCCAAGGGAGGGGGAAGAGATCTATCTTGCAAGGAAAAAGAGAGAGGTATGGCAGAACTTCTTTATTAAGGTCACCAGAAAATAAATAAAGCAAAAACTGCCTTGATGCCTTTCAGTTCCAGTCCTTTGCATTCCCGAGCAATCTGACTCCAGCTCTGTAAATGCATTGGCATCCTTGGCCAAGCCAAAGAGAAAGACCATGAGACCTGGCATTCAAAGTCCCACTCCTGGTGTGTGCTTTAATTAACGGGAGCCTGAGCATCATCTGTGAAAGGGGATGGGGCTCGAGGCTTTCACACCAGGTAAAACTTTCTGTGAGTGCTTGTTCCAGTCTCCTTTCATGTGCATTTCATTCAAGGGCATACCTTCCACCTTTTTTTTTTCTTTTTTTTTGACAATTGGAGGTTTGACAACAGAAGAACAGAGCTATAAATGTGAGGGTACAATATATCACGAGATAAAGTATGGAGAACATGTCCTCTACCAAAATGTCCCTTGGTGGAAAGAAAAAGCCCAAAATGTCTAGAATAAGAATTCCTTCTGCTTCTTACAACTATAAAGGAGAACCAAAACAAAGCCCCAAACCATGGGCTGTGCTATGCATGTTTCTAGGGCATCAGCTCTGGCAGAAAGTTGAAAGGTTATGTTTGTGAAACAGCAGCTGCTTTACTGCCATTTGGTTCAGGTTTCTGCTTTGCAAAGTCTCGAAACCGAAAGACAAATCTGACAATATGCTAATCTTCCAATAAAAAAATGTGACTTCTGAACCCTTATCTGTTGAAGAGCTGACAGTGAAGTTCAGAGACGGTTGTCTAACCAGAAAAAACGATAGAGAAAATATGCCTTCAAACAAGATCATAAATCTTGAACAGTGCAGGGGAACAAATGTAAAAGGAACGTTTTACCACTAACACCATTTAGTAGCCTCACTTTCTCTCCCTTCCACCCCTCCAGCCTCATCATACTTGCAAGGAAGGAGGATGTATCCTGTCAAAGCAGTAATATGAATACAAGGGGATGGGGGTGACAATGTATTGGCTACTGAAACCAGACATTATTTCCATCATTCCTGGGGTGTGGGGGGAGAGCAGAAATACAAAACAAATACTGTGCAACCTGAATACAAGACTTACTCCCCCCTCCCCACGCCCCCCCAGCAGCACGCACACACAAAAAAGTTTGCATATTGCACAGGGCCCTTGAAGATCATAAATCTATGCATGAGAAAGATGTAGTGGAAATTTTTGGGGGGATTAGAGTTTATTTTTGTCATCTCTGTGAGACAGCTACTCATTCATCCAGATCACAGCTAAGAAAAAAGCTGGTCACAGAAATTAGCAGTTTCAGCTCAGCAGCAAAGTCGCCAGCCTGTGAAGGCAGAGAGAAATTGACTAATTAGCAATGCGCACTAAAACTTGACGGTTCTTTATAGAGAGAGAGAAGAGAGAGGGAGAGCGAGAGGGAG
>VWZP01009941.1:2265020-2295095 GCA_013396995.1 Dicaeum eximium | reverse complement strand
CGAGCCGCCCGCCCCCTGCACCACCAAACTTTTCGTCCCCTCCCCTCGGCCCTCTGGCCATCCGCGTTTGGGAGTCTGGGTTTGGGGGTTTTTTTGGCCATAATTAATTTTTTTTTCTCCCACAATGTTATCCCTTAACAAGGAGTTGCGTTTTTAAAGTATAATAGCCTACATCTGTTATTTTCATAAATCATCATTTATGCACACCCTGACATTGTTGATGGTGGGGTGATGTCCCTGTTTGTGCATGGAAAGTTGTGACTTCATAGTCCTTACATCTACGACATGTCAGTTATTTTTATTTAATAAGGTAATGAATCATGATGTCAAAGATTGACGATATGAGGTTGGTGTTAGGAAGTGAACGCACAGCACGTAGTTTAACAAGGATTAAACATCCCCAAAATTTATTTATCTTCTTTTAAAATATGTTTGTACTTCATTCACAGATGGAAAGATAATACCATCTTCTAGTGTTGGTATAATACAGTGGTGTGGTAGCACAGAAATCAAACCACACTTTGTATTATTCAGCTTATTATAAGCGTTTTAACTAATAGGTGCATATTACTAATTTGACAGCAGCAAGAAAGAACCCGTACATTAATAAATATTTTAAATAATACATTCTATTAGCACTAGTGCAGAGGATTCTTTATACTCTATGTAATGGGCACTACTCAGATGGTTTTAACTTTGGGGATGGTGTGGCCTCTTACTATTTCTGGCTAGCTCACTATGTTAGTGTTCTGTCATGCTTATCATCTTGTTGTCTAACTGCTTCTGATAACTCTGAAATCAAAAACATTAAATACAACTATTTTGCAGTGTAAAGTGCTTCTGAGATGCCACTGTTGTAAGCTGGTGCTTACCCTTTGCATTTCAACACTCAAAAGTGATGACTTTCAAAAATGTAAACCCCACAAACTCCTCAGGCAAGATTCTGCACGCCACCGGGGGCAAGCTGGTGCTCGTGTCCTGGTGGATTGCTGAGATACCAGCCGGCTTGGTTCAGTGAAGATACCTTTCCAGCTTCAGTGGTCCATGTCATTTGAAGGATATGTAGTGGTGTTCTGACCACTGAATGCTTACAAATGTCATGGATGCTGCAAGAATCTGATACTGCTGGTGCTGGGAGCTGGCTTTCCCTGTAAGCGGGAGATACACAAAGGGATTGCACCTAGATGAGAGTCTGAGTTGCACTTAATGATTTACAGAAGACTCTGAATATCACAAATGCTACTTTTTAAATTTGTAATGGGTCTGCATGTCTGTGCAGACAGTGATATTTCAGAGACCCTTAACCACAGTGGGTGAAAACATGCTGTCACCTTCCCAACTTTAGTGTGTGTCATAACAGTCTTGCAACTAACTTCTCTTGATTGGGTTCTTTAGTGGCAGTGAGATGGCAGCTAAACCATTCAGATTTATTTATAAGCAGGCATTAGAACTTGCTCCAAATGTTAAAGTGTTGGAGATGTTGAAATGCTTAGTAATGCAGGATGAAATTGTTATATTCTCGATTTTGGTCTTGGATGATATTCCTGGAAATTCATAAAGGTCACAAAGGCCTATCTTTGAATCTTAATCACTTCAAGATTTTGCCAGGCTGCCTAAGTGTACAAATGCCTTCTTAAACATGAAGGAGAAAAAAAAGAGAAACATTCAAGACTACAGATAATTCCATATTTATCTTCTTTGTTACTCATAGTTTCTCTAAAGTAGCAACTTTAGCATTCAGGTTGACATTCATTCAGTAAAATTTTAAGGAAGAAAATATGTGAAAAATTCCTTAAGTTACTAACTTGCAGAAGGAAATCTTAAAAGTAGCTAACACTGAAGTACATGTGCAAATACATAAAAATTATTACACAAAAAAAGACTTCAAAACTGATTACTTTTTTCTGTGAGTAATGGTGACTTTGGTAATTTGGAATTTAATGAAAGGTCATTCACCAAAGATTTGTCTTTAGAAAGAGATTAACTGTTTCTCTTGTGCAGTGTAATAGCTCCTGCGCAGTACAGTGAGGGTTGGTGAGAAATGCAAGCAGCCCAGTGCCATAGCCACCTGCTTCCTGCATGCTCAAGAAATGAGAATTGCAGTCATTGTTAGAATTTGCCAATAACTTTTTCTGCATTTTTAAAAAGAACTTTTTTTTTCTTTCTTTTTTTTTTTTTTTGTAACAAGCTTCTTTAAAAAAACGCATATGTTACATATCCATTTGCACACTTTGGAGTACTTTGGCATCAGGGCTACTTCTGTTTATTAATGGAAATAAATGTAATGGGAAGCTCAAAATACGCTGATTCTCCTCTGAAATGTAACTATAAAGTTAATCCTGTGGCCAGGGCTGGAGGAAAGAGATTTGTGCTCACAAGGGCCAGTCTGTGGTCTGTGAGCAAAGGTATTTATAATGTTTGTGCCACAAATGCAGATCCTGCAGTGCAAGTGATGCTGGGGCTGGGAAGTACCTGGGTTGTCTTTTGTGCTGCAGTGAAAAACATTGTTGACCTACAGTGAGACTAAGGGTTTTTTTCATGAAATTTCCTAGGAGAAGGTAATGCTTCAATGTCCTGATGTATTTTTGTAAAACTAATTTTCAAGGTACAACAATTAAATGATCAGAATTTAAAAAGTTGAAGAATTATGTTCCTGACTTGTGAGCCTTGCTGTGCTGAGGTTTAGGACTTCACCACAGGGCATGGGGGTTTTGGCTTTTATTTGGCATTTGATCAGGTGCTCAACTCTAAGCCAAGTTAGCAATATTGTTAGCTCAGTGATCCTCACCTCACCAGGGCCTCAGCATACAAGCTGCTGTTAAAGCCCCTGGAGACACAGCCAGTTTTGGTGTCATTAGGAAAAATCATAGTTGATTTCAGCTTGGAGAGGGGTGAGTGACCCTGAACATTAGGCTTAAATTATGTTTCTGTCTCTGAAGGAGACATGTAGCTCTGTGCTGTATCATCTTCTCTAGTTCTGGGAAGAAAATACATTTAGATAGAGGAAAGTTCATATTCCAGACATTTATTTGACTCTCGCATCTTCACCAGAGCACTGAGTTGGTAAAAATGTCTCTATGCCTTTTTTGTGTAATATAATGTATTTTATACAATATATGGTATGTATTTTCAATTTTTTAAAAGTTTGGGGATAGAGCATTACCACCTGCAGCTCCTCTCACCAGAAAAGGGTGTTTGGGCTGGTCTGCCCCTCCCAGGATCTGCCAGCAGAGCAGCAAATACAGCTGCATACCTGAGGACAGAGGGGACTGAGGGAAGTAAAACTGGGAGAGAGGGGGAAGTGTAGAAAAAGAAAGGAGTTGGGATACCCCAGGGGAGAAATGGGATATAAGTAGTGGAAGCAGGAAAGTACAAATGAGGGTAGAGATGAGAGAAGGATAGTTTTGAATGGAGGAAAATGTAAGACTAGGATACCAGACAGGAAAGGAAACTAGCAAAACAAAAAAGACTCTGGCAGATAAAAAGAAGATAGGGAATCAAACAAAAGGGGGAACACATTCTTGGCAGAAACAGCATCTGTTGTAAATGACAGCTGAGTATTGCAGTTTCTGGAAAAGCTTTTTCAGATTTAGTGGAGGAAAAATGGATAGGGATCAAACAACTGACATAAGATAGCAATAGTCCTAGGCAGAAAAAACAGAACTAAAGAGCACAAGAGAAAAGAGGGGAAATAAGGAGACAAAGAGGTAGGAAGGCTAAGCCCGCCCGTGCTGTTTAATGGTTACAGCAAAGTCCCAGTATGTACAGACCCAGCTGTTTTTTTACTTTTGTTCTCTGGACTACTAGACCTTGGAGAGATTAGAAGTGCAAATTCTGGTCCTGATAAAGCTAGCTGTAGAGGTGGTTTGGTTAGCTGTTTGTTGTTTTTTTTCTACTTTCATTTCAGTGGAGAGAAGGTGTCATCCAGACTATTTGGTGGAAGGAAATATTAGTGAAAGTGGTAGCAAATTAAACAGTGACATGTGATGAAGGTGATATGAAGAGTTTTCATTCAATAGGAAGATGATAACTGTTGATGAAGAAGGAAAATGTAAGGTGCTGAACAGCGTGAGACGGTGGCATTTATGTGGAAGACATATATGCCTGGTCTGTTCTACTTTCTACAGGGGAGATTAAAAATTTGAAGAAACCAGTTACATCCCTTGGCAATTAAATAATTTCCTTCTCGCATACACTACTTGTCTCCAAATCTCACAGACCATAGTTCAATTTGACTATTTTTTCTACTGAGATTTTTGTAGAATCTCGGCAGGACATGTTTGGTGTTTGTAAAAAAAGTGTGAGTTTTTCACTGAAATGCACTCTATGTTCTGGTTACAAACACCAACCTGTCCCTTTGTGATCATAACAGCAGTATTTGGATTTTTAACTGATATTCATGATTAATTGCAAGTGAGAAATACTACAGATCCTGAATTTAAATCCTGATAAGAAAAACAGATCTTAAAATGTATGCGAATTATTAAGTTTTGCATTACAGCATGGATGAAGTGGATCTGAGGCTCTGGTTTATTTTAGTGAGCTTTGGATCAGTTTTTAAGTGCCTGAATTAATATCAGGAAATTGTACATGTGCCAGGACTCCCTCAGCTGAGCTGCAGAAGGGAGACTGACACATTAGAGGCTGTGGGGTAGCGAACCACAGACCTGTAGGCAGTGGAATCCTAGTTAGTCTCACCTACTTTCCTTACTCGCCTCACGTGCTTTCATTTGCCATTGGAGACAAGCTCATGCTGAAGTGTAAGTGGAGGGATGTGGACTTTCCAAAAGGGTGGGAGGCCTGGAGCTCACATTATGGACAGAGGTAGTGCCACTGTCCTAAAAGGGCTGCTGTGGGTCAGGAAAGTCCTTGGAAGCCATTTTAAAGACACATATGTCCTGGCTGGTAAAATCCTTGAGAGCTGCAGAGGCATAGGTGATAGCCATTTTTTGGGCTCAGTTATAGTATTTGTTAGGAGAAATATAATTTATGAAGAGCATTTAATGGCCTTTTTTATGGACAACCATCTTGCCAACAGCTGCAGGTGCTGAAGGGTTGCCAGGCACGTTGTGTGGGTACTTGCCCTGCCAGCCAGTTTCCCAGTCAGAGGCACTACTTGGAATAGTGTCCTTTGTGAACTGGCAGTCCCTCCTGATTCATGTCCTTAGATGATAGGGCTCTTCCCCAGATCCCATCTACTGAACTTAATCTGTCCCCTCTCTGGAATCCTCTGTTACCCTGACTCCTGAGTGTCCCTCCCACCAGGCTCCTGACCTCACACACACCCAGCCCCACTGCTCCAGACCTCTGTGCTTGGGTCTTCAGAGGCCACTGCAGTTTGCTGAACTGTGCTCCTCCTTGGCTTTGTCACCCTGCCTTCTTAGCAGCTTCACATACCTGCATCTGCATCTGCAAACTCCTCTTCCGAGGGGAAATCTTTCACTGGATTTCAGAACAGCTTGTTCTAGAGGGAAAATTAAACTAAATTTAAAAACCTTGGTTTTTAAAATCTTAGTACGCCACTCAAACTGATGACAAAGTGCCCTTGAAAATGGAAACTTCTTCCTCAAATGCTGGAGCAAAAATGCCCCTTTCCACCACCTGTGACAGTCTATATAGTAGCTTTACAAGTCATGGAGGTCCCTAAAAGCAGAGCTGTCCCCCGTGAGTTCCTGCGCTGTTCTTGCCCATCCTTTGGCAGCACAATCCATCTCTGTCCTGGTGGGAAGTACGTAGGTTGTGAGTGGTGCAGAGCCTTCTAGACAAGAAAGTCCCATTTCAGACAAAATCCTTCTGGAATTATTTCTGCTTAGGGTGTACCTTTTACAAATGGATCATGGTGGGCATCAGACATCTATGTCTTGGCTACTGGTCTGAGACTTTTCTGTTCACTGTTTGCCTGGTGTGCATCCCCTTCATGCGGAGAGAAGAGATAGAAAAGAGAGGGTCTTAGAGGGCAAGTTGTGGCCTGGGGTCACTATAGTATTTTCTTTATAGCAGAAGAATATGGAGGTTCTGAGTCTGTAACTGCTGAGCAGTAAATGGAACAGAGCTGTGATGGTGTAATTGTTTGGATTTGTACTTGAAGAGGGAGCACAGGGAGCCTTGAGGGCAAGGGGAGTGAGGAGAGCTAATGTAGAACACAAAATCAACAGAAAATAGTTTGTCAGGAAAGCTCGTGTTCTGATATACTCATGTTATGAAAAAATCCATATAATCTGTAAAAACATTGTTTCATCTTTTCAAACAACTCTTGTGTTTTAAAAATCCAAGATGTTTTCTAAATCAGAGCAAGGTTTATTATTATCCTCTGCTCAGCATGGCCTGAAAAGATTGAGCAGGGAATAGGAATCCTAAAAGAAGGGTTTGAGCTGGACTCCTCTGCTCTGTAAACATCCCTTATGTTGGTTTTGTTGAAACAGATTCTGTCTGGTATTACAAAGGACCATCTAAAGAAATTGAAGACTGTGGAAGTTGAAAACTATTGGTAGATACTTCCTGGCATCATTTTTCATATTTGCTGCCTCCCTGAAATTTTCTTTAAAGACCGTCATGCCTAGTACTTAGTAGTCAACACTTGCTGTATTCTTGGAAAGCAGACAATAAACTGAGCAAATATTGTCAGCTGCCAAGTTCAATGGAAGCAGACGGTTTGCAGTGAAGCTGGAAGTAAATAGAAGTTGGTGCCACAGTTGGTTCTTCCTGCATTTCCCAAATGATGCCTTCTTTCAGTTAAAAGAAAAACAACAAACCACCAAACAAACAAATCAGTGAAAAAGGTAACAAGTCATACCTTGAATGAGCTGGCAGCAAGGTGTGTTTCTTTCCTTTGGCTTCCTAAGGAAAAGGAGCCTCAGCTGGAGAGAGCAAAGCCTCTGATGCAGAGACCTTCTGTTGACATGGACATCAGACACAGAATCAAACAGAAAAGGACTTTATTGACTTTACACAGTCTGAACATCAAAAAATAAAGAGTTGGTTGAAATTTCTTAGGGGGAAAAAATTTTAAAAATATTTGATGTCTTTGAAGCATTCTATAAAGCATTTCCATTTTACAACCTCTGTCAGAACAATAACTACAAAACAAAACAAGAAAAACAAACAAACAAAAAACAAAGAAGGGAACCAGCCAACAAATCAAATCCCCCAAAAAGGCCAAACCAAACCAAAAGGTGCGGGAAGCAATTTGCAAAAACACTTAGCTTTGACATTTTCTTTTTTTTTTTTTTTTGTTTTAATTCGGGATAAAGGTAATTACTTAAAGGTGTTTTAGAACTTCAGTCAGTGAGGAAAATCTGTTATTTGAGTAGTTTTACCAAGAAGATTCATGACACGGGAGGGTTTGTGTCTCATTGACCAATTTCCTTTGCTAGTAACATTCCTTTGAATTCACCTCCCTTACAGTGCTCCAGATACTCAGTGTGTGGCTAGTAAGGATATCTTTAGCATTCAGATCTGGTAGTGCAAGGAGGCAAAGATGAGGAAACTCCTCTGTGTTCTTCCCAAAGGAGAACTGGATTGGTGTCACCCTTCCAGGATAGTTGTCACTGCTAGGCTACCTATTACCTATTTTCCCCAAAAAAAGGAAGGGACATTGACTTTAAAAAATCTTCCAGCTAAAAGCTGGAAGCTAACTCTTAAATATTAATTCAGAGATCAACATTAGTGGGGTTGGTTTCATAAAGAAAATGGGATTTTCAGAGCTTCAGACAGATTCTAAGTTATTTTAATACAAGGGATGGAAAATTGCCTGATAGCTTTAGAAATAAAGGAATCTTTAACTTGTAAGGTAACTTTGTAACAGTTTAGTGTGGCCTGCCAGATAAAATATTCACTTACCCTTAGACTTCTGCTTTTAGAAGGAATAGGGATGATTATTGTTAAAGCAAACATTAACTAATTCTTTTCAATGCTTTTTTTTAAGTATTGGACAAAATAAAGAAAAAAAAATTCTAGTAGATTCAGAGGAGAAAACCAACAATCAATGTCTGCAGCTAATCATTCTCAGCTTAATATTTGTCTTCCTAAACCTCATTCTGTCAGTGGTCAGCAACATGTATTAAATGAGTATCCTCTTCAGTTAATATTACTGTGAGCTCTACTGCAATGAAAACTGGTACTTGGGACCTTCTGCCAAGCATGCCTACATGGAGAATGAAAAAATGAAAACCAATATCTTCATGATAAGACTGGTTTCCAGGTTTTTAGTGTCTCTAGAAAGTTTTTTCACATTCTTTCTAGTGTGTCTGGGGCAATAGGTGTAATTTAGAAGAGGAAAAAGAAATCTGTTCATAAAGCAACTTCCATACATTCAGCGATTTTTTGAACATTCTTTGAACTGAAGAACTAAAAAATTTATTGGTCATAATTTGCAAGAGACTTTATCATGCTTTATGTTTTGACAAAATCAGGATATTCTTAATGGCTGTACTTTATCCATAAGGAGAAAGACATTATGCAGGTTTTGGTCTGTTGACTGTGAGAACTCAGGTCCTTCCCCTAGCACTGCTGTAGGGTTAGGAACAGATTCTGGATGCCTATTCATCTATAGGTTATGATGTTTGTTAATTCATTTTATGTGATAACAAAACCTCATAAAATTCCTTTGTCCATAATAAATTTTACATTGTACCGTATGGCTTTCATTGAGTTCATAGTTAAACTCCCAGATAATTAGATTTCCTCTCTATTAAACATGTGTTACTAATCATGGCTATCTTTGCAGTCAACTATGGAAGCCAAAATCCATTGAAATAAGCAGTTTTCATATGACACTTTTGTTGCACTGGAATGCCCATCCCGGAGCTGGGAAGGTAATTGTTGAAGATCACATCCCATGTTCTTGATGGGAAAACATTTTTTTTTTCAGTCATGGGCAAATGGATGCTTGCACCATTTGTTCAGTTTTGCAGACTGCAACTAGATTGTCAACTACACTTTGGTTGAACACAGCACCCCTTCAAATGCCATTTGAGAAGAAAAGGGTTGGTAATGACCATCCTGGTTTCTGAAGATGAAATTAAGTTTTTGGTGCTAACAAACAAAAGGTCTGCAACTGAAACGTTGATTGGGATAGTACATATTTCTCTTTCTATTACCTCGAGGTTGGTATTTAAACCTCTCTGAAATTATTTGTTTATGCTGCAGGTTAATACAGAGCCCTTTTCTGAGATTCTTGCTACTTATTTTGACAGTATCACTGTCAGACTCCAGTTTTTCAAATCTTTTATGAAATGAGATATGAGGATGTAAATAAAACTCACCATGCATTCACCTGCCCTTACTGGGTCTGTGCTGCTCTTATGGCTGATTTTTTTTGTGCTTGAGCTCAGTGAGCAAACACCTGGAGTCCAGTTTGGTTCTGCTGTGTTTAATGTCAGCACTGAAGCAGGAGCAAGGATGCCATCATATCTGTCAAGTCCCTGCTCTGAAGAACTGCCTGGCTCTTTCTATACCCAAAGCCATGGTGCTAGCCTATATGGAAAGATAATTAATGATCCAGACTTCTGGGTTTACTATAGCCCTGAGTTGAGAGAAAAGTACGGTCGAATACTCTTTTTCTTTTTTTTTTAATTGATAACCACGATCACTTTTGTGTCTTAAGATGCATTTCTCTTTCGGATGTGTAACACTACATTATGCATTAAGAATGCATTAAGAACCACAGGATTGCCACTTCATGGTTGTATTCTTTCTGTTTCTTTGCATTCCCTAATGCAGAGAGCAGAGCCTTAGTGCATTGTTTAAAAACTGAAAGAGTCTGGAGCAAACCTGTTGTTAAGGCTTGTTTTCTTGCCAGCTTTTGTAGAATGAACTTCTACTAATTGCCCAGATAAGGAAAACCCACCAGTGCAAGATTGATGGATATGTTAATAAAGAAAAACAATGTACAAGAAGAGTATTTCCCATTCATGAGTTTTCTATTAACATGAGGCCATCGAGGTTGCAAAAGAGTAGGAGTGGTTGTCAGGAGCGTTGAGGTCTCTTACAGCTTTTTCTACTGATTTCTTGTGAGTCTATAAACTCTCTTGGGCTCAGCTTCTTGCCATGAATATTCATGGTTAGTTTAGACCATGGACTAGTGATCTGAGTTTTAGAGCTGATGGGCATCTGAGCTACATTTGAAGTGAGTAGGATTTAGTTATGTTGATGGGTATCTCTGGAAATGAAGCAACTTCTGTGATTACTCAAATTCCTGGGTTTGTGTGCCTGAGGGAAAACTACACAAGTTTGAAAATGTTGACTTTGAAATATACTTTGGTTTCCAGTCTTGTAAGTAGACAAAATAAATTTCACACCACATGAGGTACCCAGGAACTTAATTAAGGTGAATTAAGTGTTTTAAAATCTTAGCCAAACAGAAACTGAACAGTGTGTGCAGAATAATAACAACACGTGCATGTTCATCAGTGAGAACTGGAGTTTTGGAGTCATAAGTCTAAGTAATGCTTTCAAGATAACATGTGGATAAATTTATCTCAACTTTTTTGCCATGACATCAGCCTCCTGTCCATGGTTTAACCTTTCCTGACCAAGACCACTACTGCTAACAGAACACAAGGTGATCACAAAATCCTTGCTGGGGACACTGTGAGCCACAGCATGTATAGTATATTAGACTGTAAATAGAATAGTATATTAGACTGTAAAATAGAATAGTATATTAGACTGTAAAATAAGGACTGTGAAAAGAAAAAAAAAAAGAGTGTGTCAGATATAATGAAGAACATTTCACATTGTATTCTTAAGTTATCCAAATAGCAAACATGTAATAATACATGAAAGGGGGGAGCTTTATCTTGCTCAACATATTACATATATTTTTAAATCCTGTCTTCCTCATAGTGTTTCACTGAATAACATTTTTATTAATATTTGGAAAATTCTTCTGCATATAAGCAGTGGCCATTTACATGTTTTTCATATCTTAGAATGCACTGTAAGATTCCAACAGTACTGCTTAGTGCAATATGAAATGTAAATATGACATAATAAAGAAAATCTTTTTTCAAAACCTAAATTGCAGCATTTCACATTAAAACATAAAAACCAGATTTGGCTCCAAGGAAACATCAGTTTGAAACTTGCATGTCTTTAGCCACTGTATTATCTTTACTTGGCTCATTGGAAGAGCTCTCAATGCAGACAAATTAGATATTTGGAGTATAAGTATCCATCTTTTTGCCATGTGAAATTCCCCTATGCTTTTGGTAGGGACTTTGCTGACTATTAAGTTCTTACTAAACTTTTACTAAAAGACTCTGTTCTTGCTACTTCCCATTTTAAACATCTTTTAAAAATTAACATTTTTTTAAGCATACCAATATAGCAGCACTGCTCCTTCTCAAGAAACAGTACTTCTCAGGCTGTTTAGCTGAGAAAGTAATGTTAAGGATAGTTGCAACTGCCTAAGTCTGGAAACTCAGAGTTATATCTGACATTTCATTCTTCACCTTAACTATTGAGCCTTGGCCATTCATTGGATTTTCACAGTGCTTTGGACTTAGAAGGGAGTTTTACAGATGAAAGATGAAAATCAAAATAAACTCCTTTATCAAGTAAACCTTGCAAGGGCATTCTGAATTTTACAATGCACAGGGAGTTGATTGTGATATAACATACAACACAGGAGGGTTGGAATAAACAATTTATTCTCTATCGTTAGGGATGGCCATGCATAACTGACTTACGGCTCTGGTTTGCCCTGCCACTTGTTACATGTGCAGTCATCCCTAACTCATACCAAAAACAGTTTATCATACTCCCATGTTGCATAGTTTTTATCAAATGTTCTCTCATTAAAAACTCTACTGGGGAGACTGGATGTTAAAAGACGCTGGCAGTGCTTTGGTAAGCTTTCCCCAGAGCTTGGTCTCACTATGGAATCTGTGCTGACAGTGATCATGAGACGGCTCTTGATATCCTACACAGCCACAGTCTGCTGGGCAGGTAACAGTCCTCACTGACAGCACATAGCAGGTGCAGTGCAGGCATCAAAGCCTGGCTTGTCAGAAAGACTGAGGGACTGCAGGGGCTCTCCCCAAGTCAGGAGAGAATCAAGGGGTAGGACAGCGTGGGGCAGTGTCACTGCCCCCATGGTTTAACTCCTGCTCCTGCACTGAGGGTTTTGTGTCATCCACTGTCAATTCATGACCTTCTCTGAGCCCTAAACCTGTTTAAAAAACAGATAAGGCCGTATGCCAGATAGTTCCCTGTCCATCCTTGTCATAGATGTATCTGAAGTCTATAGTTGTCTTTGGGACAGGCATTTGACAAATTTTATTCTGGAGCATTGTATGGATCAAGCCCTCAGCTGTGCATTCCCTTCCTGAAGGATGTTCCTTGTGTTTGGTGCATGTCTACAGCACAGTCTAGTGACCTTTGCCCTTTCTTCTCAAGAGAAGATGCAGTCCTGCTACAAGTGTAAATCATTGGGTCACCAACACACGTTCTAGGTAGCAGCTGGAGTGAAGCCATGAGTGTGCCTCCATCATAAACCTCCCACTGCTGGAGTGCACTACGGAGGTTGGAGCTCCTGGGTGGTGCTTTGACCCCTCCATGAGCATCTCTGGCAGCAGGCTTTGGTTCCTGGTGTTCTGTGCCCTTCTTGGTCAGGGTGTTTGCTGCAGACTGACAGAGTGCGACACGGGTGTGGTTGTGCCTGGAAAAATGGTGTTTTGACAAGGTGCTTTCCATCAAATGCATGGTCCTGCTGCACAGTCAGTCATATGGATGGATGTTTTCCAGGCTACATCACCTTCCTGCCTAACAGGAACATTTTGAGCCTAGACTTTTATTTCGGTGTTATCTCACCCAAGCTAATATAACTGGTGAAAGTTCAATTATATGCAAAGTGACTATTAAAGCATCAGGGCTCATCTGGGGGTCTGTGCCTCCCCTCCAGTTTTCACTTACAATTGTGCTAAATCCCTTAATGCTGCAGAGAAATCATATGTTCATCAGGTGGGGCATGGGAGGCCAGGGTGCAGATAACCACTTTTACTGCAGATGAGACATTGCAGTCCTGTTCTTAAGAACTGCCAGGCAGATTGGGAATCACGGTCACGGTTAATAGCAGCGAATTGCCAGCTCTTGATGGGTGGGTAGTCACTCCTTTCAGTGGTTGCCCCCTGGGGGAGAAGGTAGAAAAACAGAGGGAGGGAATTAGAGTGACTTTGCACAGTTGAGCAGGTTCATGCCGCTGGATCAGTGGCAAGCATTGGCAGGGCTCCACTCTGGGGAGGCTCACAACAACATCACAGTCTCATTTTTACCAATTGGTGTTGCTATAGCCAGTGGTGCACAGGGGGAGAGCAAAGTCGAGGGGGGGAGCCGGGGGGGAGAATGAAAGCAAGTCTGGACTAAATTAAACAAACAAAAGTACTTGTAAGTAGCATTTAACCCATAACCATTAGCCCAGTGCTGCTAATTGTACCAAACTATATATCTGAAGTTCAGTGTGTGATTAAAGAGTTGGCTCACAAACTCTCTGCATAACCTTAATTTTTTCAAGGTTCTTTGAGTGTAGAATGGCTTATAATAATGATTTTGACTAATACGATTTTTGACATGCAACTTTAATGCTTAACCTTAGTACAACTCCAGAGCATTTCATGTGTATTCAGCTGTAAAGAGTGATGATTTAAAGGGATAATATAAGAAAAAGGTCGTTCTAGAATGAACCTCTAACAAATTGCATAAAGGAAGCTTATTATTCCATGAGTAGAGAGATACGCAGCTTTTCTGATCATTTTTCTGCTTGGTTCAAGAAATTGTTGAGACATGATTGGGAAAAGAAACACAAAAAAATGAAATAGAAAACTGCAAGCAGTGAACATTCTTTTGATGGTTATGATTTTGTTGCCACTAAAAATACTACTCAGTAATGTGGTTGTTCATCTTTCCTCTTGTTTTGGGTGAAGAATTCGTTCCAATAAGAAAATGCTGTTATTGGTTGGAGGATTGCCTCCCGGACCTGACCGGCTACCCAGCAATTTGGTTCAGTATTATGATGATGAAAAGAAGACGTGGAAAATACTGACAAGTAAGTGGTTTATTTTTCTACAGTTGTCTTGATGAATTTAAAAACATGGTTAATCAAATTAGACACTTTATTGATTTGTTTCTCTTCAGAGATTTGTTTATGTATCACAAGGGGCTTCACAATGGAGCAATAAATTGAGATTGCAGAAGATGCTAATTTTATAATAGGATAGGCCTAAATTAACATTGGCTTAAAATCATTCCAGCAAGTTTTTTTTTAAGTAAACTTGTAAGTCTTTCAAGCTGCAACATGAACCCATGCATATTTATGTATATATGAATAAAATCTGGTTTAGGAAAGAGATCGGCAGTTTTTTCAAGACATTTTTCTCAAGAGTCAGATCCCTAGTAAGCCATAGTGCTACAGCACACCTTTGATTCTCTTTTGCATTTTCATTTCCTTCTTCCAGCTTTATCTGTTGTCCACAATCATTAAAGAAAGGTTTCCTCTGTACTACCCTGCGTCCATTGCTGACAGAACATTGGTGGAATATATCAGCTACAATAAACAGTGCATGGAGGCTGCTATCACAAAATTCTTTCCCACCTTCTTTTAATAGTGGATTGGTTTTAGAGTAAGTATTTTGCCTCGAGCATCGAGATTTGGAACTTATTGTTATGTTGGTTGTGATTCCCAGTCTTGGTCATGGAATCAAATCATAGCTTCTTGAGTGCAGCAGGCTGTGTGTGCATTAGTCCCCTTGTGGCTAAACTGGCTGCATTGGTCAATAAAACTAAATTTTAACTGTCAAAATTGCCCAAAGCTGTATAGATAAAATAATAAATGAGCAATTTTGATCCATAAATCAAAACCATACCTCTAAAACTGGACAACTGGTAAAACCTGGATTTCCTATTAGACCTGTTTTGTTTTTTTTTCCCCCCGATAAAATACATTTTACAGGATTTTGTCCTTCTCCCTTATCCAAAGCCCTATTAGGGCATACATCCACATTAATATTACACACACAGGTTAGGATGAAATTTTTTTTAAAATTGCTATGATGAAGGACTTGAAATAATGCCCTTGCAGTCTGATTCTTTCCCATGGAAGATTTAGGAGCCTTTCACAAAGTGGTGCCACATAAAGACTGTTTAGGTATAGATGACGTGGACTAATAGTTGAGGGCGTTGTGTAAGAATGACAATTACAAAAGGTTACATGAAGTGTACATTATAAAAGTTTATAGCATCTTGCTAGGGAATGTATTATGCTTCACAGTTTTCAGAAAAACGTGTTATGATACCCACCTCTGTACACTACTTCTAAGAAATTGTGAAGATGGTAAGTCAGTGAAAAATCAATGATACTGCCTAAGGCAGAATTCTCCAGGTGTTTTTTTTCATTTGTTGTGTC
The DNA here is from genome assembly GCA_013396995.1 of Dicaeum eximium. NCBI lineage: Eukaryota > Metazoa > Chordata > Aves > Passeriformes > Dicaeidae > Dicaeum > Dicaeum eximium. Next base: position 2,279,695 of record VWZP01009941.1, on the reverse strand, counting down.
TAATCCAGTGGCTCAACGGGAGAGGCGGGAGGAATGGATCTCTTGCTTCGAGATCTGAACTCTCAACTGTATTAAAGTAAAAAAGCTTTTTTTTCTGAATCTTTACTAACTGTAGATTGTCAGATTTGTAAGAATGAAATTTACTCAGCTCTTGGTTATTTACATACTGTTGCAGTCTCCACGACTGTGGGAAACTACCCAGAGGCAAGATGTGCTCTGGTTGAATGTCCAGATCTAGTGTTGGACCCAACTGTGTGTGGTGGTGTTGAGAGATGTTTCAGGATAGTTTTATGTAGAGAATTTAGTCTATTCTGCGTTACCTTTAGAAATAGGGAAGAAAAGTTCTCTTTCCCTTATGGTAGCGCGCATAACGTTCTGTGCTGCGGTTAAAAACAAGGCATCTCTTACAGTCCTGGCCAGCTCGGGTTCAAGCACTTGTTGCTCAGCACTGCAAGTCCTGAAGGTCCCAGGATCTGTCTCAGTGCTGGGTGAGACAACAGCTGTCAAATACACAGCCCTCTCTTGACATGAGTAATCCTGCTCTTGCAAATCCTGCCAGAACACCATGCCCTCTTGGCCTGGGCTGAAGCTTGAAGAACACAGAGGAGAACGCCTGTCTTTTCACACTGAAAAAGACAAAACGTTAACAAGCATTATTTCTTAGAAAATATTTCACTACTCACAAAATGGTAGCAATACCTATTTTTAAAAAAGCCCTGGTTGAAATAAGAGTTTCAAGTATCTCCTTTTTTTTCTAACTTAAGAGAGAATGAGAGATAAGTCCAAGTAGATCTTCTGTCCTTTCTGTGAAACATTTAAGAACTACAGGATAGGAATGCAGGGACTTGAAGAACTGTGACTGAAAAGTCTTAGGGAAGACAACAAACTGTACAAGCTTAAGACATAGTGGTAGTTCAGTGCAGCCGTGGTGTGCTATCAACATATTATGACATTTAGGGGGTGTGAATTTAAGGACATAGTTCTATCTTAATTATGTACTTTTTTGCAGTTTAGGAAGGAGTTTCTTTTTACCTCTCTCTCAATCCACTGTTGTCTTATCAGAGATATACAATCAGCAGCAAAGGCACAGTTCTTTCTGCCTGTTTTTTTTTTTTACTTATTTAGATAGTACTTTCAGTCCCAACGTTGCAGTTCATTTTCAACCTGTCAGTGCAAATAAGGGGTTTGCTCCTTAGTAAATAAGAACAGAGCAAAAGCTATGTCCTGCTCATGAGGTTCTGTGATGGTAAGAATTGCAGTTCCTGTAGTCTGGTATTTCAAGATGTTCTATTTTATTATTGCCTTAGGTGATTTGATTTCCTCATGTTACAAAGTTTTTTCTTTAACCTTCTGGCTGCCAACAGGCTCCCCCACACACCAACAAAATGCCACATTTTGCACTTAGAGGCTTACTGATCCAATAAAAGTGTGCACAGAAAGTCCCCTCCCTTCCTCCAAACCCATTTGCATTCCTCATTTTCTGTTCTCTGTGCCAGTGGCATTTGGGGATAGGGATGGTGGGAAAGGAACAAACACTCAATCCTGGGTGCAGTGGCAGGGCCAGTGAGGAGGAGGTGGATGAAAGGAGCCTGAATCTCCTTTTGTCACTCTCCACTGAGAGGAGCCCCAGCAGTTACTCTCAGGGCTTGCAGACCCATCTGAAAGGGAGCTGCTTGCCTGTTTCCTTTTGCCTGCTCAGCACGGAGAGTGGCTCACTTCTCAGCACTCAGCTGCTTAGGGCTCTGTGTCCTGCCTGGTGTGATGCATAAGGAGCAGGAGAAGATCAGCCATCAGGAACTACCGACTGCATGGCGCTGCAGTTGGAGCGGCGAGGACGGGTGCAGGTGGAACAGCACGAGCTATCGAGTATGACAGCTCAGCAGAGGAGCAATCTCATTTTGTTCCCTAGACAAGACTAGATCTATTGGCAGGGGATCCTGCCCACCTCTCTCTGCCTGGATAGCCAAAGCACCAAATGCATCAGTACTAATGGGAGTAATTCGAAAGGTATCAGGAAAACAACTTGCCTTGTTCATAGACCCAGGAGAGGAGGGGAAGCATGCACCCATTTCCAATTTTTTAATGTCATCATCTATAGGCAAGAATGCTATGGCTCAGGGGATCGGTAGATTTTTCACAGTCTAGTATTACTGTGTATTTTTCCTATCTGGTATTTCTCAGAGAGTTATTGTTTATATGTTGACAACATAGAGGCACAATAAAGAGGAAAAAAAAGGAGTAAGTTAGTAGCATTCTACAAACATTTTTTACCACCTAATTTTGCTTGATATAGGCCCAATCCTAATCTGAGATTATAAATAATATTATGCACATCATAATGTGCACATCGGTGTTTAATTGAAACACTTATTGCACAGTTGTGAGTGAGCAAAGTTGAGGCTTTTGTAGCCTTTATGGCAAAGCACAGCAGATATCTTCACTGCATGGTTTCTTTTCAGGCTTGCCTACGTGTGCACAAACACAGTTCACTTTTTAACTGGGTGCTACATAGGTCATGTAGCAGCAACAGGCTGCCCTTGCCCAGTGACAGAAATGGAACAGCTGATGGTTGTGTGACAGTCCTCAGGAACAGCAGAAGTTCTGCTCTGTCAATGGGTTTTCATTATTCCATGGTATTTTGTAGTCTCCATAACTACTTACTGGATGTGGGGCAATGGGGGTGGGGGTCTCTGTGTCACCACCTGGTACCTCACTGCTCAGAACCAGCCGCTGCTGCTTGGGTTTTATTTACCAGTTATGGTCCTGTCAGGAGTCCGTGTTTAATTGTAGAACTCCTTTGGTTGTTTGTTTTAACTGCAACGTCTAAGATTAATTAAACCTTAAGGGAGTGAAACAATGTTTTGTTTGTTAGAATTATTCTATACTAATTGCGAAATCCAGAGCCTATAAAGATTTTTTGTGTTCAGAATTGCATAGCTTTCCCAAAAACCCTGCTAAGGCAATGATGTATTACTTTCACTTTCATTATATGTTTTTAATCAGAGCGTGACTTCACACTAGACAAAGCGATGCTTTATGCATGGTCTCCCTTGTTTTTTGCTAAAATCTTTTGACATGATTAATTTTACTTTAATGCTTTTGTCTTGTTGTAATGGTAAGGATGATGGGTATAAACCAGGGCAAAAAAATACGTGCTTTTCTGTCATAATGCTTCTAAGCATTTAAAAATATATTATATGAAAGAAAAAAGTATCACAAGAGAATGATCTAACTGGAATTAAATTTCTTGCTGTGTGAACAGAGAATGCAAGAAATAAATAAAAATGATGCAGTCATTGTTTTAGGTGAGGTTTCTTTGTATTTTTTTCTATAGGAATTTATCCATCTGTTTGATGGGAAGCAATGACTAGAAGAGAAATTGTGTCTTACAGGTTTCTAGATATACAGCAATTCCTTGCTTCAATCTAAAATTCCTTTTTCTCTGAAGCACAAAAGGTAAAATGTTGGAAGCATTACTGACCTCTTACATGGCACGTTCCATCCATGTGAAGCTGCAGCTGCAGCAGATACTCTTTTCCTATCAGTACTTTTTTTTCAGTGAGATGTTAATTGTAATATTGCTTAACCTCCCTAGTTCATCACATCATCTGGGTGAACCATGGAGAGAATTCAGTGAATGTCACAATAATGGCAAATATATGTGTGGGCCATAATGCATTTATGCTTAGGTTTTGCACTAGGTTTGGATTTTAATACAGCATAAAAGCCAACATCATTGCCCCATGAGCACTGTCTCATGTTTTTTTGGGAAAGACAGGGAAATGTCCAGAAAGTTGACAGACTGGAGAGTTTAGTCAGGATGGCCAGCATCTCTGTTCAGGTTTCTTCTTCTCCTAGTTATCCCATAGTCTTTTTTTCTGTTTGTCTTGGCCTTCCTACCCTTTGCTAGGTGTAAGTCAGCTGTGTTTGGCCAATGTGTAAAGACAAACAATGAAGCAGGCACTTTGATTTCCTTCCCAATCCCTCTCCTTCCTGCCAGCAGCAATCACACAGTATTAAAGAGCTTCATCTTCATCTGATTCCCTGACTGTAATGAGCAGCCAGAAACCTTTCCATCCCTGATGCTCTGATAAAGGCAGTCCACTTTTTCCTTCCTTCTCCAGGTTGGCTTTGCTTTCATTCTTACATGAAGCAGTCCCCTGCAGGTAGTTTGGTCTGAATACAACACATGTTATTTCTGTAATTTTGACTTTTTAAATTTCCCTCGACTATGTTCTGTGACAGTGCAGCAGTCCTCCAGTAGTGACATTTTTGCATGTCAGCCAGCATTTAGGCATATTGATGGTTCTCAAAACTCTTTGAACATCATGATTTATGTACTTTATCCAAAGGGAAGTCAAGTAAAAGAAGGTAGAATGGCTTACTTCGAAGTCAGCATCAGAGAACCCGGGTCACTCCAGTCGCCAGCCTGTATTGGTTCTGCTGGAATAGATTATATTTCTTTCTTCCATGTTTTCTTTGGCAGTTCTGTGGTGCTCAGTTGTATCAGCCTTTCCTATGCTGAATGCTACTTTGTCTTTCTTGAGCAAATTAATAACAAAACTCATGGTTCTCTTTTTCTGAAATGTGTTTGGAGTCTGAGAACTTCTCAATCCTTCATGTGTTGGAGTGTTTTATCCAATTTTCTATTTTCCAGGTTGCCTACCTATAAGACAAACAGTATGATTATAGCTCACATCAGAGGTTCTTGGAAGAAATTTTCAAAGGCTTAAGTGTCAGCTTGAGTACTACTAGATGCCTAGCACACATTGTGCCTTTGGATTTCTGGTGTCTTTCAAGTAAATACATTTACTTTTACTTTTTTGAAGAATGATAGCGTATCAGAAGCGAAACTTTCCTCCTTCAATTTACCCCAAAACAATTGGTAACTGAATAAAAGAAATTATGTATACAAAAAATGTATGAAATCAGATGGGCAGGTTGTCTTGATAAATGCTTGTTCTAATTTCTTCCTCCCCCTCCTTTTTTTTTTTTTTTTTTGTAGTTGTGAGAATAGTGCACTCTTATGTTAGTCAAAAAATGTGTCTTGATGAGTACTTCTTGGCACCCCTGATAAATTTCATCTCTCTTATTCCATTTATCCAGCAGTTGGGGATTCTGCAGCTTCTGCTTCAGTGCTGTGTCAAGGATGGTTTCAGCACCGCATTGAAAAGCTTGAGCAAGCATTAGCATATTGCTAAGCCAGTAGTCTTTATATTAACCACTAGGCAGGTTTAACTAATGTGGTAGATGTATATAGAAATTTTACATGTACACGTATACTCATGCTTCTGTGCATCTTCCTTAAAGAAACACATGGATTGCACTGAAAGCTAATTTTAAAACATAAATTCCATCTATATTTTTCATCCTTATACTTAGACCCTTTTAAAAGGTTCAGAAGCAGGAAAATACGGTCACAAAGGAAGAAAGATTCACACACAGAAAACTTGGCTGATTGGTATGACTGTCCAGCTTTAAGCCTGGATTTAGGAGATTAATTCAAGGTGGTCATACACACTGCCAATAAGCCACATGTTTTACACCTACAGGGAAGTAAGAATATAGAAGTGAGAACTGAAATACAGCGAACAGTATTTTTCTACATGTGACATAGCAGAGGTTAACCACAACTCCCATTCTGAGGGTGATGCGTGGGAGTTCAGCTGTGCAAGTGCCATTAATGGCGCACGCCTGCGTATCCAAGAGCAAGACAGAGGCCTGAGAATGAGTAAAACATAGAGGGTGAAAACGTAGCAGGTTCTCACAATGATTGCTTTATTCATGTGTTAAATATCATTTTCTTCTGCACTGCCATTTGAGATAACTTTCAAGAAATATCAGCCCTCTTTGTGCATGTTTTTGTTTTTGATTACAATGTTGTCAGATTCTCCATTTACACAAGTGTTACTTGATTGTTTCTTCTGTGCCTTACTTATAAATGTGGTCTGTTGTAAATTCTGGATTGCTTTCTATTCCTGTGTTCCCAGTGCCTACACATCTTGCTGTGGTGTATCTTTGAAACAACTCTTTTCACTACATTCAGTCTGTTTGTGCTAAAGCTCTCAACACTCTTTCAGCTTCTCTTGGCTACTCTCTGTCTTTTGTTATGAACTTGTGAACACCCACCTCTGTGGCAGTCAGGCTGTTCATTTCCTCATATTTTTGCATATACAAAGACATCTGAAGCTACCTACTCATCTTCATCCTAAAAAATGCCATTGGCAAACAGTTACTTCCAGGAAGAGTCCATAAGTGTTACCCAAACATCCTGTTCCCTGCCTGTGCTCAGCCAGGACCCTTTGTGGTTAAAAACCTGAGTGGGATGAGAGAACAGGGAACAACCCCCTTCGAAAACACTGAGGAGTGCCCCTTCCTCAGGCAGGCCACTGAGGCAGTGGAGAGCTGAGTAAGAAGGCAGCAGATGTAAGACAGATGAGTTATCCCATAATCAGTGCCATTTTCACAGCAGATCCTGATGTCAGGCTGCCGTGGCTACATCTTACAAAGAAAGGTGCTGACTCCTGGAGGTGCCACCCTTTGCTACATCCTTGCAAGGGCATCAGAACCTTTGACTCAAAGCCTTCCTCCTGGATCACAGAGCTTATCTTTTTCCAAAACATCTTTCAGCTTGAGTTACATATCTTTACAGATGGCTTGAGGATGACAGTTCCATTTTGCAGCAACTTCTACTGCTTAGTTCCAAAGCAAAATGATAAAACTATTTTAAATGTTTTGGCAAAACCATAGTCACATCAGAATGTCCCTTCTCAACATCTCTTGTGGAAGATGGTTGCAGTTAGAGCACAATTTTTTAGCTTGTGAATTCTTTGTCTATGTCCCTAGGGGTACTTCACAGCTCTACCATAGAAAGTTTTGTCCAGCTTTGCAAGGCTGACTGCAAACCAGAAACTGCCTAGCTACAAATGAGAAGTTGCTATGACTCCACCAGGTGACCAACAGAATGTAGATATATGGGCTTAATGTCGCCCTAGAGGCTCTGCTACATTTTGAGTCCATCTCAGCCTGTGGGCATTGTCTGTCTGCTACGTACACACATCTGGTCCAGTAGGAACTGGGAGCTGCATTGTCCTGTCTTCTGTCCAAAACAAGTGTCCCACCTGGCTAGATATAGATTTCAATAAAGTCACATCATTTCTACATTGCCAAAATGTTCTCACCAGACCTGTTTGTGTAGGTCCCTCAATATGATATGGCCACTGTCTCTAAAAAAAAATCAACCATCAGGAATAACTTTAACACAAAATTATATGTCACTGTGCAAATTCAGTGTTCCATGCAAACATTGCTTTCTGGTTTATAGATAATCCCAGGTAAAATGTGTGTGTTTATTCTTACGTACTTGCTCTGGGATTTTTGTAGCATTAATGGCACGTGTGGAGATGAAAATGAACTCAGGTGTGTTTCTAGATTCTTACTTTGGAAAGCATGCTCTTTTCCAGTGGATAATGTGGCATTTATGTAAAATGGGTACAAACAGGATGGCAGGACTCTGCTAGCTGAGTAAAATGTAACAACAAAAAACTCTCATTGAGATCTCTGATTTCTTTGAGAAATTGGTAGATTTCATGAATTTTCTCCTCTCAAATGTTCTTAAAGGCAGTTTCCTTCTCAGAAGTGTTTTGTACATAATTGTTTGCAATACAGATTTCTGAAGCCTGCCTTAGCTTTCTCTATTTTTCTGAAGTGCTTTAGTGGTAAGAAGTGAACATTTTGCATCCTTGACTTTATTTGCTGTTGTATGTTCTTCCTGTGTTGTAGAGGCTCATTGCTTATAGGAAGTCATTCTCTTTTCAATTTTTCCTCTATTTTCTCACAGCTTAAGTTCCTTTCTCCCTTCCCTTCCCTTCCCCATCCCTTTCCCATTCCCTACTGGCCCCGCTACTTCCCCCTGTTTAAGGCAGAAATAAAATTTATTACATATTGAGAAGGGTTTTCTCTAAGCTTTCTGTCTCATACCAGGTGTTGTATGAGCTACTGCTTTGATTTAACTGAATGCTGGAGTATCTGCAGGAACAGACTAATATGTCTTTACAGGGATGGGTTTTGGTATGTTGTTTTGTCATATTTATATATTGTGATTCTACTCCCAAATGGGAATTGTGCTACTATACAGGGTATGCAACTGCAGAATGACTGTTCACACCGAGAAAAAAAAGTGTTAACAAATTGAATAGTAATGAATTAACCTGCAGAAAAAGCATTTTGCCCTAGTACACAGAAACCCTGCATAACTAGAGCATATAATTTTAAATGAAGCAGGCTCTAGGAATGCCTCAATGGATGTGATGTCGACAGTAGCTCATAATTCATGGATATGAATTATGGCTGAATATCAGGAAAAAACTTCCTGACATTGAGATCTATTAGGTTATGGAATAATCTCCCATGGGAAATGGTGGAAGTCCCATTGCTTACAATCAGACTGAGCACTGGGAAAGGGACAAATCCTGGCCTGGCCTCAATCTTTTAGGGCAAATTAATTAATTGCTTTAACATATGCCTTCCCATCAGTCTAGACAAGTGGTCTCTTCTGGTATTTGCCAGGCAGGAGCAATAAAGGCAGCTGTAGTATGAGCTGCCCTTCCTTGCCCCACAGCTGTGCTGCCTCTGCTTGTGAATAGATCCCTCCCAGGCTGAAAAAAGGGGTGTCTTTGAGCCCCTCCAGAGCTGTTCTGGAGGATTACTCTGATGGCTTCTTGGGGGCTGAGTGTGAAATAAGATGGGCTGTGGTTTTGGCATGGAATGGTAGCTGGTTTCCTGCTGCACTGCCCTGGACTAACCTGCATGTGAGGGCTTGGGTGGGTGAACAAGCTCAGCACCCCAGCTATTTAGCATGAGAAATCCCACTCAGGATCCTTAAGACCATGAAGGGGAATAGGAATCTTTTCCACATTGTGAACATCTGTTTTCCATGAAGTGGGTAAGCCTACCCAAGCATTTCCTGGGCTCAGCAAACACTCAGGGCAGCCAGTGGCTGATGCGAGCCTGTCGTTTGCAGCAACAAATTATCTGTGACTGAATCATTTTAAATATTCCAATTTTATTACAAGTAGATAATGTATTTAATGCACACGATTTAGCTTTAATTTGAGGTGGGGGGGAAGCCTTCAACTCTTGAGATGGCTGTGGCTAAAACTATTAAATCAAGCTTGTTTCCTTGTGAGCAGAAACTGCAAGTAAATTCAAGTGATGGTTCCACAGTCATGACATTAATGTATATGAGTAGGCCAATGCTTTGAGTTCTGATTATTTTATATATATATATATATGGATTGAAAAAAATGGTTTGACTCCAAAACTTACTAGAAGATGGTAAATGTTCCTCCTAGGCTAAGCAGCAAAGGAAAAAATGAGAGAGAGATGTGCTTGCATCACTTTGAGGTGGGGAAGCTTGGCAAATTATGTTGTTAGAAATCATTAAAATATATTTAAATAGAATTACCATGATGAGTGATGTATGAGCCATGTTTCTTCTCTTCTCCTCCCTCCCCCCCCAGTTTTACATGCAGAATAACAAAGTGTGTGGCTCCAATCTGTACTCAACAGCAGCTGCTTGCTTGCTGGTCAAGAATTGCAGCTGCTGTGTGTGCACGGCCTTAACCAACATACACACCATATGTAAAAGATACTTTTCTGATTGAAGTGACATGAAAGGAATGTCAAAGAGCTGCAGGATCAGAAAAAAAGAACCAGTTTTGGTTTTTTTCCCTGCTTATAGACTAACAAAAAATAAGTCCAATTAAAAAGAAGTCTTCTGCCCTCATGCATATGAAAGGCATTGTGCAGGCATAACTAAGGCAGAATTTGACTCCCAAATTAACTCATTTGCTGGATGCAAAGCTAAAAGAAAATCCTTATGTCCGGTTTATAAGTGTATATAATGAAAAACTGCAACAGCAGAAAAATGTATTCATATTATATCTCTAATTCAGCAAAGTATTAATCACACTGATGTTCAGCAGCCTGTTTAAATACATGCTTAAGTACTTTACTAAGTACTGCCTGTAAACAACTCTATATGATGGTGCATTAACATAGGACAGAGTTTATCTATATACTCCCTCCAGAGGAGTGCAATTATTTTAAGTACCATGGCAGCCAGTAGCACAGAGCTGGATGATCTGTGGTGTCCCAATCCCAGCCTTCTGGCTAGTCCCCATGCAGCCCTTGTCTCCCAACTGCATTACCACTAATGTCTGCACAAGCTCGTTTAAACTTTGTTTTATTCAGCAGAATCACGACTGCTGGAATCAGCTGGGCATTTACTGGCTCCCATTAACTTCAGCTTCAGGAAAAGAGACACATGTTCAGGGCAGAGATGTCCCATGTAAGGGTTTAGCCAATACTCAAGCCTCCAGCTTAAGTCCTGTTAATGTGCAGGATGTTTGAGGGGCTTTCTGCACCAGGACATATTTCACCCAGCAAGATTGGAGCCACTGTCCTTCTGTCAGCTCCCAAGCTGTCTCTAGCACTGCCCCAAGAAATGATCACTTCAGCACTCAGAAATTTGATTTTTCTTAACTGCAAAGATTTACAACATCAATAAAGCCCTGACATAGCATCCGTTTTCCCGAAGCCATGATTTGGCTTCACTCCAGCAGCTTTATTTTAGCAGCTGGGCTTTTCCTCAGAGAGGCAAGGCTGCCATGGAAAGGGGTTCCCCCCCAGGTAAAGCATTGGTGCCCACCTGAAGTAGTTGCAATCACTTCAGGGCTTTCATTTGAAACTTTCAGGATTGGAAAATAATTCATTGTCATCAGAGAAAATAATGGAGGGGGAAGTGTTCTGGCTTCATATGGCACAAAGCAGTGCTGTCAATGGGAATGAAGCTACATCTTGATACCATGGTTTTTTACCTCTTTTTCTGAAGTCTCTAATTACCTTTTAGCAGTATGCAAAAAATGTTCTTGAGGGCTGTGTTTCCCCTGAGGCTCAGAGGTTTTGCAGGGTGCTGCAGGGTTAGGCTTCAGTGGCTGCTGGAGTGGCCCAGGGGTGCAAAGCCAGGGATGGGAATCCTCTTCCTCTTCACAAAGGCAAGGCTGCAAAAGTAGCACCAAAGTGGGAAATGAATGATTACACACCAGTTTGGGGTGTCAGGAGCCCTGCAGAGGGTGCAGCTGGGGTTGAGGAGTGACTGGTTTTGGTTGGTTGGGTTGGACAATGAGGGTAGACACCAGAGCTGCTCACAAGTCCACAGCTGGAATCCTTCTTGAGTGGCCTCCAGAAGCTGGTGCAAAAATGTCAGGCAAGTGTAGCAGGAAAAAAAAAGCCACACAAGCAAAGGAGAATGGGGGCTATTAGGGGTAAGCAAAGAGAATGGTGTGGACCAAATTCATATCACTCTGTGAAATCTAGGGGTGAAATGTTTTGAGAATTTAATGTCTGTTCTACTTATAAATGATTTGTGGTTATCCAGTAGGGCAACCCACAGACAGATACTAAAAACTGGGAAGAAATATTCATTTTACCCATTTTTGACCATTTATATATGTCTTTTTAATGGATTTTTTTTCTTGCTCCTGGTGGATACAGTACCTACTGAACTCAGGCCCTTGACCAGCGGGGACCTTTGAAACAAAGGAGAACTTGAGAGCACCCCAGCTGGGGCTAGGTCAGTAACATGAAGTTAGTCCAGTTATCACTACACCACACCATAACAATTTTGGTACTCACAGTTCTACCCTGGGACTGTCCCCTCAGAGCACAACAATAATGCTGCCCTTTGTCATGTGCCCAAATTCAGCGTAACTGAATACCGAATTCTGATTACTTCAGGGAACTTGCTGCAGAGTTACATTAGCTGTGCTGCCAACAACTTTATCTCTGATCTTGCACATTTACTATATTAAGACAAAGCTGTGTGATTCAACTGATTGTTTTCAAATGGGAGGTTTTGATCTTATGGTTGAAAATTAAGTCAATTGAAAGCAAATTGAGGAAAGTAAATTGAAGGGGCATCAAGCATATGTAGTGTCTTGGATATAGTGGTCTGGCTTGTAATTTTTGTAAATGTTTTGGGTTATCAGCACTTGTATTGTAGAGTAGAGAACAATAACTAAGCCTTCAAGGTAATATGATTTGAAGACAAAAATTTTGCCGACTGCTTAGTATTCATTTTTATCAAAACTATGTTTATACACCCTGGTGCTGCAATAGGAATGTATGTATTTGTGAGGATCCAGTGAAATGGATCTCAGCAAGTGTCCCAAACAGGTTTTTGCAGTTGTTCAGATGTTCCACATATTGCAGAACACCAAAAGCACTTTATGTCAGAAAACAAAATAAATCAGAGGACTACCATTTGAAAGCTTACATACAGCTGATCATATGGAGCTTTCTTCACAGACTTAATGGCTAATGTTTGACTTTAGGAACTCTACAGAACTTCAACGAAGTTATTTCTGCAATAAATATTCCATAGTGCTTCTTGGGATATGTTCGGTCAGTGCAGAATTTCAGGGTTTTAGTGCTGTATAAATAGGGTACACTGGCATAAAGAGTAGGTTGCTTTCGTCAGCTCATTTTGCAGGTGGCTGCTATTCTTGTTTGTTTGTCACCTGTGGAAATTATTGAGTCTGAGTCTTTTGTAATTCTGTTGTGGCCAAAGGATTGCGAGAGATCCAGCTGATCTGCTTTTCCCCAAGGTAGCATCCATAGTTGAGCCACAATGCCTGCTAGTGCTCGTGTTCCTAAGTGGTTACAAATGTAAGGTAAAATGTGCTCATTTAAACAATGTAATCAGTGCTTAAGGTAGTTTTAGCTAGTGGCTTCTTCTAATTGTAAAAGGCTAGGAGCAATTACCACAGCCCAGCTGATAAGTGATGACTTCCTCAAGCACAGTGCTACACCAAAGCAATAGTGTTGGTCATCTGTTCGTGCTCTGTAGTATGAACCAACACTGTTTGTATCAGGGGTAACCTAATTTGTGTAAAAACACATTTATTTTAGCCAGATGTGGATCAGCAGTCTCCATATTAATATATATGATCAAATGTACTGCACTTGGGATTATATTCTGTCTATTAATTTATATAAAGACTGCAAACTCCTTAGGCAGGATCGGGCTGCATTAATGTCCAGGAGTGATGCACTGCACATTTTATCAGCATTTTTTCAATGAATTAAAAAAAAAAAACCAGCTCAAATGCACTTTCTTATTTTATTTCCTTTGTGTTTCTTTCTCTGCCACGTTTTTTACATCTGCTTCTCTTTGTGAAAATCCAAATTCATTGGGAATGAAAGTTAAATTGAGTTTTCACCTGCAGGGTATGTGATGGGACGCACTGTTGGGCAGGCACGTATCTGTCTGCCTGTGCTCCTCTCCCAGTTCACAACTCAAGTGTGATCCTGCCAAACCCAAGTGCTGCCCTGCCACTGCACATGCATACTCCTGCATGTGGCTCTTGCAAGGTGGTTTTTGAGACACTTGCAGGAAAATCAGTCTGTGCAGTATTGTCTGTGGCAGACTGCAAAATTCAAGTTGTTCCATTGCTGGGGTAAAGAGGAGAAGGGAGGGTGTGGTTACCCTTGCCTGTACTACTGCCCTGTGTTAGGAGCAGGTTGTCAGGTGGTCTTCCTCTGCTGAGCAGGAAGACTTTCCCCATTCATACCATGGAAGGAGAAGAAAAGACTGACTTCAAAATCATCCTGGCTTTTTGCTCTCCTTCTCTTGGTCGTGGAGAAGGAATCTGTAGGAGCTTACAAGGCTGGGCCAGGTCATGAGAGGGTGCTGTGCAGGGGATGGTGCTTTTGTGAGAAGCTGGATGTTGGGAAGAAGTACTTGGTTGTATTTTATATACCGATTTAATAAAAATATTGTTATTGGGATGGATGGTGCCTTCAGAGGGACAGTTCTTGTAAGAATTCTTCTGTTGGGGAAGAGTGAGAGAAGGCATAATTCAGTAGTAGCAGCAGTGGAAATGCAGGTAAATACGAGTCCCTTTGCTCCTTCCTGGATGGACTAGACATGTTTCAGCTTACTCATGCCTTCTCCAAAACATCATTCTTCAGGAAGATGAGAAGAGATCTGTACGGCCACCATTATGCAATTCAGTTGGGACTAACTGAGTAAAGCACTGTTTTTCCATTGGATAGGACTGACTCTTTCCGAAAGGATTTTTCTTCCCCTTAATTCTGTAGTTATCTTTTTGTGTCAGTTTCCTCACGTCCTCTTTCCTCTCCCTTACCCCTGTAATGAGGAAGCACGCTCTTTGCTAAAAGTGAGCATGTTGTTTTTACCCAGCTTCCAGATCATTATTAAGAGAGAGAGGGAGAGAGATTTGGCGGCGTATTGGTGGGGACGGGAACTGTGCCTGCTGTATTTCACTGGGACTGGCGCGGGGAGTAGAAAAGCAGATGTGTGTGGACTGCCAGAGAAATCGCTGACTGATCCTTGCGCAGTCTGGGTTCGGGGAGTCGAGACAAGACGAGGCAAAGCAGGTATGACTGATAGCCGTGCCAAAGCCTGAGCACCTGCCGTGCCCATTGCAGGCAGCGGGAGCCGGCGGGGCTCAGCATCCGCCAGGATCCACGCACCGTGCATTCCCGGGGCTTTGTGTACTCCCTTTCATTTCTTCCCTTTCACGCCGAACACGAGGAACAAGCAGAAGTTAACAGCTTGGGAGGAAGCCGGCTATGCCTTTTTTTTTTTT
>VWZP01009941.1:2167852-2264984 GCA_013396995.1 Dicaeum eximium | reverse complement strand
CCTCTTTTGTTTTTTGGTTGGCTGCAAAACCTGAAGCCAAAAGATGATTGAAGCGCCCCTGGGCGGGGAGGGGGGAGCCAGGCACGCCGCACCCCATCTAGTGGCTTGGCCCCGCACTGCCGGCGGCAGGGAAATGCCGCAGCAGAGGGAGGAAGAGAAGGAGGAGGAGGAGGAGGAAAAGGGCCCCTGCAACTCCGGCCATGGGCTTCGTAGACCTCGGGCTCCGCGACACCTCCGTGGGTGGTGCGGAGATGCTGAAGGAACAGGAAGGTGTCAGCTGTCTGTCACACCTGGGGTGAAGCTCTCACGAGGGACCCGCACCCAGCTTGGTGAGAGTGTTAGACAGACGGCGATGCTAAGCCCGCTGGAGTTAAGAAATGTGAGAATTAATATGCCTCTGCAACCTTAATTCGGCCTCTGTTTGCATAAGCACTGAGATAAAATCTCCAATGATATCACACACTATTCTTTGTCACCCATCAGTGCACAGAATGCGCTGAATTTCTGTGCGCATTCACAGTGCGCTGAATTTCTGCTCACAGCATTTCTCCTCGGGTGTTCAAGCAAGTAGATCCTGTCTGTCACGTGCTTCTGAAATATTCTTCAGAAGACAGAATTTTTTCACAAGGTTTTCTTCACAACAACAGAGGCTAACTGCTTCATGGACATTGATTGTGCTATTTTTGTACCATCCTCTTTGTGAGGAGCATGATCTGTCATTGTTCCCATTTTGCAGATGAGGAAAAGAGGTGCAATGTGATTAAAGTAAAAGGTATCCTTCATTTTGGGGTGCCTATTTCAAGACCCCTCAGACCATGCTTTCCAGGTGGCCTCTCCCACTTACTTTTGTTACAGCGGTGAGCACAGAGTTCTCCTGCATATCAGGCACAGGGATTAAATCAGGCTCTGAGAATGAAGCACAGATAATTAGTGTTCTCAGAACAGGAGAAATGGGTATTAGTAGAAAAGAACCAGCTTAAACTAAATGAAAATATACTTTCTTCTTTTCAGGATCATTTTCCTGCCAGATTCTTGCTTTGAAAGGACTCACTGGGGGGTTCTGAGGAGAGACTGTGCTAGCATGAGGGGTAGCCTGGATTCCCTGGGCTGTAAGAGGGACAGGGCTACAGCAACCCTAGGTTAAACCCATTTCAATGGCTTGGTATTATGTGCTGAGGTGGTTTCACAACCATTACAAGCTGATCCAAACTGGTGCTGTTGCTAATACATCAGTCCTTCCCTTCTTCTCATGGCCTCGCACTCCTGCTCACCCCAATTTGTGTGGCCTGGCAGGGAAGCCTAGTGGGGAACAGATCAGAGTTAAATTCAATGCACCTTAAAAAACCAATGTGGTTTCTTGATTGTTTATTTCTTGGCTTCATGTGTGCATTTGCTATCACAAAGAATGATGGATCCTGAGACAAGAAGGGGCTGAAGTGCTTTTTGCAGTGGCGGTTTCCACAGACCTCTGGTTTTCATGGGACTTGACCTTCAGGAGGAAGGTTCTCCTGGGAACCAGGGGGTGTAAACTTGACTGGGTTCCACCCAGATCTGCTGACAGCAGAGGAATGTGAAGACTGCAGGACTTAGACTTCTAGATCAGTACGTGCTGCTGTGTTTGCAGATTTTGCTCTCTTCCTTCAGATCCAGTACTTTTGCTCTGTCCCCTCTGACCTGTCCTGATCCATCCCTGCACTTCTCAGTTTCATTCCCTTCTTCAGTTCAGTCTCCACCAGAACCTGGTCCAAGCCATGTTGACTAGCACAGCGAGTCCCAGTTTCATTCATGCAGACTCTGTGTCTTAGTCCTCACTTTCCCTTACCTAACTAACTGAAAATTATACCCTCCTGAACAATTCTCTTTGCAAAATAAATGTCTTCAGCAAAAGATGCAAGCCATTTTAGGATACTTATATTAAATATATTATTATATTATAAAATGCATAGGTATATTTTAAGTCTTTGGGATTGATCACAACAGCTTTACTTTAGTCTACTGTCTGTGTTGAATCCAGTAGTGCCAGCATGGCCAGTGATTTGAATTAACATGACCTTTCATCCTGTTTGTCAGCAGCCCATGACCATGCAGTAGCATGTGATTTGTGAATTATTTGTGATTCCATGTGAACGCGGTTCAGCCCATGAATTTTGACACCTCTTGATTTAAATAGCATCTACTTGTGCTCAGCTTGGTATTCAGTTTTGAGAAATGTGGTTTTTGGTGAGTTTCCTGACTGGATGCTTTCTAAATCCACGAGAGGCTTTTGAGAACACAGGGGTATGAGTACTTATATGGACTGAATTTTTTTGATTGTTATGAGTAGGCATCACATTTTTCACCACTGTTTTTTAATGAAAATACTAAATAGAACCATTTTCATACAAAGCAGAAGAAAAATAACATAAATTTAGTCCACATTATGAATTAATTTTTTTTCAGCTATAAATTCTGATTTTGTCTTCTGTGTATAGATTTACAAAGTAAATCTGTGCAAATCTTATGTAAGTATGTGGTTTTGCTGCCTAGGTCATTTCCTGCCCTGAATTTGAAAATCTTCTGGTGTGTCTCTCCCTTCCTTAGGAGCTCAGCTGTGGAGAGAGGTTTAGGAGAGAAACATTTCTGCCTTGTTTCTGTTGAAGACACCAGTCTTTGGTTACCTAATGTATGTGGTTCAATTCCTGTACTTCCTTCTGTATTTATATTTGTCTAGCTACTATGTGGACAGTCCTGCTTCTGCATGCTGTGATTGGGCATGCTGGAAGTTAGGCATGTTGGAGTTTCAGGCTTCAGATACCCATATGAAGTATATATCTGGGAAAGGAAGATTTTTTTCCACGTGGTAGGCATTGCACCGATCCTTCCACCATCTTCTGCTTTAGGTCTACCACTTTAGGTACAGCCTGGACTTTCTTGTAAACAAAACCTTTCATTTGCAAATATTGAAGTATATACAATGAAACCTTGAAAAATCTGTAGCAGTGAATTTTAGCAGTGAATTCTATTTCATCTGTTATGAATGAACTTAGGTGTATCAAAACTGCTTTTTTATTGGGGTGAAATATGGGTATATCCTTCCTCCATGTAGAGTTTTCCAAATGGAAAATCACATTTTTCTTTCCCTGGAATGACTTTGAGAGTTAGTGGGAAGAAACAAAACCCTAAATAACTGTAAAATAGTATGTCAGTCAAGAGCTGAGAGCAAAGTAGGAAGCAGTGAGACTGAGAGAGAAGATTGTGAAAGACTTGGGTTTTGGGGCGGTAGGGGCCAAGTAAGATATTGCTGGATGT
The DNA here is from genome assembly GCA_013396995.1 of Dicaeum eximium. Lineage (NCBI taxonomy): Eukaryota > Metazoa > Chordata > Aves > Passeriformes > Dicaeidae > Dicaeum > Dicaeum eximium. The sequence continues at coordinate 2,261,696 of VWZP01009941.1, read as the reverse complement.
GATGAATGCTTTTGAAAACATGGTTCCCCAAGGAGTATCAACAGGATCCAGCCAGGGAAACACAAGGAAGGGCTGTGATTGTTCTGAGCTTGGAAGGTTGCCTTCAGAGGAGACCAGGAGAATGTGTGCATCCCAAGGTCAGGTAGAAATTGGGCCATAAATGAACACAGCCGGTCACGAGCGGTTGGGCGTTAACACACCATTCCTGGATACAGTTTTCTGCCCCTTGGCACTGTTGGAAAAGGGAATGCATGTCCTTGAGCTGACATCTTGGAGAATCTGAAAGTCCCCAGTGGGACAAAATAGTATTTCTTTCCAGGGCTTTCTAGCAACTCCGTGGTGGTTTTCTCCCATCAGGGACTATTCATCATTTCGTCCATGAGAAGCTTTTGTTGTGCAAAATGTCACATCGTGAGACTGTTATGATGTGACGAGATGTCATTTCCCAGGAATACATGTTAGGCTCCACTTCATGGATTGTAAACCCAGGCCTGAGTAGGTACACAAGATATTCTGCTGAGGAGCAGCCATCACTGAGGTAGCATTGCATAACTCATGGTGGTGGACAAGTGTCTCTTGATAAATGGTCTGTGGAAATCCGTGGGGCATCTGCATGGCCAGGGGCAACCTTCAGCAGGTAGTTGGGTAAGCAGGGAGTAATAAAACAAGAAAAGTTGTCACTTTGAACCTTTACACAGAACAATGCATTACATCCTCTGCTCCAAGTTGTGCCAAGATTTTTGGTGTATTCACTTACGTGAGCTTCTCAGGCCTGCATCAGCAGCTCAGCTGCACGGAGTCATTCCCATGGGGAAGGCAGCAGGGGAGCACAGCAGAGTGTGTATAGGTTGCAGAGGAGCACAGAAGAGTATGTATAGGTTTTCTATGGACTTCCTGGGTAAGATTGTGTCAGGTTTTTGATACAGGAACATCAATTTTTTAGGTGGGAGTGCAGTATTTATCTACCTTATTTAAACACTGTTGATCCAAGTAGGCAGCTATATTCAAATGAAATCCAAATAGGTGCTTGCAGCTTTGAAAATGTATGGATACAACTTGTTCATGCAAACAGCCAAATGTATGTGTTGCTGAAAACCCAATAGAACATTCTGCCATAGGGTGAATTTCACCTGGGGAAACAGACAGGTCTGTACGCAGAACTTGCATCCAAGTAGCTTTAAAGCAATTTATCTCAGAAGGGAGCTGAGCATGCCAGCTATTCCTGATGTTATGTTTGCCTGATCTGGTGTGTCAGCATGAATTTAAGTTCTTATTTAGATGTTCACATATGAAAACTTTAGCTCACTAAAACAACTAAACCAAGAAACTCTCTGACCTCTGGAAAAACCTGGCTGGTGTTACTCCAGAGAATGTAAAAAAGAGTAACTCTTGACATTTGAATGAAAAAAAAATTCATTAAGAAATATCTTCACCATAATAAATACCATAATTAATATGAAATATAATTCACTGTGTTGTGAATGGACTTCAATCTGCTCAGATAACTCTTTCTTGGTGCTTATGTTATCCTGTAGCCTCAGTAGAAGTATGGACTGTATCCTAGATGAACTCAGCAGCTCTGTACCCATCCTACTTGTGATGGCTTGAATGAAGTTGCCACAAAGCTGGCACGGGAAGGAAGAGGTGGTGAAGTTTGCAGCTGAGCTGATGATGTTCTCAGTGGCGCAGCTGGACCAGAACTGTATCACTTATATTCCCTCAAAGGTGGCTTTGAGGCACAGTGCTTCATCATAAGACTTTCTGCTTATGGTAAGTGCTGTTGGATGGTCCCAGCCTTCCCTCAATGAGCTGAGCTCAGACTCAAGGCTGGCATTGGTATGTTACTTAGAAAAAACATCTTGCATGTAGTTCCTTGAATTTGAGGTGACAGAATGCAGTTTGGCTAAGAATATTAACAGGGCTATTTTCCACCTATGTTGATCGTTCTCTTAACTTTCTTTCATTATCTTTTGCACAGAAAATACCAGTGGATGAATATCTGATGCCTTTAAAGCCAGTGCAAAACTACCACCACATTCACTGAGGCTAGAATTTCATACTTGTTGTGGTCAGTCTTTCCCCACAGTTATTAAATAACAAACAATTGAAGAGAACAATTCACAGAGGAGTCGTAGTGTTTATTTATATAACCTCCTTGGTGAGAAATAACAAGTAACATTCTGTAATAAATGCGTAGTCTTTCTGCAAATGATGTATGAAACACAGAGAGGTGAACAGTATCTGATATTTTGTTCTGAGGAAATAATTGGACGAGCTGTGGTCTGCCCAGCTTTTTGCTGATAGGGTTGGGAATGAAATGAATATTGTGTCTCTGCATGAATATTGCATCTCTGCCATGAGCAAGTCACGGTTTCCTAAAGTGAGTCTGTAGGTCCCTTCTGTCCTGGAAAGAGACATCTCTCATTGCACTGCCCTCTTCAGAGCTGTAGAAATAACCAGTTTTCAAGAAGCAGTAGTTGAATTTTATGTAATCAACAGCATAGGCTTTTATTATTGTGGAAGGTCATTATTGAATCCATATGTCCTCTGATAATGACATCTTTGCTCTGGAAACACACTCTTCTCTTGCATCACCTGCACAGGTCATTAGAGATGCTGAGCATGACTTCTTAGTGTGTACTGAGTCTTGAACGGGCTATGCTCAAGCTGTACAGTAGTTGAAGAAGAGATTTCTTGGCTTTTCTTACAGTATCTCCCGTATCTCAAGCAGCTGGCTGCTTCAGGCAGTGAAAAATCTATGGGGTTGGGTTTGTTTTTGTGGTTTGCTTTTGGTTTTTTTTTTCTGGCTGGTTAGGGGTTGGATTTCTGTTGTTGGTTTGTTTTTTTGGGGTTTTTTTGAGTAGAGGAATCAAGTAGAATTTCTGAAAGGAGTTTTTAGCAGAGCAGGGGAATGGCTACAGCCTGTATCACAGATTTCAGATCTCCTGGGACCAGAGCTCATTCTCCTTCTGTCTTGAGAAGTGCTATCCCAGTTTTCCCTTCCTCCCTGGTAGTTAGTGTTGAAGCGACAATAGACAGGGGAAGGTGTAAGGAGGAGGAGGAACTGATGACCCTTTAATTTATGGAGAACAACCAGATGCTGTTTCCTAAATGTGCAATAATTGGCAGAAACTGAGCAAAACTGGGTAAGAAAAAGAGCACACACTGTTGCTTGTTAGGTGTGTGAGGTGTATCATGGAGGTGCCTTTGAAGCATCATTGCATCTGGTTGACCTCACAGACTTCATAGTTGAGAGTGTTTGATTTCATGAGCATTTGGCTATAATGGCTGTAGTCTGTGATTTTGAAAGTAGGTCCCAGAACATTGTTTGGGACTTTTTATTAGCTGAGCTTTGGCATATGTGAGGAATTTCTTCTTGGGATTTCTATCCTGATATGCAGTGCTGCTGTGTCTTCCACCTGCATCTGTATCTGAAGAACAGCTGAGTGTCACTTCCTGCACAATGTCACTGATGTTTGTGTAGTGAAGTATTTCTTAGCAAACATCACTGCAGTCTTGGACTCCACTGCCTTCCAGATAATTCTCGAGTATAAATCTTCCATTTGGTTTTGACCTAGACAGCTTTGCATGTTACATATCTGTACCTCAGAAATTTCCTCCCACCTTTCCAAGCGTCTCCTACCAATCATACATCAAATGTATGGGAAGGAGGCTGGTGGGAGTGTTGTCTTCAGCAGGGCTGTTTGGACTTGTTTGTGCTCTTGGTGCAGGAAAGCATGGGCATCCTGAGCTTTGGGAAATGTGTGTGAGGGACAGGGATTTAGGAGAGGTGGTTTCTGCCCACTCCAACTACTCTATTTATATCTGTCTATCTAACATATTTCCCTAACACCTATCACCTTGGCATGTTTCTCAGATGACCATGGCTTTCTTTTAATCTTCTCCTCCTTTTATTAGTGTTTTCACCTTTTTTTAAAATCAGTCTTTAATAAAGTTAAGAATTTTTGCACAGGGTTTTATAAACATGTGTTATTAAATTTTAAATCTGTTTTGAAAGTGCCTCTATCCTACTCCTTCCTAGTAAAGTGACCTTTTTAAATGGAGGGAAGTGGGTTTAGATGACAGTCATGATAAATGCGGTCATGTTCACTCAATAAAATAAGGCCCAGTGCATTTGAGGATAAATCAGTGAAATGTACAGCCCCACCTGTCTGTCTCCATCATTCATTTCCACTGTCACTTTCACAGTGGCTGATGGATCACAGTTGCTGTAAAATTAGACAGCCTTTAATCTCATTTCATCCTGATTAGCTTCTCCTTACCCTTTCCCTCTAACTCACTGACTGACACGCTAAAAACTCACACCGGGCTGTGTTTGAGCATGGCGTACAAACTTCTCTTCAAATACCCTTTTTGTGGGGCAGGCAGGTGTTCCAATGAGTTGAAATAAAAAAAAAAAAAAAAAGAGAAGATGGGATTTTCACACTATTAAAGCCAAACAGCAGACAAAGACTCATATAAAATTAATGAAAGCAGCAGCCTGGCCAGACTGTGATGGGCCAAATTCTCCCTGTTACACCCTGGCAAGCCCAGTGAGTTTGAGAAGATTGCTTCTACCAAATGCTGAATTTAGCATGCTCATTGCCATGTAATTTTGACTGTTGTCTATGAAAACTTAGGTCCTATCTGGGTCATGGTTTTTAGTTCAAGTTTTCTGTGCTCTCAAGAGACATTTTGTAGCAGAAAAAAAAAAAGTTCATTCACGTAGTTTTGATTTCTGTGTACAACTCCCGATTCTGAGGGGTCAAGGAGAAAGACTGTGAGGTGGTTGATTCCTCAGTTAGAGTCCCTTCCCTCTTAGATGTCCAGGGAGTTGCTCCATCCTCCCTGTTTTGTCCAGCTCCCTCCAGCCCCATGGCTAGATTCATGAGACTAAGAACAGAGTTTTCCCCAAAGCTCTGAGAGAAACAAAGGTCACATTAAAGGTCTGCAGTGTTTTATTGCAGTCACCTTTCTTTCTGAAGGCCAAATACTACTCTCCTTTCTAAGGCAAGCTTCCTTTTAGCTTTCCTGTGAGTTATGAACAGTAGGTTGGGTCATTTGGGCCCAATCCTGTATCAGTGGGAATGTTGCCATCAATTTCAGTGGGAGCCAGGATTAAGCCATTAGTTTTCAAGGTTTAATTATCATAATAATTACAGGAGCCTTATATGCATGGGAACAGCAAAAAAATCTTAAAGCAGAATTTCTTCCTCTACTGACCCTGTTTGTGTCAATGTGGTGGATAAATAAACACAAATTTTTGCAAAAGTGAAAACACAATGTGAAAAATATGCATGTGTGCTACCTGCAGACAGTTTTTTCGATAAATGCTGGAGGTCTCCAGACTGACCAATAGAAGAGGCTGAGGGTGCAACCACCAGCTTGGACCTAATTGGAAACCATAATAGAGCACTGTATTACTTAAAACTTGAAGCCCTTGCAGACTGATCCTGAAGAGTGTCCTCTTGAGAGGAAGGGTCTCAAAAAAGCCTCTAAGGAAGGCAGCAAATTTCTCATGAGAGACCAAATTCCTTATTTACTACAAGCATCCACAAAATCAAGAAAAGTTCTGTGGTTTTGAAAGAGAAGATTTTAAAACAGGAAAATGTCTAAGACTATAGAGTGAGATGATGATACAGTGTCTCCAAAGATAGCAAAAGCTTACTTCATTCTTTCATCCTACTGTAGGAATCTCTAGGTAGTATAAAATCTTTTGCAGTGTCTAGTATAAGATTAGTTCCCAGTTAATATAAATTGAATCAGTAACAAATAATGTGAATAATGAACTTTCACTGTACCTGGCTGCCTGATTTAAGAACTGCTTCACTTACATGACTTGTAAGAGCACAGACTATGAAAAAGATATTCGACCTTTACTAGAAACTAAAAACATACTTTATTTATTCATCATTGCCTAGGCAAAAACTTCAGTAAGAAGCTTAAATGAGCCCGCTTGATCTTTAAGAAAATGTGTCCTAAATAGCAAAGCTGTGCGTATTTCTTCTTATTATTATTTGCATATGCTATACTGCACAACTGCATTCTGAGAAAAATAAAAGATAATAAAACAAATGAAATGAGAGATATATCACCCAAAATAACCCAAGTGTGAGATAGGCTGCCTCTTTTTTTTTATTATTTTTTGGCATTGGCAAAAGAGCACAAAGTAAGAGCTGGCCCTGAGTCATATTGATTTCTCACTGCACTGGTTTCCTAAGTGCTCTGTTGATCCGTGTCAAGCAATAAGTTCCCTGCCTGTACATGCACATCACCTCCCCATTTGTCCTCACCTAGATTTAAGGTGCCCATATGATGAGCTGAACAAGGACATCATTTTTCCTACTGGTGTCACTGGGCCAAAACTACTCTATGTGGTATAGTAACTAATGCTGTATAAGTTTACATCTTCTATATAATATCATTATAGTGGGTATGGCACACTGCAATAATATGTGTGTATGATGTACATGTAATCCTTGGTTTTGCATTTTAGCGTTTGCAGTGGAAAACGTAAATTTTAAGAAATAGATGTTTGCATCTGTAGCTGGTCCACAGTAATCACAATACCTCCCCCCTAAAAAAGGGATATTGCAAACCTAATGCCACAGTTTTGATCTTTGTTAACAAAGGGCTTCCTGACTAGATGAATAGAAGATGTGTGATTGTGCTGCTAATGACATTGTACAGGAAATTAAGCGTATACATTTGGAAAAGGCATTAAATCAGCAGGACCTTAATTTAAAAACTTAAAACTGTATGGAAATGCAGCTTGTTCATTGCTGTGTAATAGAAAGCTACTGAACATACTGACTCTTCTTGTGGAAACATTACCAGCAGAACAAAGCTGGGCTGAGGGTTTTTTTAATGTTTTCTAGCATACTAGGATTCCTTGCATCTGCTTATTTTCAGGGAAATACCATGCAACTTCACCTCTTTTTGCAAGTTTTTTTTAGATCAGCATGTACGGTACATGGGCAGGTGAGGATGCACTGAGGGATCAAAATTCCTGACTTTTTCCTTAATTATTTGCAAAATTGAATTGCATAAGTTTACTAATAAGTGCCTTTGTCTGCTGCTAAGTCCGTGTTCGTACATGCCTGGGGTGACTCATTCTTATGTTATTTCATACCGATGGTAAAGAAATATTTGATTTTGGAGATATTTGATAAAATCAGTGTCCTGAGCTGAAAAAGAATTCTTGCTTTGCTTGCAGTTATGCCATACAACAGTGCCCATCACTGTGTCGTGGAAGTGGAAAACTTCTTGTTCGTGCTGGGAGGAGAAGACCAATGGAACCCTAATGGTAAGTACAGAATACTAAAAGGCAAAGAGAGCATCTGCCTTCCTGTGCCTTCCTGTCTGTCAGGTCAGCTGATGTATTGATTAGCAAGGGATTTTGAGGACCTTCAGCCTAATTGTTGAACCCAGTAAAGGCTACTCTTTGGTATTGATGTAATAAATATCTGGTACTTTAGCATTAGCATCCCTGTCATTCATCAGCTCCCACATCCCTTGAGAAATGCCACAGGCAGCAGAACAGACTCTTTCAAGTGCATGCACCAGGCAGCAGCTGTTAAGAATTTTAACCTTCATTTCCAGACTCCTTGCAGTCATAATATAATAACGCAATTGCAGTAGATGAATGCTTCTTTTCTATTGTCAAACAAGATACTTGCAGCTCAAGTTGTTAATGTGTTAATTATCTAGACTTTGAGATTCTTAAACTGATCCTTTTTTCAGTCTCGTGCAAGAGCTTCTCATATAGATTATCTGCTGCTACCTTCTTTCATTTGATTACTTCATAAATTTACCGCAAAGAGAAATTAAACAATTTAACAGGCTTCTGAGCAAAGCAAAAGGAGAATACCATGCCTTGCAAAATTCACAGAATTGTCAAGACATTGTTAAAAAGCTTGCACATGAAGAAAGAGTTGTAGTTGTAGCAGTCTGTGTAACAGAGATAATTATGACTGAGAAACCATAAAACAGCTTGCAGGTACACATTTTTACTTTAAAACACCAGAGGATCCAGCTGAAATTACATATACTGCATATATTTTATTGTGAATGCCCCATTTCAGCATCTGCACTAAACCAAATTATAGAAAATTGTTACATCTGTTCACTCCCTAAAACCTGACGCAAACAATCGAGGCCACCCTATAAGCATGTTTCTGGTGTAGTTAAGAATATCACTACATGTCTTAGGAGAAGGGTCCCTTAGTTCTATTGTTGAATGTTCTTTATTTGAAGCAGGAGACAGTGCAGTATCACTAATGACAATTTCTTTTAGGATGGTTTGCCCCATCCATCCAGTGAGGGCCCCTGTTGTATTTGGTGGTAGGCATATGGATAGGCAGACGTTGTTCCAGACAGTTTATAATTAAATGGCCATGTCACATGAAGGGTAAAAGAAAAGAAGTATAATTACCCAGGTTTTAAAGATGTGGAAACTGTCTTGCAAGGTAATGGAGAGATGGTAGAAGGGGTACATATCCTGCATCTGAGATAGGAGTCAAACACAGTTGTTTGTGATATGAATAGTACCTAAGGACTGAGATTGCCTAGATCTGGGTCAACTCCTGGGCTGAAGATGTTGCTGAAGACATCTACCAATTTCCCTGACTGTGAATACCAGTGCTGGGATTTTTCCACAGAGAAGGTAGCAATAAAAAAGGTATGAGCATTGCTATACTGATCTCTTTATCAAATGGATCTTACTTGTCACTGCAAGTGGACCTGAAATCACAAACTACATCCTGTGCTGGGTGTATTCTTTCTTGAAACCACTTTGCTCTAAATGTGCAGCTACATGGGGGCAGCTCACACATGCCCATTTGAATTTATGTAAAGGCCCTTGTCTGCTATCCTCAGAGCACAGGAGGGACTTCAGATGGACCTACCTAGAATCATCTTGCCAAGGCTTTACAAAGCTTCTGCTTCAAATGAGAATGTTCCAGGCGTTTTTTTCCAATGTAAAGAATTATCTTAGAGATGGTGGCAATGGCAAGATGTTGCTTTAGCCATCAGACCGTCTGGTTCTTGAGAAACTGCGTGGACCCCAAGGAGTGCTCACACCTCCTTCATGCTCCACTGACTTCCTGACAACCCAGAAAATATGGGAGACCTTTTTTCTCACTTTTTTACATCCTCCATGCCTTTATGCCTTTCCAGTCACAAGGGGTTCTTGCATGAGTAAACACTGATGAAAGCAGGGTGCATAACAGGCATGGATTTAAGACCAGCCTTCATAACCTTCAGAGCCCATCCCCTTCTAGCATGGCTGCAGAGCAGAGAACAGTATCTGCCTCCTTTTGTCCCATCATCCTGATTTGCTAATCCTGATTTTTGTTCACTTGTCCCAAGTTCCAGGTTCTGACAGAAGAGGTGCATCCTAACATGTGCAATCTGCTGACTGATGAGCAAGGCAAAAAATAGGTAGAGTTCTCTTTCAACCTGGAGCCCAGGCTTAAACTGCAGTCAAACCAGTTACACTAGGCAGATTAAGTAGGTCATCAAGTCCTTTTCCTGCAGTCACTGCCATCATATAGTCCCATTTTATAAATTTTCTAAGCTACATTTGAAAAGCAGTTGAATTTCCAGCCCCCACTACTCCTGTTGGAAAGCTGTTACAGAATCCAATTGCTCTAAATGACTTATTCTGATATCCAGTAAAATGTATTCTTTGACTGGCTAAATCACCTTGTTCTCATGCCAAGGCTGGCATTTAGTTTAACAGTTTTTCTCCTCCTGGAGATTTCCTCTTCTAAAGTATTACAGACAGCACTCCTATCCTTTTTCAGCTTTTGTATTTCTAGGTGCAACAGGCCAACTTCTTTGTTTCCTGCCATAAGGTAAACTTTCTGCTCTTCCTGTTGCCATAGTAGCTCTTCTCTGTGGCTGTTCTGGTTTGATTTCCTCTCCCTTCCTGTGAAGAACCCAGATTTGTATCCTGCACTCCCACTCTAGGCTCACTAAACTCTTTTTCTACCCTGCACTTTACAATCTTCTACATGCATGCTGTTTGTACTATGTGTATTACACGTGTTAGGCAGCCAAATTACAGATTTGTATGACAACAATGAACAAGCTGCTGTGTAACTAATGAGCACTGAAGTTCCAGTAACTCTGAAAGATGTAGTGAATACAGCAGCATTAAAAAACCTAGGGAAAAAAATAGAAGTTTAAACTTAGGATCAATATTTCTATTATTTTGAATTCCTGCTTTTTGAAATACAAATAGATTAGTAAATGTCTTAGATAGTGAAACCTAGAGCCTGTTCATGCTTGCTGTTACTGTTTTGCTGCTTATTGAATCTCTAGCTCTCGATGCCTCTTTTTCTAAATTGTCTGTGTGGACAAAAGGAGTCCAGATAAGGACCAAAAGCAAAGCCTCACTTCACTAAGCCCAGTGGCAGAATGACCAGTTGCCCTTATGGTATGGGCATCTCACCCTGAGTCTTGAGATGGTGCTGAGATGGTCATGTCTCTGAGTGGCACTCAGCGTGGTCCTCATTAGGCACCATGCTGGGTTTGAAGGGAGGTGCTGCATTATTCATCAGTCTTCTTCTTTACCCTCCTCATATACAACATGCTTATAACATGGCGAGGAAATCAGTTTGCTTCCAAAGCGGTCAGTGTGGTTTCTTTCACTGTTTTCTTGTAGAACATGAATTTAAATTGTTACGAATATAAATTCTAGCTGTATTGTTATTCTTCTCTACTGTCCTGATGGTCTATTTACACATGCTGAAGTAAGTGTGGAATGAAGCAGGCAAAGCGAGCCAATATTGCAGAGGCTTGTCTGATGCAAAAATATTCACCTTGTAGAATGCCCAGTGACCATTTATAGAACTGTGACATACGCAGTTAGGTTATTCTGCTGGCCTGTGAAGCCTCTAATTCAATTTTTTAGTCACACATACATAAACAAAGGTTTCTGTTTTCAAAATGCTCATCTATTGAAGTCTCAGGTGTTACAGGAAATTGCCATGCACTCTCTTGCTTCAGTTTTCTTGCTTTGGTGTCAATCTGCATGTAAAATAAGGTGAAATCTTAATATCGTGAAGACATGAACACAGTTCTTGGGCTTGACAGCAGGGAGAAGCTAGTTAGCTGGTGTATGTTGCTCATGCTTCATATTTTAGCTAACAGAGTTGGAATAAAACCCTTAAGAGTGTATTCCCCTTCGATGCACATCTGTAATTCCTTCTAACTTACACTGAAAGTACATGGTAGAATAAACTATCTAGTGCAAACACTGCATACCCCATGCTGATGGCTTATGCAGGTCTTGGTTATTTGCACAATGGGTTTTTGCCATGTTCCACACAGAGATGATGTAAGAAAGAAAAGAACGTGTTCTCCCTTTCATTTTTTTACCTGACAGAATTCTAGTCATAAAAATACCACGGGGATGCCCTCTTTGGGCAGTAATTTTGTTTAGTGCTGTGATTTATTGTGGCTGTGAAAATACCACAGCATGTATAAGTAAATTTAAATACACATTTTCAAGATCTTAATACAAAGACTGAGAATAATCACTATCTGCTTTTACTGCTTGTGACTGCTAATTCAAGCCTTGCAGTGCCCCATTTGTTGAATTATTACTGTACACATAGTGTAGTCATACATTGTTGTAAAAGGGGGAACCCTTCATAAAAGGTGTCTACTTGTGAAGTATATGTAATATATATTACAATCATGATGTTAAATACATGAAACAAACATCTGAGTGTCAAAATAATCTATCTTTACAGGGAAACACAGTACAAACTTTGTTAGCCGATACGATCCCAGGTTTAACAGCTGGATACAACTTCCACCCATGCAAGAGAGGTAAAAACCTGCTATGTGTTTTTCAATTTCTGTTTTCTCATCTTAGGAGCAGCTGAGGTTTGGCTTAATTCTGGGAGTAAGGAGGCCTATAGAAGCATTGAAAATACAGATAAAACTGCAGCATGCAGTTGTGTCCCATTTGCCTCCTAATTTTTAAAACTTTCCAAATTTGGAACTCCAGATGCCAAGTCCTGCAGTGCTAACTCATGCAAAATAGCCATGGACTTTATGCAATTACTGGTTGCCTGAGTACAGTCTGAAGGATTTTCCTGAGGTCTCCATAGTGTCCTGTCATGTTCCCTGACTGAAATGTCATGATGAGTTTGCAGTAAACAAGCAGTAATTATAATCAGATATCTTAGAGGGAACTGAAACCCTCACATGTTGACTCCATCCTGTTTCACCACACCAGCTATGAAAAGCTCTCCTGAACATGTCTCCACTTGTCAGAGGACTCTTAATCCTAGGTGGTCTTTGAGTGAAGTTGCTGTCAGTAAATGCATATTAGAGTAGCTCATGTTTTGATCTTGCTGTGTACCAAAGAGCAAAGGTGGACGTGGACTTGAGCAATGACTCGTAAAGGTGACGTAAACTTAACTGTGGATCCCAAATCCTACCCTCACAGGAAAACATCCCATAAACCTGAACAGAATTGTGCATGTTTCATAAGAGGAATCTCAAAGGTGGAAGATCCAAAGTTACAATGTTATTTGAAGAAAATATTCAATGTCCTTCCTTCAGTTAAACACCCATCTTCTCATGGATCCCATGTACAAAAGATCTCACAGTGTCTCCCTCAAATGCTTTCTTTATTCCATGCCAGCAAAACAGTTCTTTTTTTTTTTTTTTTTTTTTGTTGACTGTCTACACTATTCAGGTGTCTGGCAGTCATAAATATATTGAATTCAGTGCAGCCTTGTGATTCAAGGTGTGTCTTATGAGATGCTTGGAAATATGGCTGTCTTTTCAAATTTCCAGGCGTAAAATATCAGTCTGGAGAATTTTTGAAGGACCTTTGTTCAAGATTCAGTTTGATTGACCTAAGTCCCTGCTTTGGCAGCACCTAGCCTTCTCCCTCATTCCCACCAACACTGTGGGATAACCTTCACAGCTGTGATTGTTCACTTTAAAACAGAAGGTTTATATCTTCCCCTCTGGTTCAGCTTCCTAGAGTGAGTCACTGCCAGTTTAGGTGTTGGCATGGGGGAGACAGGAGGTGAGTGGGCATCACTGTGCAAGTCATCCTTGCTGAGCTGGAAGACTGACTAGGAAACCAACTGGTGTTTGTATGGAGCCTGGACCTCTTCCATGGAACCTCATCTGAGTTCTAATTAGGCCCTCTGGGTATCTCCAAGCCAAATTCCTGAGGGGCATTGGCAGCTGGCTGAGCAGTTGGGTTTATTTGGCTGACAAACTACAGAAGGCAGAAGTAGGCAGCTGAGGGCTGGAGAAAGGAGGCAGTAGGAATTTTTCCACCTCCACGTTGGCCAGTTGTGTTTCCCTGGAAAAGTGTGTGGCAGGTGACTGCCTTGTGCTCTGGTGGAAGAGCTGCTGCCTTCAGCAAGAGCCTGAAACTCAGCTGTGCCCACGCTCCTGCCCATAATAAACCGTTATGTATGAACACCACAGCTCCTTACAGAGGGACTGAAACACAATGGTCCACTCATACATAGTTCCTTCTGCAAGGGGCTTTGCTATGACAACATTAATTGTCACCTCTTTTGTTCAGGATACATAGTTCGTAGGCTTGCCCATTGTTTTTCTTTAAAGGCTCCTAACATTTGGGCTATTGTTGGGAAAAAGAGATTTTGAACTCACTTTCTAAAATGTTTTTGATGGTTTGTTTGCTCAGTCCTAATGACTTCCTCAGAGTTGTTGCAGTTTTCAGGGGTATGGAGTGGCCCAGTTTGTAGAAGATCATACAAATAAGAGAGAGCTTTTATGCAGTTTTCTTTCCCAGCTCCTTTAGTAAGATAAAGTTCCCAATAAAGTCAACAGGCTATTTTCCCCCTGCTAGGAGTACAGGGTCATGCCCTGTCTCTGATGGCATAATGCAAGCACCATTGACAAGACAGACTGTTAAATGGGTTTTTCTGAGTCATTATGGTCCATCAAGTCAAAACCTATTTAGGAATTTTAGTCTGAGAATAATTGGCTGGATAGACTATAATAGCTCCTTTGAAATGACTGCCAGGTAAATGTAGGACTCGTTCACAGGCAGTATATTCTCAAGTCAAAAATCTGTATGAAATATTTGATAAGTAAACTTTTATCTCACATGCCAAAATCCATATCTGATTGATTTTACTGTGTGAGCTATAAAGAAAAGTCTAATCCCATTATAGAGTCAATGTCGCCAGTGTATTTTCTTTAAAGCCAAGTTTGGATTCTTTTAAGTTGAAGAACATCTCAACTATAGATGCTTTTGAAAAATAGGTACTATTTTCAGGAATTTGTTGTAAAGAACCAGCAAGTGACTCGTAAGTTTTGGAAATACACATCTTCCTCATGATGCAATAACAAGAGGAAGGTTTTTGGAGAACAGTTCAGTTAGGCTATGATGGCTACTGAAGGAGCAGTCTTTGTAGCAGTTTTATCTGAACTTGTGATATGAGCCTCAGCTGGACACCTCAGTCAGAACTGCTGCACCTTGCCAGCTCAACATGGAGCAAAACAGCATTTAAAACAACTTCCTTTTTTTATATTCTGAGTTAAATTTTTTTGTTTGAAGACAAGCAAAAAGCTTGGCATTGTATCAGGTTCTGAAGAAGCACAAGTGGAAGTGGGAAGTGAGCAGGTCAGTGTACTCTCTGAGGCTGAGTGAGCTGAGAAAAGGCACAGAAAAAGAGATAAAAATAATTCACATTTTATTTTTGTCTTTAATAATAGTAATGTCAACCCCTATTAAGATTATTTATTTTTAAAAAGGCAAAGCATGCACTCTGTAAGTGACTCTGAAATCAGGTCCAGATATTAGGACAATCAGTAACAGCATTGGTAGATTTAAATCTCAGACTGGTAGTTCTATTTGGTGTTTCAGGGCATAAATTCATCATGTGTGAAAATCATGAGGAAAATCTTCCCTTTTATATGTGTATACTTGAAAGAAGAAATTGGTTGGCTTGATGGTTGGGTAAAGGGATGTGAAGGAAGAGCATTTAGGAGACCAATGAACATCAAGTACTTTCAAATCCTGAAGAAAATCACAAAATAATTGGTTTGTTGTCTGTATTCAGACCCTGAGGTACATTCTAGTTACCATTCTAGTTATCCATTCTAATCTAGTGATTAGAATGGATAGTGTCTTCTCAGTATTGAGGGGAATGTTGTTGTGCAAAGATTGCTGTATTGTAGTTTAATCTGAATCATATTTTAGAGCAGTTTAAAAGTCATCACTTGACAGCATGCCTTTGCTTGCTGTAACAGCATGCCCTTACACACTATCATTGAAAACTAAAAAAAACCAAAAAGCTTAAAATATTTGTGACAGAAGCTACTGAGTAAATGTTCACATCCAAGGAGAAGAGTGAAGTATGCTGATGCTTTCATTTTTCCTCCTTATAGTGACACTGTGTGGATGAAACCAGGAGTACATGTGCAGAATATCGTCAGTGAAATCCTAGTTAAGAGAATAATGCATGCAAGTTGTGTCTACCTCTGTTTATTAAACCTGAACTAAAAAGAAAACCAAAAAAAGGAAAAAAAAAGGCAAAACATGGCGAGAGCAGCTTATTAATGGGTTCACCAGAAAAGGTGCACAAGAACAGATGAGTGGATATGGGAGCACAGACAACAGGCACCCTGTGGTTTTGTGCCTTGTGGTTGCTGGACACAGGAGAGTTGAAAAATGTGTACCTGCCTATGCAGGCTCTCTCATGTCTAATAGGAGGTGACCTCTGCAGCTTTTCCTACTTTTGGGGCAACCGTGGGCTGTGTTGCCTCAGGCCCATCACATATTCTCAGAAAGTTTATACACACTTGATTGCCTATAACACCTATAGCTTCTCTCAAATTAGAGTGAAATCAGTCAGCAGGGTTTTTTTTAGGAGACAACAGTAGGCAGACATGGGTACATGTACAGTGTAATCAAATTAGCTTTGTTTCCATAGAATATCAGGCTAAAAACATAGATGCACAATTTGCTACCCAACCACGCAGAGCAAAATATGCCATCAGCTTCTATCTGCCCACTGATAGATTAATTAAATAGTATTTTTAAATTCTTCAGTAGATCTGGAGACACTTGCCAGTATTCTTGTCCTCCTATTTCCATGGGGTTTTTTTTCAGAAGTCTTCCTTGTGGTGGAGTTGCCAGCCCCACTCAGAACGGGGTTCTGTCCCACACCGTCCAAATTGCCCATGTGCAGGCAGGTGAAAGCAAAGAAGTGAACAGGAGGTGTTCAGTGACCCTGGCTGGTGAGGAGCCCTGTCAGGTGTGCACCAAATCCAAAAAGTAAGGTCAGAAACTGGCAGTGATGCATCAAATCTGTTCCCTGAATGCCCAGCCAGCCCTGCTGTTTCCATGGCTGTATCTCTTGGTGTCTGCCTGACTTCCCTTCCAACTTATAAACCACCAGCCAGTCTCAGACACCTTTAACTAAGAGGGAGATTTCTCCAAAATGTTACAGGATGCTACAAATTTTGTGAAAATAGGTATCTGTGCAAAATAGCAAGATCTTATTCCTGCCTTCACTGAAGGAAATGCTCCTGAACATGCCTGGCTAGATGTCAGCTTAGGGACAGGGCACAGCAGACTTTGCTAGCTCACCTGTTCATGGCATGGCTCTCAGGAAGCCAGGGGAGGAGTTGGACATATCAAATCTGTTCATTGAGCATTCTGTGCTCTGTGTGTACCACTGCTCATCCAAATGCTTTGCAGTGGTCCACAGGCTCAAGTCCTTGATGGTGCAGGTGACCATCAGGGCCCCAAGATTTAGGGCATGATTCAGGAGTGAAATATGCAGCTGCTCCCAGATTCAAATTAAGGCATCTGGGCAGGAACCAGAGTGCATTGAATCAGCCACAGAGCAGGGTTTGGCAAGCTACAGCCACACTCCAGAGTGCCTGCTTTGCAGGAGCTGTCAGAGCTACAGTTTGTTGTGCCTGGCCTGCCTGCTCATTTCTGGGCTCCCACGTCATTCTGGTTTCACCCAGGAGAAAATTTTATGTTGGGGACTGACGACTCCTGTCATTCAATATTTTGTACAGCTCTTCATCCTAGCCCAGCTGTGCTCTTTTGCAATTTTCTTTCACATGTTATTGCAGCTTGAAATTAAAGGTCTTGTCTCTAGCAAACCTTCCTGCTGCTGAATGATCCAGGGAGCTTTCTCTGGAGTGGATTACACCAACCAAGATCTCTCAAAATCAACTACTGCTCAATTTTTACTTCAGCAACAAACACTCACCATTGATTTTGGAGGCACGAGGAAGACAAACTAATATATGCCCGACAGTCCTGGCCAGAAAACTTAATTATTTTCCTACACACCTGAGTTGTATGTAAAAGCATACAGGTGGCTAAAACTTTTCTCAGGGTTGGTTGGATGGAGACAAGACCTCATTTGAGTTAAAGGGTGGAAATGTAGTGTTGTGGCTAGCATAAGGAAAGTTGTTTGCAGTACTGCAGAAGGAAGAAAAAAATGATAATTGAAGAAAAATTTTGATGATGTGGTTCTCTTAGTAAATTGGGAACAATGACCCTTGAAGGACCATAAAAAAGGTGAATGTCAAGATAATTTATTATTGTTACATTATCTACCTCATTTTTCACTTTGTCTTACTGAGTTGTTATATCCCTTACAAGGTAATGCCCCGTACATTAATGAGCACTTTTTTCTCTTTCACGTGTGTAAAAAGGCAACAAACAGCTTTGAAAAGGGGTATTTTCTGGCAGTTTTATGTGCACCTAATTGTTTTGACACAAAAAATGAAGTATTTTTTGATGTGGAGTATTGTGTATTGGATTAGCAAAGCAGCCACAGTCTCTAGGACAGCTGTAAGCATGTGAAGCTTCCTGGAAGCTCCTTCTCTCTGATGTAGCATTTGAAGGAGCAGCTCTCTTAGCTCAGGGAGTCAGCTGGAGAGGGGAAGGAAATATTTGACATGGCTAATTGGTTTGTTGTTGGCTTGTTTGTTCTGTTCTGCCCTGTCCTCCAGGAGGGCCAGTTTCTACGCCTGCCGCCTTGACAAGAACTTGTATGTCATCGGTGGAAGAAACGAAACTGGCTACTTGTCCAGCGTTGAGTGCTACAACCTGGAGACAAACGAGTGGCGTTACGTGTCTTCGCTACCACAGCCCCTGGCAGCCCATGCAGGAGCCGTTCACAATGGCAAGATATATATTTCAGGCCAGTGTCTTGAATAATTCCTGCTGTATCACAAGAAAACCAACCCAAAACCACCATTTAAAAAAAAAAAAAAACAAACCAAAAAAAAAAGACAGAGAACCCCAAAACCAGAGAGCTGAATTCCTGCTGCAGCACAATATCTTTATTTATATTAAAGAACTGGTGTGCATTTACTTTGCAGGAGGTGTTCACAATGGAGAATACGTCCCCTGGCTGTACTGCTATGACCCTGTGATGGACGTCTGGGCCCGAAAACAGGACATGAACACCAAACGAGCAATCCACACTCTGGCTGTAATGAATGATCGACTGTATGCAATTGGAGGAAACCATTTGAAAGGTCACATTTTTAATAGCAAAAAAGTATCTCACAGTGTCCCACATCTCTGATAAAGAGTATTTTTGTTAGACAGTCACTGTTAAATACATTAAAAGCCAAGTAACACAATTTAACAGGACACTTGAGCCAGCAATTTTAAAAACATTTTATGCAAATTATTTTAAAATTATAACAGTACATTAAATATATGACTAATGAATGCTTTAGATAATAAAAATGGGAGCTTCCATTACTCAGAGGCATGGACAATTTGTCATTACCAAGAATTCAATGAAACAAACAGATTATTCTTTGACCCGAAAGTACCAGCAATATTTTCCTCTGTAAATCATTTTCCAAAATGTGCAGTTAAAGAGAGCTTTATTCAGAGCAACACACAAAAAACAAGCTCCTGATTTAATGAAGAGAAAAAAAAAAGCAAACTTCCATCCATTAAATATTAGGACTAGGCTCTTTAAATCCCTTTTTTAGTATTAAATGCAGCTTGTTTATTATAATTCTTTTTAGAGGTCTCTTGTTTTCATCTTTTGAAAAGGTCTCATATTAAAATAACTATTGCTTAGGTATTTGGTATTTTTATCTTAATACCTGTATGTCATTGCTGTTAAAGATGCTTCTTAATCCAGCCACTTAAACAGAAAGCACACCTCGTGCTGCTTTGTCCCATGATAATATCTGAAAGTCTATATTCACTTTTTTTCTTCTTTCTCCTTTAATGTTTAAAACCAAAAAAAGAAAAGACTCCCAACAACAAAAGATAAAATCATAATATAGAAGAAAAAGTAAAAAAAATATGTTAACTGCCAGTAAGACCAGGTCGTGTCTGACTCCAGTCCCTGCGTCCCCATGACACTGTAAAGCCA
The DNA here is from genome assembly GCA_013396995.1 of Dicaeum eximium. Classification (NCBI taxonomy): domain Eukaryota; kingdom Metazoa; phylum Chordata; class Aves; order Passeriformes; family Dicaeidae; genus Dicaeum; species Dicaeum eximium. The sequence goes on along the minus strand of VWZP01009941.1, from coordinate 2,242,305 downwards.
CATGCTGCTTTTGGAGATCTGAGTGTCTGTGGAGCATGCAAGGGACAAAGTCCCAAATGTAAATTTTCCCTGACAAATGGCACTGGTGCATAAACCCCTGCATGCAGGTTCAGTGCTGCTGTGCCTCACTCCCCACCCCAGCTGGGATGGGTATTTATGGACTGGACCTTACAAGGTAAAGAGGGCAAAAGCTGCTTGCACATCAACACCTGCAAATTTTGTAGGTTTCAGTACTTTGCAGTGTTGGCTTTTCCTCCTACAAAAGTAAAACCTGTCACAGCTCTCCTCAAGCTAAAGAACATGCTTTGGTCTGCAGAGGCTTGAATTGCTTCTATTCTGCCACCTTCTTTTTTTTTTTTTTCCATACAGTTTCACCTACTTGTAATAAGCCTTGCATTTTTGCCTCTACAACTGTTGTCCTGGGTGCCTTTGTTATGCTTGAACTGCTCACAGTTGTGAGAGGTATTTAACATCCAGGCTTCTGGGAAGATGTGGCTCTCTGGTAAAAGGACTTTCTGGAAAAAAATGGTTTCTCCCATACAGTGAAACAAAAGGAAGAACTGCAAGGACAAGGAGGAGGGAGTCGACTGAAGTGTGGATGAAAAGTTGCAAATTCTCCACCGGCAGGGAATAGCAGGGCTCCATGGTAAAGCCCTCTGTGAAGTTGAACTGTGTAGTGGTGCATTTACCACATCACAGCTAGTCATGTGCACACTGCAGTTTGTTACAGAGCTTTTGGCAGGTTCTGGCCTGTCTGTGTCCTTTTTATGCCCCCTTGAAAACTTTAAAATTTCTCTTTGCTGTAATACCTTGAAGAGAAGACAGAAGGGCTAAGAAAAGCACTTCAGCATATTAAGAAAGCCATACTTCTACTGCAGTGCACTGATAAAGAAGGTAGTTTGAAATAGGGAATTGCCTAAATATTAGAGCAGGAACTGGGACTCGTGTGTTCAATGTCTGTGTTCAGCTCACTTAATTCATGTTAACTGATACAGCTTGAGAACCTTGAGCTGAGACCCCTCTGCCCTTTGATGATCAAACAGCAGCAGTTGCTTGGAGCATTTTTTGGCCTACCAGGGGAAGATGGGACCACCATTTTTGTGGTTAAATTTTTTTGTTGCCTTAAAGACTTTACCTCAGCTGTGTGCTTTAGTCTACACCTTAAATCAGCTGGAAAATTGAAACTGGTCCTGCACGTCATGTCCATCACGCTAAGCATTTTGTCCCTCTAGAACCAAGTGGTATCAGTTGTCTAAGCTCTCCCTGGACTTGCTAGACGTTGATTTATGTACAAAATTCAATCTGTTCAACTTTTAATAGATTGGATCTGCTGAATTTTGAGAAAGACTGCCAGGACAATCTTTTTCTACATGTTCAAACTTGTATTAGCACTGATAGACAAGGAAGAATTTTGTTTGAATCTGCTTGTGTCACTGAAAAAAAAAAACTGAGTGTTTCCTTGGTTTTTACTGAGTGGTCAGGTTTTATACGGACTCTTGATTTGTAGAAGACTGTAGAATGGTAATGGTAAAAACCTTCAACAGATATATTAGAACTGAAATAATGAAGCATTAATATTACAGAAGTTGGCTTAATTGTATATGAAAATATTTTCTAGAAAAAATTTAACAATTATGTTATAATTGTAATAATGTAACTATAATTTAACTAATTTAACAGTAAAAACAAGTAATAAAACAGTGTGTCATAACACATATTCTCTTTTCTTAATGCCTCATCCAGGTTTCTCCCATCTCGACGTAATGCTTGTGGAATGCTACGATCCAAAAGGTGACCAGTGGAATATCCTCCAGACTCCTATTCTGGAGGGTCGCAGTGGCCCTGGCTGCGCAGTCCTCGATGACAGTATTTACCTTGTAGGAGGCTACAGCTGGAGTATGGTGAGTACCTGCTTTCTACAATCACCCTTCTATTCCTTCTGAGTTCTTGTGGCCAGTCCATGTAGATCCAGATGAGATGGAGAGGAGAGGTGAATTAGCTACAGGGGCAGGTTTGGGTTGGTTTTCAAATTATGGAGATCATGGAGTATTTTTCACCTTTGTGCTTCTCTATTTAGATAAGTTACTGTTACACTCTATCACCAATATGGAGTAATTTAAAAAACAGAAGGAATTTTGAAAAAGTGATTGATGGGACTATATGCTTACAGCACTGCTTATGAGATGCTTGTAAAGGGGACTGATTTTCAGAGGCTAGGTGTTGAAAAAACCAAAACCTCTTGAAGATCATCTAAGTTAGAGTGACCCTGAGTCACTTTCATTAGAGCTGATGTGTGACTTGGATTTTATCAAAGCCACATTTAATATGACCTTTTCTTCTACTACCAGGGAGCCTACAAATCTTCTACTATTTGCTACAGTCCTGAGAAAGGGACTTGGACAGAACTGGAAGGTGATGTTGCGGAGCCCCTAGCAGGACCAGCGTGTTCGACTGTGGTATTGCCGGCCTGCGTTCCGTACAACAAGTGATGGGCCAGGAGCACTGACACGAACACTGGGTGCATTTGGGCAAATAATGACGGGTGACGTAAATATTTTATTAGAACAGAATTCCTGTTGAAACAAAGCTACCATAATTGACCCCTCATTCCATGTTTATGCTTTAGGAGCAAACTAAAAGAAAAGAAAAACCAAGCGTTGTCCCATCTCAGATAGGTGCCGGTGTCTTATGAAGCAAGAAGCTAAAACACACTGAACATTACACGTTGACAGACTGCCATTTCAGACTGATTTAAACTTTTCCTGCTGCAGAGACACTCCTCACATCAAATCTAACTTTAAAAAAAAATGATGGCTAACTGTTCAAATAGAGCCTGAAGAGACAAGATCAGTATTGTGCATTGTATCTACCTGCATGTGATCTGTGTTGAAGTCATGAGGATGTTGTTTTCATGAATGTTTCAGAATTCAGATAGTGAAAAGCTCACACTGCATTGCAGAATTGTCTCCTCCTCTGTAATCCTAACCTACAACTACTTCATACGCTCTGCAAGCAACACAGCATCAGAAGATTATAAAAGGTAAAGAAATATCATTCAGTTTTTGCACAGCTTGGCAACTAATACACTCTGCCTTCAAAGTCCCCATGTGCAAGTGCAGCAGAAAGCAGACTACAATGAAAGCTATGCTTTACAGAGCACTTCTTGCAATAGCAGCTTAGGGATTAGGATCAAATTCTTCTAATCACACTTGTGTAAAGTCAGAGTCATTTCACTGAAATCACTTGGAATGACTGGTTCTACATTAATATAACAGAATTTGGATCCTACAGCTTAAAATCTGGCTTTGTAAAGTAAGTTATTTCTATGACCACTTAACGAAGCACCTGAAACCTTACTTCCTTTTCACTAACCGGTTAGATATCAGCATCTGTGCAAGTTCTTTCCAAAGAAAAGAAGACTGCATTTACTCATAAATGTATTGCTTTGGACTCTGAAATGCTTATGCATTTATTTGGAGAGACACTGGTAAATAGTTAAAGTAGTCCTGTGTGGTTGATCTTAAGATGCACTCTGAGAGAGTTTTATTATTGATCCAAAGTAATATAAGGCTAGACTTTCCACTGCCTTATAGCCTGTGTAATTATTTACACATTGCAAAGCGAGTTCAGAATGTTCCCACACGGGACCAGTAGCATTTAAGACTTGCTTCATAAAGTCATAGTTGCTTGCACAAATCAAACTCTCTATGTGTTAAGCTTCTGTCTTTCTGTCCTGGCTTTGCAAAAGCAGTGACAAAATCTGAGCCTGATTTCCTCACCACCTTGTAGTTAACAGACATAATTATCTGCACCTCATTAAAGTATGTGCATAATTCTTCCACTGTGGTTTACTAGTGCTGCATCCATTACTCTCAGGACCATCCTCTTTATTGGTGTAAACTGACATTTCTCCATTGAAGCCAGTGGATGTACTTTATGTCAGCTAAATATCTGGCCTTTAATTTGCCTACTTGTAGCTGGCTGCACCAGATAAAAGGCAAAGGACACTCCAATCCTGGATTTTCAGCCCTGCATGTATCTTTCACAACCGGACTTAATGCTGGTGCATTAAGCAAGAAGCAGGCAGCTAGTGGAGGTTGGTTTCAGCTGCAGAGGCAATAGATGGGAGAAAGACTTCATTATTTGCTTTGTAAAATAGAAAAAGGGTGAATGTACACAGAAATTACACTATATATTGATGCTTGAGAGCAATATAAATAACAGAGAGCAAATATCGTGGGACTGTTTCTCTCTGGCATCAGTCCAGTTGTATTGCAACTCCCTTGCTTGCAGCAGAATTACACAACTTGTAAAATTGGAGTAATGCAGTAAAGGCTGGTACCACACAAATGCAATAAACCAATTGATGAGGTAGCTGCACGCCTGGAAAAAAGTGTTTAAACAAAATAATTATCTAAAGATGCTAATATTTGAATGTGCCCTTGGGGAGTTTTCCAGTGAGCATCATAAGGAACTCATAAAGGTGGAGTGTATATCCTGAAATCTCAATCCATTTCTCCTACATAGTGCAATCTTAGTTGGTTTTGTATTTATTTATATTGTTCAGATCCAAGGGATCCCTTGTAAAATATATTTGGTGCAATTATGACTTTTTTTTCCTTTCCTGTTGAAAGTATATAAATATAAATATATATAAAAAAGGAAACTGTTAAGATACTAAATGAGGAAACCTTGTATGACATTTAAAAGGTCTGCCACTGAACATTGGCTGTCACCTGTCTCTACTAAAATGTACCATTTTTAAAGGATACTTCTTGTCCTTTTAAATGGTTCCTCTTTTTTAACAAGATAATTTAAAGATTTATGAGGACTGTATCTAACTCTTTCTATCTATCAGAAAGGCATGACCAAGGAAATAATGCTAACTAAATAAGTCACACAAAGAATGTAAATTTTGTACAGTACTAGACTGTGTAAATGAAGCTTGCTTGTAGGGGGGAAACTTTAAATAAAACTTTATGTACTAATTCAACTGTCTGCCATATTCCTACTTATAAAGTGTATGTATAAATAATATCTACATTAAATTCTTTGGAACTTTTTTTATCATGTAGATGTGTGAACTTCCTTTATTTTCTGGTGTTACATAATGGCCTCATTGTTTTCCAAGTGTCATTACTCAGTGCTTGTATGTGCAGTGGCTGAAGTAAAACACGGGTCTGTAGTGAGTTGGTCTTCCCCAGAGCACAGTGCCTGGCCTTGGAAAGCAGCACCTTATTCCAGCAGGGAAAGCTCCAGCCCTGTGCCTGCCCTCACTGGAGAAGCCACTGCATGCCTGTGAAATGCCTCTGCCTTGTGCTGCTCCCTCTGTTCCTCTGTCCCACAGTAAGTGAAAAGGACCCTGCTTTGTTAAGCCCAGTCTTGCTTTGGGGAATTTAGTGCTCCTTGTGGCAGCTTCACACCTCTTCAAAATGTTCCTCCTGTGGCGACTGAACCTTCTAACTATGGGTATTCCAGTTCTTGGAGGGGAAGTGCTGGCATGGGCATGCTCTAGAGGAGTTGGGACAAGAGGTATTGCCAGGCTGAGAAGACAAGGTAAAAGCAGGAGGTTCTACCAGGAAGCAGAAGCATCATCAGTGCCAGTTACTATTCATGCATTGTTTATTCATGCCTACAAACTTTTGTCAGGGACCAGAACCTGCCTATGCAAACCAGGGGGGTGCACTGAGTAAACTGGCCCCCGTGTTTAAAGGAGGTGTGGGCTGTACTGGATAGTACTGAGATACCACAATGTATAGAATTGTTTCATTAATGAGTTTATTTCAGCAGAGGAAGGAAGGGAGATTTATGAATTTTTTTAAGTAATGTGGGAGAAGGATGAAGAGGAGAAACTGGAAGCAATGGGCAGAGATATGATTTAGAAAGGAAGGGAACAAAGTAAGTGAAAGGAAAAAAAGTACACAAGACTGTGAGAGGAGAAGGTGGGAAGTTTTTGATCTAGAGTACAAAAAAAAAAAATCAGGATTAATGAGGAAAGCAAAGATAGTTTTTGAGAAGCACACATAAGAGCAAGGCTGGAAAAAATTAGAGGAAAAGCAATACAAAGGGTAGAAGAGAAATATAAGAAAATTCAGTAGAAGACAACATGAGATAAACATAAAACTAACTAAATAAGCCCTTGGGTGATGGTATTCAGCTAATAATTTTCAGTGGTCTAGCTGTCATGCAGAAGGATAAATCAGCAGAGTACTTAGGTGTTGCAGTGTTCAGCTGTAATGCTATCAAAGAGATGCCAAGTGACACCTCTCTGCAGGGCCTGGCCTGTGGCAAACACTCAACCACAGCCAGCACCTGTTACAAGGGAGGAGAGCTGATGCTGGTGATGAGAAGCACAAGAAGAGCAGATAAGCCACAATTCCTGGTCCCAGCTGCATTGGAGGGAAGAGCCCTTTCCATTTCTGATTCTCTGATGAGAGTTATCTTTGGGAGCTGGACTCATGGACTGTTCCATAGTTCTCTTTCTCTGCTGTCCTTCCTGCCAAACCTTAATCTCCATTTCATCCTCAGCATGACAAACTTGCCTAGGTACTTTTGCAGAGTGGGACCTGGAAAACAACAGATTGGTGACTGAAGGTATGTCCCTGATCTTGAGCTCTGGTCCCATCCACTGGCTGACAAGTGTGAGCAGACTGATTTGCAGGTGACTTGCGACCTGTACCCATGCCCTTAAGAATGACAAAGAGGGTATTTGAAAAATAAGCTTTTCAATAATTACAGTGCTGTCTTTGAAGGTACTCTGTACCCACCTCCCAAAAGCTTTCCCTCATGTGTTTGTCCCTCTTTCTGCTTTTAATACAATTATTTCTTCTGCTAGCTGCATCTGTGAGCCAATTTCTGAGAAAAATCCATGCCAAACCTCATTATATATACTGGTTTCTATTGTATTATAATCACTCATCAATAAAGCACTCTACTTCCTTTGCTTTTAAGGGAGAGACTATATTTCAATTTAAATAGAGCTTTCTGGTACAGACAAAGGAGAAAGAAATCCCAAGCAGTGCTAAAAGGCCAAGGTAAGTGCCAATGCACACACTCCAGGGCAGTTTTAAGATACACATTTAATTTCTGTTATTAGTGCAGCAGTGGAAAGGAGTCAGTGTTTCAGCCTCTCGGGTCCAGTCCAAGGAAGCAGTGACGGCAGCACTGAAGGTCAGAGTGGTTTGCAGGAAAGGAAAGCACACTAATGAATTCTGGAGGGCTTGTAATGCCATAAAAGATTCAGTTAATCTGCAGCATAGATGTTGATCAGCAAAACTGAACCTAACTCTCTGGACCTTGTCAGATGTATTCTGTGCATGTCAGTGTTCCACACCAATTACAGATTTTAGAAGATGCTCTCATGCAAAACTATGCACCCTAATATATAAGCCAGCTCAGATGTAACTAAAATTAAAATCTGACTGTGGCAAATCTCTGTGATCCTGATATATGAAAATCCAAATAAATGATTTGTTCCCAGAAATGAAAAATAACTTCAGCAGGAAATTTCAAAATTACTTATGCAGGATTAATCCAGTTCAATGAATGCATCTTGCGTTGATTAATAAAGCAATCCTGAATTGCAAACTAAAACGAGAGGAGACTTCTGGTGCTGATATATTTGTGTATTTCTGAAGCTGGGGAGAAATGCTCACTTGCGAGAGATGTGGTCAACCAGTGTAAACAGAGATTGAATACAAATAGTGATTTTCTAATTGTCTGTCTTCTCCCTGCAGCAGAAAACCACCTTTTTGTCATTGATCTTTTCTTGAAGAACATAGGTACTATGTTACCTGCCACATATTGAATGAGAACAGGGCATCTAACATGATTGTACAATGACTCCAATTAGTATCCAAATGACATCTGCAGTTTTATATAGAAAAGAAAAAAAAAAAGCTTGAGCTACTTTCTGCTGATTTTCTTGCCACGCAGAGTAGAAATTTTGGTCTAGTAGCATTAGCTTTTGTGATCTGCTGCCCTTGAATTTAATTGGGCTTAGAGGAGAACAGATACAGGGAACCTATTTGGAAAGTAAAAACAAGGGAAGGAGATTTAAATGAATGTAACATTTTCCCAAAATTTTCATCAGTATTTACACAGACAAAAAAAAAAAAGTTGTTTTATTTATCTAAAAGGGGTCTCATCATTAAATATAAAACCTGTTCTTCAGTTTGGAGAATTACCTTCAATCATTGCAGTGTTTTAAAAAGGAGTACTTATGAATGGTTGAGGTATTTTGCAAAATATCATTAAAATCCTTTTGGTTTTATCTTTAAAAAATAGTTTCTCATGTCACCCTTAAACATCTTCCAGAAAATCACACCTGCAGGATCAGATTTGTAAAGTTTCCTTAATATCTCAGGATGTTGTGTGGTATTCGGTTCCTGATCTTTGGAAAACTCATTTCCATTTTTGTTTGTGCAAAATAATTTCCTCATTTCCTATTTGTGCAAAAAAATTCAGTTTTCAAAAAACTTTGGCTGACAAAACTCTTTTGTATGAATGGAGGCTGAACTAAAAAGTTACTTCACTGTGAACAGTGAATACCAAGACTGATCCTTTCCGTAAACATTAATAGAAAAATATTTTTGCTTCCTGTGTATGTAGGCATTTTGCAAAAAGTATACAAATATACATGTACGCATTTGCACCCAAAAAATGGCAAGTTCATAGGCCATAGCAAGGACTGCTATGACATTGTTTTTGCTAAAACTGTTAGCTCAGTAACAGCACTGAAACTTGGCTGTTTTTCTTTAAAAACCACTTCTTCAACTGCAAAGATGCCATTAGTCACAGCAGGGAGCATAACCAGAAGGAGGATGTCTGCAACTATAGCGAGAGAGCACATTAAACTGTAGGTCAAAATCACGACTGACTGATTACCTTCAGGGTGAAAGTAAATCTTCAGACTTGCTGGAGTGAGAGGGAGCAGGACTGGCTGGGGCTCACCAAGGTCATCCCCTGCCTCCCCCACAGCACGGCGGGGCCGGCGGTGTCCGGCGCGCTCCCAGCAGACATTTGCTGACTCGCCAAGTGTGACAGGATGGAGTCACCCTCATCATCAGAAAACACTTCCTAATGTCTAGCTTAAATGTCTCATTAGTTTAAAGAGGCGATTCCTGGAAAAACCTAAAATAGAAAACAAATATTTTCCAAAAATCTTAGTCCATAATTAAAGAATCTAAAAGTTTCACAACAGACAGAATCTTTAAAGCTGCTTTTTCTTCTCGTGCTTTCAATGGAATAAACAGGAGAACTGTTTATTGCTACTCCGCAACAGCTTTTTTGCAAACCCAAAGACTACCAGTCTTCACTTTTCTCTAAGCCTGTGACTCAATCTCTCCCTGACTATGGAATTTATATCCACCAGCAGTTCTGGTTTTCCCTTTTTAGCTGATCTCCACCTGGCCCACATCTTCACCTGCACAGTGACCAGGAGGTTTCTGTCTAACTTACAGTAATGCAGCCCAGGATTGCAATGGACTGAAGCTTTGCAATGAGGTCTTTCTATCCCTAGGAAACCTCTCTAAAACTTGCCCAGGTCACAACTGATCAGACTGATATTTTGGCACAAGATAAAACATCCCCCTCTTACCAGCGCTTCCACTGAAGATAAGGATGAAAGCTATCATCTAGCTGTGTGAGATTCAGGTAGGGAATCCAATAAACTTTAGTGAATGGAGTTTACATACAGGACTGTGATTAAATAACCTGCTGTAAGAAAGTGTGGCACTTTAATCAGTGGGCACTCAGAACAAAATTACTGACATCTTTTAAGTGCTTTTACTTCTTCGAGTGGAATAAAATGAAAGATATTGGTGAAGAATTATGTCTGGCACATCATCACCTCTTGTGAATTATTCTCTAAGCACTCACTTTTGCCATAATATATTCCAGTGCTTTCAAGAGCTGCTGAGCACTTCTAGTACCTGAACTGAAAAGATATATTTCTCCAACAATGGTCTGTTTTGACTAGCACAAGGGTCTCGTGCTCTGGATCGCCTGCTCTTGTTTTTAGGCAGTTGCTCAGGGCAATTATTTTCATAGATAGATGTATTCATGCTTCTGAAAAACACCAGCTCTCCTGCTTGTCCTGTAAAAAATGTCATTGGACATCAACTTCAGTTGATTTCAATGTGGATACTTATTCCATCCCTGACCCTGTAGTTCAGAGTTTAATCAGAAAACCTTTTGCTGCAATCCTTAATGATACTGGATCTAGTAACTCTTTGCATTCAGGGTTGCAGTAACACTGCCCATTCCTCTTACAGTGGAGGAAAAAAACCCCAAAGAGCTGTAGCCTTGGTCTGCAAAAGGAACTGTGTGTGAGACTCCATGCCTAGTCCAATCCAAAATATCAATGAATGAAGCCTTGAAGTAGCCCACACCCCAGTCACTGCAAACAACACATTTCTATGCCAGCCCATCCGGCAGGCCACAGGCTAAGTGGCTTCACTCCCTCCTCTCTCTTCCATTCCCTGGAAATAAGTGACAGCTCTTCCAAATGCCCCCTCCCCAGTGTCACTCCTGGTATTCCCCAGGCCGTGCCCAGCCCTGGCCTTCCCCAGGGCCTGCTGTCACTCACAGATGGACAGCAGGGCTGGCATTGGCCATGTGTCAGGGACTGCCACTGTGCTCTGACCATGTCTCTGTTTCAGATGAAGTAATTAAACTATGTTGCTTTGGGGAATTAACTGTGCAAATATTTTAGGACCCAGATGCAGAACAGAATTGACACCCTCATACTTTACCAGAGGGCACTATTGGTAGCTCTGGAGAGAACTCACAAAATAATTTTTAAGACCTGAACAACACTTAACAGACGAGAAAAAGTTGTCATTCTGTACTTATTGGTTCCAATTAGAGGATGAACTGTCCTCTATTTTCCAAAGCATGTTTAATTTTGAATGGGTTTCTCATGAGCAGTGGGCTACCATAGGCAAATCTCATTTTGACAAGTACTAATTATGGACAACGCAGTGGCAGACTGTAATCTCTGTCATGAGAGCTATCAACAGGGATGCGGCGAAGGCTTTAACAGTGGGTGGCAGTACTCTGGGTCAAATTAATCACCACCATAATGACAATGAAATCAGTAGAGCTTTGGGATGTTAAGTTTGATAAAAGAAGCCATTCTGTTCTCTGTCTGGCTATTTACATTAAAGCCTGGCCTCAGCTTGAGCTAATCCTTTGTCACAGTGTTTAGGGCTGGATTTTTTTGGCATGTGGGAGAGAGAACAAAGAGCAGTCCTCCTTGCAGAAGAAATGTTTTCATGTCCAGGTCTGAGTGGCTGAAAATGGATTACCTAAGTGTGAAGGAGGCACATGAAAGGACTCAAAAATATAAGTGGGATTTTGGGGGTGCAGCACTGGAAGTGCTGATGTGCTTGAAGTCAGCCTCATTTGGCTTTGGATTCCTGTGAAAGAGCTTTAGAAAGGTCTGTTTTCCTCCTTTGCCTCCCTCTGCCATGGCCAGGTTTGGGGTTTGAACAAGTACCCCCCTGGAGCACAATGTAGGCAAACGCCACACAAAGAGAGATGCGGTGAGTGCAGACACAGCTGAAAAAAAAGAAGAATCTGGAAATAACCAGGTGAGACAATTCTGCATGTAATGATGCCACACTAAACTGTGTCAAATATGAACCCAAGTCAGCCTTGTCCTACAGCTGTGGACTTGCTCACCATGAGTGCTTCATAGTGCTTAATTCTGCTTTAGACACATGTTTAGATACACGTTTAGAGCACGTTTCATGTTCTGCTGCTAAAGACAGTTTCTATAATACCGAGCCTTGGAACATTCCCTAGCAATGATCCATGTACCAATGTGTACCAATGTGTACCAATGTCCAGGCTCCTTCTGGACCCACAGGAAGGGAACATGCAGGGGTTGGACAGGAGCTGCTGCCTTCCCGGACAGCTCTTCAGGCTCCACATCCCAGGCAGTGGGGCCCAAGGCACTGTTCAGTACATTCCAACAGGTCCATGTGGACACAGACACAGCAATGGGCTGTGCTGCTCGCGTTCTGCTGTGGCACAAACATGGAACACCTCCTTGTTTAGCCACACAGGCCTCCCCCATCCCCTGTCCCTCCCCCTCAGGGTTATTGCTCCATGTTCTCTGCATTTTCTGGTGACTTATCAAACACTGCTTTGATGAGAGTGGTGTAACCCAGCTTTTTGTCTGGGGTTACAATAGAGAATTTTCATTCCGACATCCACAGTCCCATATAAATGGAAGAATCAAATGTAAAACAGTGTCTTTCCATTCACCTATTTAGCACCAGACTGGTTACAAAAATATATAAGTACCCTAAAACCCAAATAAACTGCCAACCATCCGTTTGGGATCCATTTTGTAACTGTGCAGAATAATCTGTTCTTTTATTAGAGTGGTTAAAGGAGATTTAGAGGGAGGAAAGAGCATGGTGACTTCCAAGGGAAGAGTGAGTGATTCAGTGCAAAAAGGGTAAATTTCATCTGCACATTCTTAACTGCGAGGACATTCTGCACATCTCAGGAGTGCACTAAGTGGTGCAGTAAACCAGTAAATTAGAAGAATGTAAATTCTTTAGTAGGAATTGCACGCAAGGGAAAAATGCTTCCTCATGCTCATATTTGTTTTCATGAAAATAATGTACACTCTTCCTAAAATCATACTGGTACAGAGCTGAGTAAGACATCAAAACCAGTAATAGATATTACACTGGACTAAGAAATGGCAATGACACAATTATCTTCTGTGTTTCTGATGATCACTGTGATAAAGCCAGGAGCTGGAGTACTTAGAGCCAGGTTGTAGCCTTGTAGCTCCCTTTCCCTCTCACTCTGTCTGTCTTATTTATCTCTCATTAAACTAAATTGTATTCTTATTGGCTGACTGACCTCTGATACTGTTATTAATTGATTTATATAGTGCCTTTTGCAAGCCTCAAGGCACTTCAGAGAATTGAAAATATATATAAGGATCACTTCACCAATCATCTCAGTGCAGCCACCTCTGGGCTAGAAACTGGTGGCCACTGCAATGGCACTGGCAAGAGTTTGGGTTAGAAAAGAAAGCAGGATTGTGGAACCAGCACTTCTGGCAGTCCTACTGCCAAGCTGCTGCCTTGCTATCAGACTGGAAGAGTCAAAAACTTTAAGAAAAAATACTATTTCTCGCAAATAATGAGTCAACTGAATATGTTCAGAAGCAAGCTTGAGGCAAAATATTTTCATGGAGAGTTCAGTGCCCAAGGGCTATGGCAAGGCCTGTGTTTTTTTGGGAGGTCCTGAAGACCACAGAACACCCCTGGGCATAATTCCCTCAGAACTTCTGCTCAGCATCAGCCTCCTTGCAGCACTGACCCACTTCCCCACTGGCTCCCATGTGCACATGCAGCATGTCCCCACAAGCCTCAGGTGCCCAAAGAGCTGCTGCAGGTGCTGCCATGAATAAATGCCATGGACAGGCTTGATCCCTGAACAGCTACTGGGAGCCAGGTCTGGTGCTTCCTTCTCTCACCATGTCAGGCACTTGGGAAGCTGATGGGGATTTCAGAGTGGACACTGGGGCTTCCTGGCTGTCTGAGCCCTGTTTAGTTCAGGACCTAAAGCATCCCACGCAGTGTGGGATGGCTGCTAGCACTGCTGCTACACTTCCTTGATGCCTGCAGCGTTATGAGTAATGAAGAAAAAAATGTAAAAACAGGTGAACACACATAGTGAGTGGCCACCCTGACAGGAAGGGATCACACACACCAAAAAAAGCATGCAGATCTTCCCCACCAAAGGGCACCCAGCCCTCTTTCCCTTACCCTCAGTGGTGACTCCCAACACCACAGCAGAACCACACCTGTGGTCCCTGTCAGCACTGATGCCAACTTCTCAAATGTGGCAAGGCTGTAGTTTTTCTGTATAATAGCTTGAGCATTCACAATAAACATTTTTAATACTTTCCCATCAATCACGGATGAGAGTGCTTTTTGTTTTTTTCACAATATTATAGCTTTGTCTTCATTTGAAACATCTGAATGCCTCTAATTAAAAAAAGAAAAAAAAAACCCAAAAACAAAAAAGAAATAAGTCTTTCCGAAGGTGCAAACATAACAGAGAATATCAGAAATCTCCTTGATTACGTTAGGTCATTAAAACTACTTAGTGAAATGCTTTATATAGATATGAAGGTTTTGAACCCTTCCCCATTAAAATGAACCCTGAACATGAAAATGTGCACCCCTTTCCAGAGCAGAATTAATTTCAGTAACTCCATTAACAAGCAGGTCTGCTCTCCTCTTATCTTTCAAGAATTCTCTACCTGATTGCATTTATGCTCTCATTTAGCATCTCAAAATGGGCACTTTCTCTCAAGAAGGGTTAGTGCATGACTCACCCGCTTAGTTAATCTGACTAATTAGCATACAGTCACCCATTAACAGCATTAGAACAACAACTGTAGCTCTCAGTACCTCACTGTCTGGAAAACAGACCTCATAGTTTGCAAGGACATTGGTTGCTCCCTGTCTTTTGACAAGTGTGGGGTTATTTATCACACCAGCACAGGATTTGCAGATAGTTCTGGAAGGGGTGATATAATTCTTAATATCCTGCAAAAACCCTCAGCCAATAATCTTTCCTAGCAACTTATTGAAGATTATTCTAAAATTAAGTCCTTAAGTCTGCAAAAAACCTCTCTGACATCCAAGCTGCTCCCATGCACTTCTTCCAACTTCACTGAAAGAAACCAAAGGTGGAAATTAAACCAGTTTTTCTGATGTGCGATAAGTCACAATAAATGTATCAATATTAAAATCTTTCATACTTCAACCATTCACAGTGATCTTGGACTTATTCCCCAAAGCTATTCTCAATGTATCAAGACAGAAGTAAAATTTCTGGGTGCTTAGAAGAGTAATTTTCTGGGAAGCATGCCTTGCAAACCAGGAACATTTTTATTCATGGAGGTGCTGCTGGGAACAGCAGGTTAAAAGACTGAACTAGGGAGGCAAAGCCAACAACTGCCAGAGCTCCTTAAGACAACTGCAGAGTGCCCGAGATACTCGAGGAGATTTACACACCCAATTTCAGCCTGCCCCAAATAGTCTGAAAAGCTGTAAGACTCAGATAGGTGTGAATTTCTATTATTTATTTCAAAGGGTTGTTCATGGGAAGCCTAATTTTGGTCACTTAAATGCCAGGACAGTTAATCTTTCCACTGCTGCTCACCACACCAGAAATCCCTATCATCTAACAGACTTCCCCTGTGCCACCAGCACACACCTTCACACCCAAGGAATAAACCTACAGCCTGCAGTGCTGCCTACACAGTCCTCAGATGGTCCTCAAAGCATGAGGGAAGTATTTAAACCCCCTTGCTGTTAGCATAAATCTGTTGGGTGCTAGTGTTTGCCTGAGTTTTTAAATAGAGGCTGGCTCTGTTGGGTGCCTTAGAGCCAGCTCTGCTGCCTGCAAGACTTTGAAGTTTTGTAACCTCTGTCCTCACCTCCTCCTCAGCCAGCAGTGAGAAGCAGCAGATACAATAGTTGAAAACAGGGATATTCAACACAGCATCACAAACTTTAGAAATCTGAAATGCTTAGTGGACCTGCAGGTTTTACCTGATGGCAATGTCACTGTTCACTGTTAATAGCAAATCCAGTCTTTGGGCAGGCTCAGGCTGGACAGTGCCAGAATCGTGCTGAATGAAGTTTCTGTCTGCTTTGAGCAAAAGCTGAGCCACAGATCCCCTGACCAAAGATCCCTCACAGGAGGTGATGCTGCTTGTACCCTCCTCCTGCGGTGCAGCCATGCCAAGCCACTCATAATGACTGTCCCTGCCACAGCTGGGACTGAAAAGCAAAAGCTCCTAGCACAGATGGAACAACACCAATGCCCCAGGAATCTGAGACAAATTCTGGTTTCAAAGTGCCCCTGATGGTACCAACAAAGGTTTTGTCCAACTCACATTAGCAGTTAAACTAGTTTCAGGACCAGTGGAGGGCAATATTGCTTTGGCTTCCTTGAATAAAGGGATTGAGGCACTAGCTAGGGCACAGAGCTGCTGTTTGCAAGGCAAAGCCCTCGCTCTGGGCACAGGATGACACTTTTTGCTCCACAAGAACCAGCCCCCAGTGTGTACAGCCTCTGGAGTACCAGCACAGCCTTATGGAATGCCTCACTCGCTGAACACCAGCTTGCTGTAGAAATTGATGCTTTTGAATAGACACCATTTCCCCAGAGTCATACACAGGGAAGGGCAGAGGTGGAAGCAGCTCCAGGGTGGAACAAATTCTCTGTATGTACCAGTCCTCTTACGACTTCTGTTGTTTTCCTCATTAGGAGCTTGACTCAGCATTCAAAAATTCCCCAGTTCTGCATTTACCACAAGTTCATGTCTAAGTAAATATATGAGGGAGGTCAAAAAAAACAGTACTTAGGCTGTATTTTGTGGAAATACAGTCCAGTTAATGTAGGCATCAAGTACTTCTGGATTTGGGCAAAGCATTCAGAAGTTGAAGTCAGCAAGTCTGCAAGAATAGCATGTGACTTAAAATATTTGCTCTTTTTAAAAGTAGATCCTTAGACCCCTTTCATAGTTTCAGATTGCTGATTTTAACTTTAAGAGGGAACATTCATATTTTATGTTGCTTCTCTTAGCACTTTTGAATCAATCTTGCAGTTGTATGGCTTATTCTACTATAATTTCTCCCCCTGGAAAGCAATGCTTTGCACTTGTACTCAGTGAAGAGCCGTGGCATTCCTCCTTTTTCATCTTTGGTGTCTGTGGCAAGTGATAGCTGCTTGTTGGCAATGACAGAGCAGGTGGCTGCTGGATGGCTGCTGCTGCAGGGGTGCTGAGTGGGCTTTCTGGAAAGATGGGAAAAGAGCAAGAGGGCTGAAGCCTGGTAGGATAGAGATGGCAGGACATTGTCCAAATGAGGGACAAAGCTGGGGCACCTGAGGGGAAACTAAAGCCTGATGGGGTTTGCAGGATAGATATGGGGTTTGTGGGGGCAAATATGAGTTTTTTCCTTCTGTCTCCTCACTCACTGGCTGCTTCCACATCCCTGCCTTGTCCTGCTTCTGCTGTGTCTGGGAGGACCACAGTCCCTACAAAGGGTCCCACAGCAGTTGCCAGCACAGTCCCAGCACAGACCACCAGCAAGCACTGACAAGTCCTGCTGCCCAGGCTGCAGGGGGGCAAATCTGTCAGGAGAAATTTATTTTTTGTTAGACCCGTTACTTGGTTGTAAAACCATAGAAAAGATTCCTAGCTTTTTTTACCAGCAGAGATATTTGTGCCTGAAAATGTGAGTATTTTTCCCACCTGTATCGGTTGCTCTAACAAAAAAAAGTGCAATGCCTCAATGCAGTTTGTGTCTGTCATATCTGTCGATATGTATCACAGGTACATCATGATTCTGAATTTAGCACGTGCCATTCAGTGGCTGCTGAAATGCAGCCCAAGAGCCACAAGTGCACCTCAAAGCATTTTTAATTGCAGCCTGTATATGTTCAGCCTGACCTTCACAGACACCAGAATGTATTTACACAGCATGGAAAGTGGTAGAAGACTGGAACTGAAGCCTGGAGAGCCTTAACGTGCTAATTGGGATTTCTTTTCGCATGAGAGAAACACCTATTTTTTTACATATAACTATTACACATAACATATAACTAATGATAGGATAGCAGCAAAGATAAGTGACTCAGTGGAGGCTAGGTACTTTCTCAAAAGGCATGGATTGACAGAAAATATCTGCATTTCACCTTTAACATGTGATTGCAAAAAACAGGTTGACAATGTAAAAATCATTTCTCTTATTGATGTTATACATCTATGTTTCTGAGAGAGTTTTGATGTTAAAACTATTGTCAAAAGCTTTAGTGAAGGCATGAAATAATCACCAAATAGATTCTTCAAAAATCTGAAATCAGTTTGGGGTTTGAACTTTTTGCCTGGTGGTTCTGCCAGGGACACAGTGGAACCACAAAGGTTCAGCTGCTTTTTTCTTCCTTGTTGTGGTACTTCTGCCCCAGGGAGCTCCATATTATTGCATTATATGTACAACATTTCTGGCTCCAGAAGACAGGAAGGAACCCAGTTGAAAAGCCTCTACTTTTAATGAGAAGAGGTGCTCAATGTTCAGTGATCTTAGACTTCAAGAAAGAAATATGCTGTACTTATGAAGAGTTGCACCATTGCCTATCTGCAACTCTGATCCAAATGGGGGAATGCAAAGAGACGGTGCAGTTAAAAGACTGCTGGCACATCATGTGGCACAAGAATGTACTGGTTTTACTCTACTGATACCATTGAGTCCCTCTTGTAAATCCATGTTTGTCCATCCCCTTTAATTTGTATACCTGCCAACAGCTTTGCTGAAGTTAAGCAGGCAGGCAGGGTTAGTCTAACTCCCCTGGGAAAAGCTGAGAAAGAAAATATCCTTTTATTCTATTGCATTTAGTGTTCCATTTCCAAAAATATTTAATTAGACTTTTATTTATTTAAAATTAGTAATGGTCACACAATTACTTCAGCTCATTTGTGCATACAATTATCTTCAATTCACAATCCCGTTGGCTTCTAACACATGATCACAGGGAAGGACACCATACATCTTCAGTTTGCCCTCTGACATGTCTGTATTCCTCAGACAAAGGTGACTCTAATGAAAGAGTCACTAAACTTTTGGCAGCTGAGAAAGTCACAGAGAGAAAAGAATTTATCATTTATTGGGAATGGCATCTCACTCTTCGGCAAAACTGGCAATATCTTCTCAAAGACGTGAGCTTTAGATCAAAAAAGCCTTGTTCCTTTAATTTTCTTTAGAGGAAAATAAAGAAAATTTCAAGATCCACCTTACTTCCTTCACCTTCATCTTTCTTTAAGTGCTAAAAGTGTTCAAAACTGGACAACATTCTCCAGCTGAACACCACACCTGCACTGAGCAGAAGAAGAAAGCTTCATCTACATTGCAGACAAAGGGCATTTTTTAAAATACATTTCAGTAAAATATTTGCCTTTTTGCTATATCATTAACTGGATTATTCACTGGAACTTCCACATATTCACTGGAACTTCCAGATCTTCTCCATGGCTTTTATGGTGTTGCAGCTATTTCCAGGTTTGTGGGGTTTGAAATGCAGTTTCTCATTTCTGAGTGTAGGGTTTTTCCTTATGAACCCACCCAGTGTTTTTTTGTTACCTCCTTCAAGACACCAAGAATAGTCTAGATCCTAACTCTGTCCTGAAAACTGTGTGCTGGTCTCTTACCTTGGTGTTTTCTGCAAATTTAATAAATATGCTATTTCCTTCATCAGCCATGTTTCACTGACATTTACTCTGAATGAATATTCAATACTAAGACCAGGTCCATGACAGATCTCTGGGACATTCTCTCTTGAAACATGCTTCAGTATGACAGTGATCTACTAATTATTCCCTTTAGTTTTTGAAGTGGCTTAGGACTGATGTACCCAGAGTGTATTTTCCTCGTGTGCTTGTGGGAATTCCATGTGTAACCATGACAAAAATCTCCCTGAAGTTGTGATTTACAGACTCTTATTCCTTCTTCCCTAATCCACAAGGCCTGTTATCCTGTCACAGAAAGAAATTAGGCTGGTTTAATACAATTTGTACTTGACAAATCCCATTTGTCCTTGAAGCTTGTTTGATTATTTGTTCCTTTAGTCTCTGGCTCTTCCTTTCCCTGCTTTCTAAAGATAAGCTTTACATTTATCATTTTCCAGGCTTATCCTGTGTAACTTATCTGGCACACATTTCATTACTTGTTTTTCATCTCCAGCTTCCTCTGAAGGTGAGATTTGGTCAACTTCACCGGTCATCAAGCAGCACTCTTTTAAGCTGACACACTCCTGTGCACTTTGTAATGTGCATGATCAATAGCTCCAGAAGAGCTTTGGAGCACTCCCTCAGTGCTAACTATCCTTATTTCACAGAAGGTATCAGTGCTCATGCTTGTGGATACACTACATTCACAGCTGCCTTAGTCTCCACAACCACAGCACACTTGTCTGCTCTGCTTTGCTTAGCCACAGCCTGCAGCAGCCCATGGTAATTTTGTTCCTCCACCTTAACAATCACAAACTCCAAATTTCAAAGTCATTTTTGAGGTGGGTCCCTTCTTGGATTTTGATTTAATTTAAGAAACTCCATGCCACCAGTATAGCACAAACAATTGTGGTTTGTAAGGGATGGAAGGGTCAAGTTTCACAGTCTGTTTCAATCTCCTAACAACTCACCAGACCCTGTGTCTCCTGTCCTAGCTCCTCTCACCTTTATGGTCTTTCCATTTCACCAGGCCCTACCTATGCCTTGTGAAGCACAATGTTGGAGAAATATGCAAGGTGGAAAACCCAGGAGGATGTGGAAAAGGATGGATGAAGCAGCTGTGAAAAGAGTTGTATGGAACATCTGTGGTGGTGCATTCTACCCACAGCCCACCTCCATGTGCCCTCCATCCCCCCTATTCAATTTCTGTTGCAGCATGAAGCAGAATTTAGGAAGTTATAGTTGATTTGAAAAAATTACAGACTGTCTCCAGAACCACTGGTTTCATCAGTTCAAAAACAAGACGGGGAATGATGACTTACTACAGATTATTAGTGCTTAAATGTCAACATGGCCTCACTAAAAGCTGCAATACCCAATGCTGCAAACCCAGCAGCCACACTACAAGTAGCCACACATCCATGGATGGCAGCACTAGATAGAAAAGAGATGATCTTCATGGTCTGCTTGCAGGAAGACAATAAAGAGAAATTTGCTTTTACTTGGGAAGGTGTACAATGTACCACAATGTACCTTTAGCAGACTCCCATGGGGATATAAACATTCACCCACGATTGCTCATGCTGTGCTTGCTGAACTTGCTGAACTTTTACAGACAGCCCCACTTCCTCAAGATGTGAAATTGTGTTAATATAGATGATACTGTAATTGCAGGATATTGGCCTGAAAAGATGGGGAAGCCTCAGTAACAGTACAAACACTGCAAAAAGAAGGTGAGATCCCACCAGAAAAATATGTCAAGGTCCAATTGAAGAAAAGATTCTGGGTACTTGGTGGACAGCAGGCAGTGCAGTAATTTTTCCAGACACCTTAAGAAAAACAGAACATCTGCAGTCATCCCCATCTAGGAAAGAGTTACAAAAGCTAATGAGAACTCTAGGATATGGGAGAAAAAAAGTATCTGGATTTTCTACCACTGGTTGCACATCATATTCACTTTTGTGAATGGGAAAACTGTGGAGGTGGAATTTGGAACATGAAGAGGCAGTCAAAACCTTAATACAGGAATTAAAATCATCAATCACTGGGACCAGTATACCCCCACGACCTTGTCATAACAGGATGGGGATTTGCTTCCAGTAAACTATTTCAAAGTGTTTCACTGATGCTTCAGCAAAAAAGATAAATGCTAAATGGCAATGTAAGGCTGTTGCACTGAACATTAACACTGGCAAACAAATAATAGAAGAAGGTGAAGGTGGTACACAAGGAGGAAAATTAAGGGCAGGTATTTTGGCAGCCCACAATGGAGGGAAAATTATATATGTGGAGTCCTGTGCTGTGTAGATAGGCATCACACAATGGTTCAGTCAATGGAAATATCTGAATGGGGAAGTAGGCAGATTTTCAGTTTGGAGAACTCAAGACTGGCAATCACTTCTCGATACAGACAGGAAAACATCATTCAAAATGGTATGGGTGAAAGCTTATACCAAGAATAACAAACTAGCCACAAGCTGTTATCAAAAGGTGGCTGAATTGACTAAAATTAGGGAGATAAAAATAGGGAACTCTTTAAATCCTGAATGGTATCAACTGGGAGAATAGTCACATCAGAAATTAGGTCACTGTTGGGTTTATTTTCTGGTCCTGACAAAGATGTGGGAACCTAACTTTTTGGGCCTTTTGGGAGGGATTTTCTTTGTTGAGTTTTTTTCCTTAGGGGTGAAGAACAAGCTAGGACTCTTTTTTTTTTTTTTTTGGTCTTTAAGGTTTTGTTTATTTTTATCTTATTCTAAGTTCAGCATGTTGTTTGCACACTAGACTTAACATGTTGGAAGTAAGGCACAAAATGGACTAAGAGGGGTAAAGTGGACAAAATGTTCTTAAATTAAGGTCTTTTATAGTTTTATAATTTAATTATGTTTTAACATGTACTTTGTTTTTATTTTTTTTACTAATAACTCTTATTAATCTATTTACGTAATTTCTACATTACTACTTACTTTAACTAATAACTTTTTACTTTAAGTGTTACAAAAAATGGAGTTGAAAAACACAAAAGCCTTGGGATCCTGCACTACATTATACTGGAACATTGGAGGATCCTGCCAAAAGATAAGGCAAGTTTAAACCTTGTTACGTTGTTTATACATTGAAATGAGGTATATCTACAAAATAAGTGAAGTTGGAAGACATTATATGGGAAAAGAATTAAAATAATAATAATTGTAATACTAGGAGAGAAGATAAAAAAATAAAAATAAGAATAGGGTATTGGGCAATCAACAGATCTACTCCAGAAAGTCCCATCAAGATTAATAAATACTCTACTGACTTTTTCAAACCAAGAAATAATGAGAAATCTTTCTATAAATTCTCAGAACCAGACCGTTGGTTCAATTTTACTTTTGCAGAACCCATACTCACAATTTTGCCTCCGGGTAAAAATAATGTAGAACTATTATTTGATTTCATTATTGTTAAGCACAAAATGTGGAATTTGTGTACAACAGGGTGTCTATGGGTTGATGTATATGTAATTCTAAATGTAGCTATGCCTGATCTAAATATATCAGCAGTAGAATTACACAATAAGATCTCCTTTTGTAGGTAGGAATGGATTTGCACAGATGAAAATGAAAACCAACAAATTCCATCTTTAAATGGACCTAAAGGAGGCATCATTTGGACAATACTTTGGGATACACTATAAAGCCAATCATTGTGATGGGATTAAATCAGCATGAAACTATATCTGATAGAACATAAATTATGGGGCCAACAAAGTGGGCACAAAGCTGTCGATGTTGGTACATGGGTTGTTCAGAAACAACAGGGATTTATTTGAGAAAGCAATACCCTTACAACCCAAGACATTTGTTTGACACTGAACAAATTGTTTGCCAATTTGAAATGTATCCTGATGAAACCCCAAAATTGTACTTGTATATGTTGGAATTGGATTTCAGGTATTTTGAGAACTCTTTGTGATTCTATACAAACAGATAACACCACTGTACAGACAAGCAATCAGTCAAATATCTGAGTCTGTAATTTTACCAAACTGGGATGCAAATTTAACTATTCAGCTCCTGTCACAACCCATAAATTGTTGCAAATTAACTGCATCTCACATCAAGATTTACCACCTACCCCCACTGGCATTAATTTTACCTTGGTGAAGAAATTACTAGAAAACAATGAGTCAAAAATCACAACAGACATGTCTAAAACCATAGACATAGAACTCTAAGCACAGTTCATTAAGACACAGAATAGATACATCCTGTCCTAAAAAGAGCAAAGAAAGACAGAGAACACCACTAGTGGGATACTTTATTTGAGTAGTTCTCATCATCAACAGGAGCTCCAAACTGAATCCCATTGTAATTTTATTTATTTATGTCATATTATGCTTGTTATTTAACAGAGTATGGAAAACAGCTAGATGGATGGCACATTTGTAAAGTCCTCCTTATATATGTAATACTACTCAATCATATGAAATAAAACCTAAATAATTATGTAACAACCAAAAATTGCCCTCAAATTACAACTGGAATAAGGCATTAATCTGTTTATAGGCCCAGAAGCAAGAGGTGACCCCATCACCACTCTGTAGAGCAAGATGAATTCACTTTAAGTTGTAGAGTGGGTGCATTTCCCACACCCCCACTGCCCCCTTGGACCTCTCTGTGACTTCAGCAATTCCCATTAAGCCTTGACCATACAAGCTGGGCAGTGAAGCGTCCCTTGACTGTACGAGTTGGGCAGTGAAGCATTCCTTGACCATACCAGGAACTCTTGAATTGCACAGCTGGGAGCCACATTGTTCATACACAGGACATCCATTTCCTGACCAAGGTGGAGAACAAGGGACAATCAATTATCCCCTGACAGCACTGGAACATTACTTAGCTGAATTGTAGCCCAAGTGGAATGGTACCATTGTTATCAGACTTTTGAAAAGCTTCAGTAGTTACCGACTTGGGTTGTGGCCAGGATTATGGCCATATTGATTAAAGTCAGTCTTTTTGTGACCCTATAAACATGGGACCTAAGTGAGGTCCTTTGAACTCTGATGGACTGTAGTGGACTGTGACAGCACCTCTGTCTGAGAGGGATGCCTCCCAGAGCCCTCAAACTCTCAAGTTTGTTATACTTGAAGGACCATCACCAAAAGCTGATGAGGCATGGGCTGATACCCTCCACTCTTACAGACATCCAACAGGAGTATTTCACTGAACTCAAGGGGAAGTTTTAACAGGTATCTTTATATATATTTATATATTTATATATATGTAGACACCTCTGCATCTGTGTGTAGGCATTTGTGAATTGATACAAATGCCCTCTAACAGG
Source organism: Dicaeum eximium (assembly GCA_013396995.1). NCBI lineage: Eukaryota > Metazoa > Chordata > Aves > Passeriformes > Dicaeidae > Dicaeum > Dicaeum eximium. The sequence goes on along the minus strand of VWZP01009941.1, from coordinate 2,217,704 downwards.
TATAGTATGAATGTTTCCATCCTCAATCTATAGTTAAGTAGTTGTTGTGAGTGTAGTAAATCCTGCTGATCACTTTATAAATACTAATCAGTAATTATGTGCTGCTAAGCCCTTTAGACATAAATCATTGGTCAAATATGGGACTTAGATTGGACTTGGCTACCTCTAGGATGTCTCAGGAGTTTAGAAAGCAAGGAGGTCCTCTTTGAACTTTGTGATTTAACAGAAGGGTTTCCTTTATCCTTTTGCACTCTAACCCTTTTGCATCCTCAGTCTCAGTGTAAATCATTCTAAATTGATTCTAAACTGACTTTCCTTTGTATTCTTCTTTTCTGTAGTGAGTACTAGAGTGAACCTTGCCATTGATCTCTGTTACGCCACACTTTCACAAATTCATATTAAAACCTGCTTTTGCTAATATCTTTGGTGGTGATTTTTTTTAGTGGCCATTTCAAGAGTAGCATATGGGGAAAATGCTCTGTATGTGGCACACTGGGCAGCACAAGATCAGCTTCCTCAGTCATGATCCTTTAAAAAGTCCTAGCAGTGACTTCAAAATTTCTGGTATACAAATAACCAGAGAAGGTTAGCAATAATAATATTGAGCAGAATGGTGCTGCCCAAGAAAGCACCCATTTCATATGGTTGGATTGTTCTGCAGCAATATTAAAGATTTCCAGGAAAACTGTGAACATGAAATATTACAGAACTGTGAAACTGATAATGTGCTTTCTGTTGGAATGGAAGAGAGCTTGTCATGCAGGTGTACAACCCGTGTGCCCCACTGCAAGAATCTGTTTTGCTAAACAAGGCACATGCAGCCTATCTCAACATTTTTTTTACTCTCTCTCCCCAGATAACTTTCAACTGCTTGATCAATATTTCAAATGATGTGCACAATCACTCCCTCACCTTTGTGTGTGTGTGGGGACCTGGATGAAAGTTTGGGATTTTTTAAACTGTAAAAGAAAATGTTCTTGATGTAAACATCGGTTTTACTTAAATGCATTTATGCCTTTAAGAAGGTTAGAATTAGTTAGAAGTGAGCACTGATTATTTCACACCTTTGTGGCAAAACTGCACCTTCTGTTTTTTCTCTCTTCAATGGGTATTAAGCATTTATGTTTCATATAGCTTCCCCTCCCTTGCATACCACCCTCAAGGCATTTTTAATTTTTTTAGACAGGAAGAGGAAGGTACCATCCCTGTTGCTTAGGAAGCTGTAGAAACCAAAAGGCAATTTATTTATTCTTTCTTGTTTTACAGTTATTGTTCTAATAATTCATCAGAGGGTGTGATTACATTAATTACATTTTACTTTCACCAAATGTTTCATCTCAAAGAACAGCACAAGAATGCTAATCCCCAAAGTAAGGCTTGTGCACCAATGATGTCACCAAAAAATAAAACACGAGATAAACCATCAAATTTTCTCAGATATCTTCTACCCTAAAAGTGCATTTCAGGCACTGTATTTCCAGATTCCCAAGGAGCAGTGACAATCACAAACTGATCCTGGGTATCAGTGACCAGCCTGTCAGCACTGCTAGCTAGACTTCTTGTGCAAAGTCCCCTAGGCTCATACTAAACATCTTTACCTGTATCAAAATTTTCTTGGAAAAACAATCAAAATGTGAATGTTTTACATGGCTTCATGTGGGTAAAAGTACTTTTTTTCACCAGGGCAACATGGAAGCCAGTTACTCCAGCAACAAGGAACTGCATCTGCAGAAGTGGCAGCAAACAGAAAAGGTGGTGTGGCCACAGCGACCCTCTCAGCCTTTATAGGAGCACCATAGGGCTTGTCAGTCTGTGACCAGATCTGGGCCCCAAAACTTTGGACCCTGACAAAAATTCCAAGCATAAGGAAACCTACAACACTTGTGTTGAGACAATATATCACTATGCAAGATACAGAAAGCTACCTTAAATTTTTAAAACTCTCAACATATTTAAGATACTGTTAAGAACTTGTAACCTTAAGTTACATCATAAATTAAAAAAAAAAAATCTAAGGCAATAGCTTAATATTTTGAAGTTATCATTAAACAGTTTGCAATTTTTAAACATTGTAATTTACTAAATAGTTTTATCTGCTTTCAAAAGTGGCCTTACATAAAAGCTGCATAAGAACTGAAAAATCACTAATGTTTCCCTGACAAATACTTATGACTAAAAGTTGTTTCAGTCAAAATGTTATTATGTAAGAAACAAATGGACTGCATTTGTTAATACTAAGAAAACATTGTATCAGAAGCATTATTTGTCCAAATGGCTCAGGCAGAGATACCAGGGAAAAGGAGAACTCCCAACAGTCAGACTACAAGGGAAACTACAAGGGAGAAAGGAAGACAATAGTGAAATAACAAGCTAAGAAAGAGATAAGGAATAAAATATGCCCCACAAAAATCCTGTGTTTCAAGGGCTGAGGTTCTCAAGTTTAGAATCACTGCTTCAGACCTGTGAAGAACAAGTGAGGCATATAAGAGGGGGCTGCAGCTGTCAGTTTCTGTCTGTCTAGCATATAATAATTTTGTTTTTACACAACTGTCAGGTTTCTCAGCTTCTTTTGTGTTGACCAATATACTTCCCTTCAGCTGAATCATGCAGTACAACCTCAGTATGTCTTCTTTCCAAGCTGTTTTCAGCAGACAGTGCTTTTATGGGACTTAGATGAGGTTTTGGTGATTCATAGTACTTAAACTACTCAAGAGCACTTTTTCAATTGGAAAATTCACTTGAAGTAAATGCATCATCAGCATGATTGTTCATGCATGAAAGAACTGCAAGCAAAACAATGAGCACCATTTTTTAAAACCTACACTTAAGCCAAGAAAAACAGTGATCATGAAAGATATTAAAAGAACTTATTTTTCAGTTTCCATGAATCTCTCATGGAAAACATGAGTTATCCTTGTCTCTGCATCTCCTTTTCTGAGAATCCCAAATTGCAAATTAACAAGAAAATATAATGTGCACATTGGTTTAGAGTTGTTAGCATGATACATAGCAACATAAATTATATGATCTACAACAGATTAGAGTACTACTGATTTAGCCTTATTCCTCTACCATACTTTTCCAGGAAAAAAAGCCTATAGTATCTAGGCATCAAATAAACTTATTGCTCCCTACCTTGCTTTCAGAAGGCTAAATATAAATAAAATGCAATTTAAATATTTTTACAATTAGTGGAACATGCTCTGGTATCTGCCAAGCACTGTGGATTTGAAGAATATGTCAGATACTTAAATGAAAATGGATGCCTGAATTTTTGACATTTATCCCAAGGAAAACATACTCTCTGGGGCTTATGTATGTGCATGTGTCTATGTGGCATTTTCACAGATGATTTGATAGTGGTACTTCCAAAATATTTCTACTCCTAATAGCATCAGTGCAGTCTTTCACTCTTACTCCATTCTGGAAGTGTTTATTTATTTATTCACTTAAATAGATTTCTATAATACATAAAAAGGTCTATCTGCAATTCTGCATGCTTTTGATATATAGGAAAATATAGTCAGACTGGTGAAAACAAGTATAAACCCAGCAACCTCCACTAAATCAGAAAACAGTCACTGAAAAATAAATTAAAAACCATTGCCTGCTCCAGTAAGTCATTCAGATACCCTCCACTAACCAAAATAATGAGGCCAATTGGAGAAGGTGGCATTAAATCTTAAGAGCATCTAAAAAAGGGGTTCATGAAGTCCCCAGCTCTGAGTGCACCCAACCCAGTCCTGGCTTTTTGCTCCATAACTAGTGGGGACTGGAGAAGGGGACACCAGATCTGAGGGTCAAAGGAATTAGGCTATTTCACAGGGGAATGGTACAGTCCAGATGAGAGAGCTGCTCACCAGGATGAAAAGGAAAGGATACAAGTTCATGTTGCACAGTTTTGGGGTAGCTGGGTGCTTCTGGACATGGATGGAGACTCCTGCCATGGAAAGCTAAATTGTCTGGAGAGCTGCCAGCTACCTTACAGTTTGCAAATCAAGGTTCAGAGGATTAAACACCACCATCAGCAACTACCAGCACCTCTCCAAAAACACTGCTCCACCAAATGCAACCAGGGCTGTGGCCTCAACTGTCTGCAGTGGGCTGACAGCCACCTCATAGCTGGAATAGAAAGTCTGGACACAGAAGAGGAGCATGTGGCATGGGAGCTAGCAGGACCAGCTGTGGCCCAACACATGGAGACAAGAGAAGCCAGTGAGTGACAGCCATGGGAAATGAGCTAATGCCTACAGGATAGATGGAGCATTTTCACCGGTTTACTCCTCCGGCAACTCCGCTTGGTGAACTTGAACTGAAATATGGATATTTCTGCAGAAGGTGATACAGATGTAGCCTGTGTATTCTCAGGCTCATCTATAAGCAGTCTGCTTGTACGGTTTCCTATTTGTTTCCATTACTGGGTAAAAAAATAATCGGAAGAGTATGTCAAAGCTTACCTTCAAAGATGACTGTCACGGCTGCTTGGCCCTTAGTTTGTGACCTCTCTAAGCCATATACTCCATTTAGATCCTCTAAAACTGCTGTAGGAAATAATTCCCATAAATTGTACCAAAAGGCCCCTGTGAGGATGAATTCAGTCCTTCACCTCTACATCTGCTCTTATTTTCTACTCTCCATCCCCCTGATTTGGAGATCAATCATCTCCCTCAGTCCACACTGCTCCTGACATTACAGGTGCTAAGAAAAATCAGAATAAGCACATGTACTTAGTGTCTTCCTCCTAGTCCTAATATCTTGATGATAACATTTCGTTCCTCTTCCTATTAGAGAGCTCTTTTTATGATGTTAGGATGCTTTCTAAGTATGTTTTTTTTTTCAAATAATAGAGATTCCAGTGGCAATTCCTGTAGATGCTGTTTACCAAGATATCTTCTGTATTGTTTTTGTACAGCCAGGTTTTTGTAAGTGGGGCGGGCCACATGGGTGGCTTCTGTAAGAAGCTGCTAAAAGCATCCCCCATGTCCAACAGAGTCAATGTCACCTTGCTCCAAAATGGACCTGCAGCTGACAAAGGCTGAGCCCATCAGCGATGGTGGTAGCACACCTGGGACAACAGCGTTAATCATAGAACCACAGAATGGTTGGGTTGGAAGGGGCCTTAAGGATCATCTCGTTCCAAGCCCTGCCCTGGCAGGGTTGCCATTCATTAGACCAGGTTGCTCCTGGCAATAATCCAGCCTGGCCCTGAACACTTTCAGACATGGGCCATCCCCAACTTCTCTGGACAATCTCTTTCAATGCTTCACTGTTCTCTTTTTCTTCCTAACATCTAAACTAAACCAGCCTTCTATCAATTTAAAACCATTGCTGCTTGTTCTGTCACTATCTGCCCATATAAAAAGTCCCTGTCTCTCCTTTTTATAAAGCCTCTTGAGGTACTGGACGGTCTCCATGAAGCCTTCTTTTCTCAGCCTGAACAACCACAGTTTTCCAAAGTTTGTCCAGGTCAAGAAGGTGGGGGGGGAAGGAGCGGGTGGAACCCTGAGGCAAATGCAGCCAGAGAGAGGAGTGAGGATATGTGAGAGCAACAACTCTGCAGACACCAAGGTCAATGCAGAAGAAGGGGGAGGAGGTGTTCCAGGCAGCAGAGCTGAGATTCCCCTCCAGCCTGTGGTGCAGACCATGGTGGGGCACCTGTGTCCCTGCAGCCCATGGAGATGCATGGTGGAGCAGAAATTCACCCACAGCCTGTGGAGGAACCCACGCTGGAGCAGGTGGATGCCTGAAGGAGGATGTGACCCTGTGGGAAGCCTGCACTAGAGCAAGCTTCTGGCAGGACTTGTGACCCTACTTCTTTCTCTGTAATGTATCAAAACCCTTCTTACTCATCTTTGTAACTAAAATATTTCTCTTAGCCTCAATTACCTCTCCCCGTCTGATAACAGAAATCCTCACATCTTCCATTTATTCTCCTTACTGCTCTTAAATCAGCTGTAATCACAGTAATCACATATTACTGTGACCACTGCACTGCCTCTTTCAAATACATTGAGAAACGTGGCTTTGAATCCAGAGATATCAAGGAATACACGAACTGAGGATAATAAGCCAAGGCAGAATGTAGTGATGACTTCTGCTGTTAAAGAAAGTAAAATTAAAACCTATTGCAAATCCAAAGTGGATCATGAGCACTACAAACAATGGGTAACTTATTGCAATCACTTTCCAGCGGTTTTTATCAATAACCACACATTTGAGTCATTCTGATGCAGAGAGAGACGTCCTATTCTCTGACGGAATCTTAAAAATTCTATTCTGGTTTGACAGAGAATCCTGTCTCTTAAATAACTAAAATACTTTACAGTTGGCCCAGAAATTTCATTTAAGGATTAGTGAACCCTGTTTTTCCTATCATGAGTAATTTACCTCAATTTTGTCCACTCAGAAGTGGTTTTATCTTAACAGAAATGAAAGCAAAAAGTTCCACTTTGGTCACTTAAGAGAATTTATTCAGTGAGTAATCTTGACATGAGCAGTGACTTAGTACTGAGCATTTTAAATCCAAATTAAGCCTCGCTCTTTCTTCTCATTATCATTTTTAGCTTATATCTCCAGCTCAGGAAAACTTTCATGAATATGCTGCTAATATTTGTAATTGCATTAGTATTCTAATATTCCATCAAAATAATTTCAGATGGAAATACATTGAAACACTTTGCAATATTTTGTGAGCTTTACTTCATTAAGGAGGAAGCTTCATTTATTAAGGAGGCTGTGGCATTTGTAACAATACCATTATGTTTCAAAAGAATGTTTCTTCATCTTTGGTTCGTATTTATGCTCTTCTCCTTAAGTTTGGTTTTTTTTTTTAATGATGGTTGCTTGCAAGTATGTGCAAAGCAAGCTTGGTGACAAGATTATGCTGCATGGTTTGCATGAAAAATTCTGCTGAAGAATCTCTCTGGTTCCTTCCTGCATTCAGAGCACTTTACAGTACTTTCTGCAACTGCAGTGAGGAGTTGGTCCACCTTTCTGGGGGTTTGGTTCTATGAAAAATCAGCTGCTTTATCAACTTACCAGGAGAGGCTGGGGCCATATGCCACACTAGTGCAAACTAGGAGGTGTGAGCAGTTTGCAAATATAAAAATATGACATTATCCGCTTTGCCCAAAGTATTCTGTACTCAGAGTAAATTAAGCAGTTCTTTCTAAACCGAACATTTCAGGTAAAAAGCAAGAATATAAGAATCATATCTATGAAAGCAACTGCAACAATTTACAAATACTGAAGCAAAATGAATGTGATATTTTCATAATCTAACATTTTATAAAATTAAATTATAATAAATCTAGTGATCTTTCTATATGAAAATTCAAAGATCTGCCACTAAAATTCCTTTTAAAATTGTGTCTTTATTACTATACTATCCATCATATTTTTGGATAGAGTCAAGAAATGTAAGTGAACCATCAAAAAAGCTGAATGAGAAGAAAATACCTTTTTTTCCAAAAATACCTCAATAAACATAATGGAAACTTCATTTTGTGCTTTGAACTGATTATTTTGTAGCCACAGACATTTTTTTCAAGTCATTAGCTTCATTAAACTAACTTTGCTTATGATTAGCTCTGTAAGTACAGTAATATCATATATACAAAGTTCTGGAACTTTTTTCTAAAGCATGAAATATGTATTTAAAAAAAAATAAATTTCATACCTTGAACGGTAGTTTTTCAAGGAGCTAACTTTTAAATGGTTTTAGTCGGTGGTAAGAGATGGAAAGACTGTCCCCTTGTGGATAGGAATATGAGGAAAAGTGATACTGTAACTCACTGAGAGCAGCGGTAACCCCGGGTATTGGAGTCTCATTAGGAATTTGGCTAGAATCCTGCCTTGCACATGGCTCATAAATCAACACTCAAATGTACAAAATGCTATGGAGAGCCTTTTTATTTAAATTGGTTGGCCTGACAGACAGCAGAGGGTAAAGACTGAGCTAATGTAGCATCCTTGTTAACACCATCAGTCCAGGCTAACACGTAAATCTAACTGCTGCAGGCAGCTGCAGCATTGCCTGCATTTGAAGAAACCTATTTTGAGAAGGACAACCTCAAAGCAGGCAATAGAAGGCTCCACAGTGAAGACAAAGCCTTAAGGTGGATCTGTAAAGCAGTGTGCTGCCCACATGCATGCATCTGTCCAACCTGGGCTACAGCACCCATCACAGGACACAGCAGCATTGTCCTGGCTCCAGCAGCCTCCTGACAGAGGGACCAGAGCAGGACTGAGGCACAGCAGGCTGCAGACACTCGTCTGTGCCTGCTGATGTTACATTAGCTGTGCTGGAGTTCCCCCATACAAGTCATCATCTGTGACCCAGCAGAAATACCAGAAGATGCCAGCACCCCATCTTCCCTCAGATTTGGGATAGACAATGGTAACTTCAAATTTTTGCAGAACTTCATGGGACTGCTGAGATAGCAGGGGATCTTTCTCATAGGAAGTGTTCTGGTTTATGAAATCCAGTCCTTCCCTATTGCAGGCAGGCAGTTACAGCCCCCCTAACACGTTCTTCTCATTTTGCCTTTATGAAGAATTTTCTCCCAATTACCTCAAATGCAAGAATTTTCTGAAATATCATTAGAACCCTCACAAATTTTGGCTTAGGCATAATTATGGTCAGTGTATATCTATCTATTCACTATATTATTCTTTATTTTATGCAGCTTTTTTTGCCTCCTTTTAGTTGACTCCCTGGCAAAGAGTAACCATACTCCCTCCTAGCCTTTATTTTGTTGAACTTAGCAAGCCACATGCCTGCTGCCTTATTGTACAAGTTAGGCTCCCAAAACACGTTCATAATGTGATGTGTCACCTGAAAGTGTCCTGTGGGCTCAACTTTTTCCACCAGTCACTCAAGAATGTATTCAGACTCATCAATACACAACCTTACTCTGTCCCTAATGGAACCAGTTTAACTGATGGCTTCTCTTTGAGCATTGGATTTTTTACACAGTCACATCTCAGAGGTCACTCTAAAAACCCCACTGAACTCAGTAGTTGATTTCATCTGTTGTTTCCTACTCATTATTTCTCAGCTTATAGGAGAAATTCTCATTTTTCCAGCAATGAAGGAAATTGTACTGACTGAGAAACAGGTTGATGACATCCTTTGGGGATTTTCTACCACAAAGTCCTAAAGGTCACCAAGTCTGATACTGGCAAGCTGAGGTGCAGGTTGCCACTGAGGGGCAGGTGAGGTGTGTGGGGGGGAAGGGGACATAAGCCTGAAATAACACTTGGCCTATGATAAGAGGACATTTGTGGAGTCAGCATCCCTGAAGGTATTTAAGAGGCATCTGGATCTGGCGCTGGTGATACATTTAGTGGTTTAGGGGTTAGAGTGGCAGTGCTGGGTTAATGATAGGACTGGATGATCCCAAAGGCCTCTTTTCAACCTTGATGGTCCTGATTCTGTAATTCTGAATCATGCTAGGTGGAGCTCACCAAGTCATAAATTGTCCTCCATGAAAAGCAATCCACAGCTCTGATACATAAACTTATCAAGTTGTTGCTTGAAGGGTTGAAGGTGACAATGTGAAATCCCATGGAAAGTCATTGCAGGCCTAGATAGACACAAATATTTGCAAGCATACATTAGCACTTTTCATTCAAATATATCCTGTTCCTAAACTTACGACACTGGATGAGTTCCATGTGCATACTGGCAAATGGCCATGGGCCTTATAATCTGGATAATGCAGGATTCTGGTAAAGACATCCAGACATACATGTAAAGCCTACACTGTAGATAGAGGGTTTTNGAGCCGCGGCCGCTGCTGGTGAAAATCGTGATGGCCGGAGAGTCCTGCGTGGGGAAGACCTCCATCGTCCGCAGGTACACGGAGCCCGGCTCTCCTCCCGCCGGCTCTCCCGCCACTTCGTACATGGCCACCATCGGTGAGTGCTCCGTGCGTCTCCGCCCGCCTCGCTGCCGCCCCTCGCCCTCCCCTCCCCGGTGCCCGCGGCTCAGGCACGGCCGGAGCGGCGCTGTCAGCGCGGCTGGCAGGTGTCAGAGCTCTCTGCGCTCAGCTGTGCGGGTGTGCAGCCGCCTCCAGCAGCTTCAGCCTTTGCCGGGGTGTCAGGGCGTCACACTGAGCCACTGCAAAGCGCTGGCTTGTTACACTGCCCTTGCTGTTCGTCTGGGCATTGAGAATCTGCTCCTCGTGTAAACTTGTCGAGACTTGTTTCTTACGGTTTCTTATTGCCCACTGAGGCCCTGCTGCTGTACATCGGTGCAGGTGCAGAGAAAACAATACAGAGCCCCAGATCGGCTAGGTCGGAAATGACCTCTGAGATCATCAAATCCAACCTGTGACCAAACACTGCCAAGGCAAATAGAGCTTTCACTGGGTGCCTTGTCCGGTCTTAAACACCTCCGGGCTGACTCCGCCACCTCCCTGGGCAGCCCATGCCAATGTCTAATCAGGCTTTCTGGGAAGAAACTCTTTCCAGTGTGCAACCTAAACCTTCCCTGGCACATCTTGAGACTAATTTCTTTTGTCCTGTCACTTGTCTGAGAGAAGAGGGCGATCCCCACCTGGCTACAGCCTCCTTTCAGGTACCAACCTCAGAGAGTTGTCAGATGTCAGTAAAAAGCCCAGTTCATCAACATTTCAGGCTAGAAAGGGCTTTAACTTTGTGTTTATAGTTTTAATAGTACANGGCAAATGGCCATGGGCCTTATAATCTGGATAATGCAGGATTCTGGTAAAGACATCCAGACATACATGCAAAGCCTACACTGTAGATAGAGGGTTTTTTGGTGGGGTGTGGGGTTGTTGGGTTTTTTTGTTTGTTTGTTTGTTTTTGTTTTGTGTGTGTGCGTTACAGGTCACTTTGACTGTCAGATGACAATAAATTAAAAGTGAAAAAGAAGAAATTCTTACAACCTGTTTCCTCTGCCTCTGCCTTAAGGCTAGGAAGCAATGTGAAACCAGACTGTTTATTTCTGTGCTTCACGGGGGAAGCATCATGGGGATTGTGAAAGTTCCCCGCTTCCTCCCTAGTCATGAAACTTCTTGAAAAAAACCCTGTGTATTTGCATAATTTCACAACGCGGGCTCGGGCAGCGGCTGGCGCGGCGCTGCGAAGGCTCCGGGCNCTTCAGCCTTTGCCGGGGTGTCAGGGCGTCACACTGAGCCACTGCAAAGCGCTGGCTTGTTACACTGTCCTTGCTGTTCGTCTGGGCATTGAGAATCTGCTCCTCGTGTAAACTTGTCGAGACTTGTTTCTTACGGTTTCTTATTGCCCACTGAGGCCCTGCTGCTGTACATCGGTGCAGGTGCAGAGAAAACAATACAGAGCCCCAGATCGGCTAGGTCGGAAATGACCTCTGAGATCATCAAATCCAACCTGTGACCAAACACTGCCAAGGCAAATAGAGCTTTCACTGGGTGCCTTGTCCGGTCTTAAACACCTCCGGGCTGACTCCGCCACCTCCCTGGGCAGCCCATGCCAATGTCTAATCAGGCTTTCTGGGAAGAAACTCTTTCCAGTGTGCAACCTAAACCTTCCCTGGCACATCTTGAGACTAATTTCTTTTGTCCTGTCACTTGTCTGAGAGAAGAGGGCGATCCCCACCTGGCTACAGCCTCCTTTCAGGTACCAACCTCAGAGAGTTGTCAGATGTCAGTAAAAAGCCCAGTTCGTCAACATTTCAGGCTAGAAAGGGCTTTAACTTTGTGTTTATAGTTTTAATGGTACAAAGATAACCCCTACTGTAGTTAGGGGTGTGCATGATGACTAAAGCAGAGCTGTTGCTATGATGGAAATAATTCCATTCCTGCCAGACCATGTCAGCTCTGCACTGGCACCACACGCTGCAGCTGGTGGGTGATGCAGAGCTCCCCACTGCCTTGGCACTCCCAGACCCACAGTGCCATGGGGAATGGCAGGATGACTGTCCACATGCTCAAAACCTCATCTCTGACATCAAAAGGTGTTATATGAGTGCAGTGGTTTGATTTGCTGTGGACATTGTCCCAGATCCTCATTGGGAATTTTTAATTTTTAAGAGTTTGTGTGTAAGAATATTTTTTCTTTGTTTTGATGTGATTTGATTTGATTTGATTTGATTTGATTTGATTTGATTTGACTTTGAAAAGAAAACTAAATTATGCCAGGAAATTGTGTATTCCTGCATTTGGAATATGTATGGTTCATTTTACACATCTTTCAGTCTGGGAGGAGTTGGCATAATGGATTTAAATACCAGACTAGCTGGTACTAGCTGGTAAATACCAGAGTAGCTGTGGCAGTAGTTGGCCCAAGGAATACTTAATGCACACGAGATGACTTGACCTGCCCACATAAGAATGGCTGAACTTTAACCACTTCTCATTTTCTTGCCCTTTCTTACAAAGCAGTTTCAGCAACCAGCACAGATGAAGAGGGAAGAACACAACTAACAGTAAAGTCAAATTGATGAACTAACAATTGATGAAGTAACAATAAAGGAAATTGATGCTAATAATAGGCAACTTATTGCCAGGCTTAGCAAGAAAGCCCAAAGAATGGCTATAAATATAAATAACAGCTTTGTTGATGTGCTTTACATTGAGAGTCCTGACCATGAGGTTATTATTCTGAGACATAATTTCTTTTACTCCTGATTCTGTCCACTGCAGACTCAAGAAACTTCTATATGGTATTAAGTATATATTTTTGTAGTTGTGACTTGAACTATTTCAAGGAGTAGGGAAGATATTAGGTTTTTTGACAGTTTATGGACTAAGATTAATCTTTTTAATTTCATTAGTGACACATATTATTGAGATATTTAGAAACTTTAAAAAAAATGCTTATCTGAAATATAAACTAATTATCCAAACATGGTATTTGTTACATGAATGTGTTTTTAAAGATATTTCTTAAATACTGTGTTCCACTTAATTCCATTTTACCAGGTGTTTTAGAGCTTGGACTTTGAAAACAAATGGGATTATGAGTGGTGTCTTCCGATAGAGTAGTGTTGGAAGTGGAAGGTTCCTTCTTCATGGAGACAGCTGCAATGGAGAGGATGGCCTAGAGATTGTGGCTCCTAGTGATGTAAAAAAAGAAGACACATAGTGTTTTCTCAGTTTGTGATGTCTTCTTCTTCACTGTTGATACCATCAGAACAAATAACTGTTTTTATCTGGGTGCCTGTTTCATAGAAGCTCAGTCAAATGATCCCTTTTTCTAGTAGTGCCTATTAAATGCTCCTCTGCTGCCAGGTGATTTTTTTTACCTTACCTGTCCAATTGAAACAGTGATTTGAGTAGAGGGAAGATTATCCTGACTGTGCAGTCTTGCAGTTTCTTGAGTTGCCTGACAAAATCATGTGCCATCACCTTCCTTGGTGGCAGAGGATCATAGGCAGAAAAGTTAAAAGGTTGTTGAAAGTCTCATTTCGATGTCATCATGAATCACAGATTTGTGTTACTAGGAGAAATCCTAGGGTTATTGCGGGGGAAAAAAGCCAGACAAGCATTTTGTAGGAGGCTCCGGTGGTAGTGAACTTTTCTAAAATTATGCATTTTATGAGAAAATGCAAAAAATACATCCACAGTAAATTTTCATTGAAAGTTTTTCATGCAGCACTTAAACACTCAAGGCTGGGTGCCCTTCCTCCTCTTCAATTACATAGTTTGGATAAATTATCAGCAGTTATCGTTTTCTAATTAAACTTATATGCATCATAAGGTGGATGCACTGTATTAGGAATAGATTATAAAGAATAAATATTTTTGTTTAAGCAATGGTATTGCGTATAAAGTCATAGAGAAGGTTTATGAACAAAAAAACTTCCTTGTGTACCAGTGAACAGAATTGTGATCCCACAGGCTTTGAGGTTATATGGTCTCAGTGGTCCTTCAGCACATGTGTTTTCTGTGAGAAACATTTCTGCAGAGCTGTGAGTCCTCCCAAATCTTCATAGTTGAAAGTGGTACAACTTCAACATTAAAAAGTGAATTAAAAAGTCTATGTAGATTCCCTGATATTTACTTTAAAAGAGAATAAAGTAATCAACAAAAATGAACCATATTGAAGGTAAATGTGTCCTGTGTTAAGAACACCAGTAGCAATCCACATCTTAATTTTTTTTTAACAAAACTGGATTTTTTTTGTCAGTCTTGTTTTCCTAACAAACCATGCTTTTCTCAGCAAACCAGGAATTATCTGTACTTGTGACTACTCAGACACCTCTCTGCTTCAGACATTTCTTGACATGTTCAGAAAAGAATCTGATGCAAGTAATGCGCCAGCAGCTAGGAGGGGTTAAGTATGCATTAGGAGTAACAGTGGAAATTCAACCCACCACGTCTCACTGAGTGCTTGCCCAGTTTGGGCTCAGGAGCTGCTAGGAGCTTCTTCCCTGTTTCTGGAGTTGAAGATGCTGTATGGCAGGCAGTGGGCTGGGTAGAACCTGCACAAGGGCATTTGCCACCCACTGTCCATGCTTTCAACTGTTGCGTCCTGCAAAGCTACTCAAACTTGCTTTTTCTCTGGATAGACATATGTTTTTGAGCATTTTCTATCAGGAACCCACCAGCTCTGTTTGGGTGAAAAGCATGGTGTAATTTTCCAGGCCAGCTGCAAAAGACCTCTTTGAAGAGGATTCTGCAGATGGCCAAAGGGAGGGAAGAGAGGGGCATTTCACAGCTGAATTACCCTGTGGCAGATTAATTTTATGCTTTTTAGACTTAATTATTGTCTTCAAGGTGCCTCAGTCCTAATATAGGCATTATTTACTCTTTGAAATGTAGAGAAAATACATTTTCATGGCTATAAAAGTTGGAAATAACAACCAGAATTAGAGCTTGCACTCAGCATCCCCCTTCTTGGTTTTATTTGACAGCTTAAAAGAAGCAAGTACATGCTGTTGCATTCCAATAACATTTATCTCAAGAGCTGTAATCAATGCTTGCTTTGTTATGTTGATCGTGTTGTATACCAGGTAGGCCTAAAAGCATCTGAAATCCGTGAGCAGTCTTTGGCATTGTGTTTCTCATTTTTCTTTTCTGTCTTTCCAATTTGCTAAGTTTGCTGGAAATTTCATATAAAGACATGAACAATTCATGCATGCAGAACATATTGACTTCTGTTTTTCACTAACATTCATTGACCTTTTAGGTCAATAAATTTTGAAGTTGACTTAAGAAGTCAATATGCCTGATTTTAATTTAGATTAAGTTTTAGTCTGATTCAGCACTCTGCTTCCCTTTTTACATTTTTTTTTAAAAGCTTATAGCAATTTATTATTAAAATGTATGTCAACTAAGAACTTTTCCCTATAGTTCTGGGAATCCCTGTCTGGAATAGAATTTTTTGCTGTGTTCCCAATGCACCGTTTGTAAATGATGTTTCAGCCTCCCAGTGTATATTCTGTCCCTCTCAACTGCTTCAATATCAATTGTAGAAAATGATACAGATAATTTAAAAAAACCATGTGAATTTCAGGAGCAAATGTTTTCGATCACGTTGGAATTTCACCTTACATGAGCAAATTTTACTTAAATTACATTTCCTTCTGACATTATTAATTCCATCAAGGAAGCTTTGTGTAATATTAATTACAGATACCAATTCTATTATTTCATCTTTCATTTTCATTGAAGCTTCAATGAAAATTCATCAAGTGAAGGACATGATTATCATAATAATTTTTAAAATCCACCTCAACTCCCTTACCACATACGCACAAAAAAAAAGTTAATTTTTAATTTTTTTTAGTATTTTGCATTGAAAGTGCATGTGAGTGCATGGATAGGAGACTGTACTTGTCAACATTTTGTGCACAATACATCTGTCAGTACAAAGGAAGGGAGCATTTCCTCTGCATTTTTGGTTTGCTGCCATGGGTGCTTTCCTTAGATAGAGTAATTTGGCTTGCACATTCTTATAGAAATCAGTACAGTGGTATTTTTGTGATTTTTCAGTCTTTCTGGTTGCTTCAAACATTCTGTTACTTCAAACATTCATGACATTACTGCTGGTGAAAAGACACTGTCATTTTAAGTAACTACAGTTTGATCTTATGGAACTTTGCCCATACAGTATGGTCAGCTGTCACAATGTTACCTTAACTTCATTTACTATAATTGACAAAAAGAGCCTAATTGTTTTTCAGTGGGGGAAAAAAAGCAATCATGGAAATTATCAAATGCTATTTCAAACTTCAGTAATGAAGTAATAGGGGAAAAATGCTTTACTCTGCAAAAATAGATAAGATAACAGCTGATAGCTGGCAAATTCTAATTTTAGAACTGGGACTTCCATCAGCTCATAAATCTAGGTATCATCTAACACATCTGGAGTACTAATTTGACGATTTAATAAAGGAAAACACTATATATCATAAGGAAAACATCTTTGAGGAAGGATCTGTAGTGTATGTAGAGACAACATTCTGCATTGATTTTAAGTGTCAACACTTGATTTTAGCATTGGCTTTCTGGATCTGATTTAGGCTGTAGAGCCAAGCCTCTTCATTTTGAATTAAATCCTGTGTATGTTTGTCTTTGCACTTAATGCGTACAGGCAAGTCCTATTTCTGCTCATGTAACCCCGGATATTTTTTTAGGGATTTGGAAGTAAGGACAGAAAAATCATGTTGCACACGTGACAGCTTTGTAAGCATTTGTACCTTCCCACTCATAGTTGCCATGCTCTTGAAAATTGCTGCTGTTGTGCATAGGCCATGAAACTGCTGTCATGTCCCTTGCCAGTCCATGGTAATACTTTGTAATTTGTAGTTTCAGAGTATCTTCACCTTTGCTTTGACCTGCCCCTTCTTTGCTTGGTATTGGCATTGCTTTGTATTGTATTTGTGCAAAGTATTGGCACTCAGCAGTGAATTAGTTCCTTTTAAAGCTTCCATTTTGAATGTGTATGTTTGGCTAGTTATTCTTTCTATGGTATTGTTCCTTTTCACTTTCTGTTTGAAATTGCATGATAACTAGAGTTGAGAAACAATCTTCAAAGGGAATCCATGTTATGGTGAGAAATGTTACAGATTTTCCTTTTTTCTTCTAGGCATTGATTTTAAAGTAAAGCCAGTAATGTTTAATGATACAAGAGTGAAACTTCAAATATGGTAAGTTTTAATTAGTATCACAAAAGAAAGCCAACTAAATTGCATTATGACATGAAAAATCTCATCTACTTTTAATTGTTTGTCTTCATAATGTGCAGGTGCTCCTACTAGATAATTCTGAAATTTGAATTTAGCCTAGGACAGTATATTTTTTGCAACAACTAATGTAAGTTAAAAAGAGGGTTGTCACTGGGTTGCGTTGGCAATAAAACTTGCAGCATACAAACAAGTGCAGATCTGTGATCCGTGTGAAGTGTAATTTAATTGTACAGGAACATTGAGGAAAGTGACACAGCAAGATGTTACATTTCATTACTCATCAAATGGTTCAAAAGGGTCACCAAGAGAAATGACTTTTGATAAGATAAATCTTTGGTAATGGAAACTATTTTTTGGTTTGGAAGTTTTTCTAAAGATTATATTGGGCTTCTGACACCTGGCTCTCCAGACACCTAATACTGAAGATTATCTCTATATACCACTATTTAACTTGTCAAGGAGTAAATCTGTATATTACTTACCTGACTGGTATTGGATCTACAGTTATTCCATCTCAGGCTTTAATGCAAAAATAACAGATGGTTGTTTATAGCTTTCTTAAGGCATAATTTATAGAATCATAGAATATGCTGAGTTGGAAGGGACCCGTCAAGATCATTGAGTCTGGGTTCTAGCCTTGCACAGGACACCAAGAACCACACCATGTGCCCGAGAACTTTGTCCAAATGCTTCTTGAACTTTTGTAAGGTCAATGCTGTGACCACTTTCCTGGAGAGCCTGTTCCAGTGCCCAACCACCCTCTGGGTGAAAAACTTTTTCCTGATAGCCAACCTACCTGCTCCTAACTCAGCTTCAGGCCATGTCCTCAAGTCCTGTCACTGGTCACAAGAGTGAAGAAATTGGTACCTGCCCCTCGGCTTCTCCTTGTGAGGAAGCTGTAGACTGCAATGAGGTCTCCCCTCAGTCTCCTCTGGCCTGAACAAACCAATGACCTCAGACACTCCTGGCTTCCCCTATTCTCATGGCCCTCCTTTGGATGCTCTCTAATGTCTTTTTTATATTGTATCCAAAACTGTCTCCAGCCCTGAGATGAGGCTGCCCCAGAGCAGAGCAGAGCAGGACAATCCCCTCCCTTGCCCTGCTGGCCATGCTGTGCATGATTCCCCCCAGGACAGGGTTGACCCTCCTGGCTGCCAGGGCACTGCTGACTCATGTTCAACTTGCTGGTGACCAGGGACCCCAGGTCCCTTTCTGAAGCCCAGCTTTCCAGCAGTGCATTCCCCAGTCTGTACACACAACCAGGATTGCCCCATCCCAGGTGCAGAATCCAGCACCTGCCCTTGTTAAACTTCATGCAGTTGCAGATTGCCCAGTCCTCTCGTTTGTCCAGGTCTCTCTGCAGGGCCTCTCTGCTCTGGAGGGAGTCAACAGCTTCTGCCAATTTAGTATCTTTGGCAAACTTACTTAGTATCCTTTGAATCCTGCATCCCAGTGGATAATGATGTTGAAGAGAACCGGGGCAAGGATGGAGCCCTGCAGAACCCCACTAGTGCCCAGACCCCAGCCTGATGTCACCCCACTGACTGCAACCCCGTGTGCCCCACGCATGAGCCAGTTGCTCACCCATCACTCAGCATGGTTGTCCAGCTGTGTGCTGGGCATTTGGTCTGATGGGTACTGTGAGAGACAGTATCAGAAGTTTTGCTGAAGTTCAGTGAAATCATATCTATTGGCTTTCCTAGATCAGCTAGATGGATTGCCATTTTTACAGAAGGAAATGAGGTTCAACAAGCAGGACTTTGGCCTGCTGTGCTGGCTGTGACCAATGGCTGTGTTGTTGTCCAGGTGTATCTCCTAGAATAATACTTTTCATTATTTTGCTGGGCACTGAAGTGAGACTGACAGGCCTGTAGTTTCCAGGGTCTTGCCCTTCTTGAAAACTGTGACAGCTGTGACAGCTTTACCGAGCTTCCAGTCAACTGGGACCTCTCCAGACTCCCAAGACTGCTCAAGAACCGAGAGAGGCTTTGTGATGACATCATCATGACAGCTTTTTGAGAATTCTGAGATGAATCCCATGAGACCTCATGGATTTGTAGGGATCCAGCTGGAGAAGCAGATCCCACACAATTTCTGGGTTGACTGGGACTGGATCATTCACACAGTCATGGTTCTCCAGCTCAGGGCACTGGGACCACCTTGGTCTGTCATCTGTGTTGAAGACAGAGACAAAGAATACATTAAACACCTCTGCTTGTCCATGTCCCTCTTGGTGAGGTGACCATCCTCATCCTGTAACGGGCTGATGTTATGTCTACACTGCCTTTTGCCATTCATATATTTTCATATATTCAAAAAAACTTCTTATTGTCTCCCATTGTTTCTGTCAGCTTCAACTCCAGTGCAGCTTTGACCACACAGATTTTCTCCTTACAGTGGCAAACAGAATCTCTGCATTCTTTCCATGTCACCTGACTTTGCTTCCACTGGGCATGCACCTTCCTTATTCATTTTATTTCCCATCAGGTTTCACTCACGCCAGTGATGTCATGTCTCTGAGACTGGGACAAAGCTTGGTGCTTGTCTCCTTTGTTCCTCTTGCTTGGTGTAGTAGTGTAGAAACATTTCAGGTATGGTACTTTGTAGCCAACATCTGCTGAAGCAGATTAGGGATCCCATTTGTGTTTGTTTCCTCAAATTTTGGCATTACGTGTAAGAATCACTGTGTCTGTGTATTTTATGGCTTTTTCCCAAAACCTGTCTTCCATCTAAACCAGGTTGCTCTTTGTATTACAGTTTACAAAGGGGTGTCAGAATATGTGGATGTCATCTGGCATCTGATCTTTTCATCACCTGAATTATTTATATAAAGAAGGAATGGTGGGCTTGACATTACTCTCAGATTTCAGCCACTGGCTTGGCTTCTCTAGTAGGGCTGTATTATTCAGAATATATTTCCAGTGTATTTCTTTCATTGCTATGTCTGGCACCCAGATTTTCTGTCATCTGTGTTTTTTCTTGTTCCTTTTGTGTTCAAGTACATAATTTAAAATTTGGACAATACTCCATAAAGTAAAGTAATCTTTCTTGGGGATTCTGCAGTTTGATCATCTCTTTTTTGTTTGTTTGTTTGTATGTGTGTGATTTGTTACAATTTCCTTCAGGGATACTGCTGGCCAGGAACGGTTCCATACACTTAGTACCAGCTATTTCCGTGGTGCACAAGGCTTTGTTCTCGTATATGACATCACAAATCTAAAGAGTTTTCAAAGTATAACAGTCTGGATGAACGACATATATGAGGTAAATATATCTGTCAGTGACTAATAGCTAAATGAAGGTAATTAATGTGTCATTTTAAATGACTGCATAAGATGTATTCTTGTTCCTGTATGTTTCTAATCAGAATTTCTTGCATTTAACTCAGCACACAGTATGATAGTAGAATTACTGTCATCTGAAACTGGATCACTGCTTATATTTAGGCAAGCCCTTGTTGATGGAGGAATGTTTTCTGAAGTACTTCTAAAACATAGCTTCCAGTCCCTCTTTGTGCATGCTGAGTTATGGTGCTCTTATCACTGGTGTGGCTATGCATAGATCAGTCTGCATGAGCTCATCCTGGGATTTTAATTAGATTCCATATCAAAATTCTGAATCACAGCCAGTGATTTCCCTTTCCTAATTTCATTACTTCAGTGTAGTTACCTCATCCCAAGATCAAAGGAATTAAATATCCTCTTTGTCCTTGCTGGATATTCCTTGAGAGGATGGTTTCAAGAGGGAGGAAGCGGGGTGGGAAGCTGTTTGGTTAGCTCAGCTGCTCGTGGTGCTGCAGCCAGAAATACTGGCTTTCATGTGACATAGGAAGTGATTCAACAGCACATGGCTGCCAGACAGAGTATGTGTTCCCACTGAAGCTTGTCAGAGGCCTCTGTGCTTCCCTCTGACTTCCTGCTGTGGTAGAAAACTAACACAGCAAAAGAAGTTGAGTGGTTTTCCTGCTCTATCAGTGAGTTTGAGAGGCTCATAGAAAGGTGTGACACTTATTGGAGCTGGAGTAAGGTAAACAGGTAGGAGTAGGAAGGGCAGAAGAAGAATGTCTGGAAGCAATGTGAGTGGAGGGAGGAGTGGGCAAGCCCTTAGACACGAGTTCATTCAGCTGACTCTAGCCCTGTATTCCAAGTCTTTTTGGGTGGATCTGTCTTGATGTGTTCTCTATTAGATGGAGGCAAGGCAGTTTTAGAATAGAATAGTTCAGCTGTAAGAGACCTTCAGTGATCATCTAGTCCATCTTCCTGACCACTTAAGCACTGACCAAAAGTTAAATTGTGTTATCAGGAGCATTGTCCAGGTGCCTCTTAATTCGGCTTGGGGAATTGGCTATCCCCCTAGGAAGCCTAGGCTTCAGTAAAGAAATGCTTCCCAATGTCCAGTCTGAATATCACTGGCACAACTTTGAGCCATTCCCATGTGTCCTATCGCTTGCTACCAGGGAAAAAAGATCAGTATTGTTCTCTCTACTTTCCCTCTTGAGGAGGCTGTGGAGAGCAGTGATATTGCCCTCAGCAGTAGCATAGCAGTTTGTAGTTAGAATGCTTGTGGAAGTTACTCTAAGAATACAAGCAAGGTAGTGCTCTCCATTGATCAAAACTAAGTGAAGTTTCAGGCAGGTTTTTAAATACTCCTGTGATTTGATGGGGATGGATGGGAAAGGGGGCTTTTCATCTTGGGAAAGGGAGCTTGAAATAAAACCATCAAATGCATTATTTTCTCTCTTCACAGCTTCAGTATACAGCTGAATTAATGAACTACACATGATCATATATTCAATAATATATACATGGACATCTTATACCCTTAGGAAAACATTACATTCACATTATCTCATTTTTAAAAACATTACTCTGGTGTCCTAGTACCTCATTGTTTTTGACCTTAGAGCCATTTTAAAAGTCTTAGTGGCAACAGAGCCTAACTTCTCTAATGTGTTGCAAAGAGATTTGATGACACAATATTCTTACTGGCTTGTCTGCGTACACTTTAAACCAACACATCTGTTTTATTAGTTTAAGAAAAACATGTGCCTTTCTTCTGCTGGCCAAACAAAAGTCACAGCTAGATATGCCACTGGTTGTACAGCTTCATGGTTAACAAAGATTTAGCTCAGCAAACAGTGTGATAGCAGGTTTACCGTTACCTGAAAATGAAAATGTGGATTATCTGCATATATCCATATCTATCTGTCTATCTATCTGTCTGTCTATCTATCTATCTCTCTGTATTTCAACATAAATCATTGCTCTGGCTTCACACTGGCTCCAAAGAGGTCATATTGTCCTGTCATCTTCAGTTAGATCAACAGGGTGATTGATGCAGTGTGCTACAATGCACAGCTATAAACAGCAAGAAGGTATCAGGGCTGTGTGGCTAGGGTGGAGAGAAGGATGGGACTAGCTCCTGTGGCCACCATGCAGGTTTAGATCTGATCTAGTCAATCAGGAAGTGACACCTGCACAAGCCTGCTCTCCGTTTGTGACATTTTAAAAGCTTTTGTGTAAATGAACTCAAGGTATTAATACTTAGACTGTTTAATCTTAGCTCCTGAAGGTACTTTTGTTAGTTTAAAGTTAAAAAAATGGAAAAATACTCAATCTAAAACAATTTCTAGGAATGTAAATTGCATGATTGATTGTACCAATCTCAAAACTAGCAATTAGTGTTGTAATAGAGCTAGATAGTAATAAAAACTTTAATTTAGTCCTAGTGGGATATCAATTTCTGAAGTGTCTTGGTGAAAATATATGGGGCTGTTCATTGCAAAAGAAATCTTTTTAAGCAATAACTGTTAAAACACAGAGCATTTCATGAAAATTAATTACTTCCTGGAGGTTGGTGATATTCCTTGCATTTGCTTTGGTCTGTGAATGCAAACCAGTATTTAATTCCCTACAAATGCCCAGAATGAAAGTGACTTTTGCACCATTTAAAATATGCAAGGATAGAAAAAAAGAAATAAGTTTTTAAAAGGGAAACAGAGAGAATACAGGCTTCACTAAATACCAGACTAATAGGTGTAAAGCTTGCACCTGAACCAGTCATACAGGAATTTTTGAGGCAATTCAGTTATTACATTATGCTCTCATTTTTTGGTTCTTTGCACATAAAGATTTTAACCAGAAAGTTTTTTAAAAATCTGTTCAGTGCACTAAGCCATTTTTGCAACAGTTGAAAATAACAATCCAAGCAATTTAGCATTCTTAAAAACTCCCATTGATTTTATAAAAACTGGCCAGTCAGTGCAATTACAATCAGATTACCATTAATGTTCTCATTATATTTCGGTTAGGTTAAGTGTGGAATACAGCAGCTTCACTATTAAAAATGAATAATTATCCAAGGAAGTACAAGACACAAATATGCTTCCATATCTGTATTGCTGTAAAATTTGAATTTAGAACTAGAGGAAACTGAATAATATAGCTGTACTTCTTAAAAGCTTACTAGAAAAATATACTCACTCACAGATTATTATTTTAGGACATTCTTGGCAAGTCCGGTATAGGGATACTGGATTTGTAATGTATTCATTAGGAGAATGATAATTGCAGGAAGATAACTTTAGAACCTGAAACCATCCTTTATTTATAGGATTGCAGGTTATGTCCAATTTATTAAAGTGTTCCTTCTGCTGATGTGGCTTTTAGCTACTGTATGCACCTGTTCTGAAAGGCTGATGCTGTTTGGCCTTTGAAAATTAAATAAATACCAGCAGCTGTGTACCAAATTATTTTGCAGAAAACAGTTTTTTCTAGGATGCTTGAACAAGATTCCAACTAACAGTGGCAAAAGGTTCCTCATAACAGAGTGGTTCAAATGCTCAAATAGGTGCCCAGAGAGGATGACTTAAAGAAGACACTGAAAACTCCATTCAACAGGGCCTTGAGCAACCTGATCTGATTTTGAAGTTGGCCCATCTTTGAGTGAGGGACTAGACCAGCTGACTTCTTAAAGTCCTTGCCAACGTAAATTACTCCATTTTTCACACATGGCATCTGGGTCTCCAAAAAATGTTGACATAGATGGTAGGTCCTAATTTACTCCTAAATACCTTGAACTGGTTTTAATTGTGCTAGTCTCCTGGTGTGGCCTTGAAGGTGGCAATACCAGCTCCTAACAATTATCTCTGTGATGGAAATTGTCTGCCATCACAGAATTTTCTGCATGAAGATAATTTTCCTTCCTTGTGCAAGTCTTGGTGACAGTAGTTTAGTGTTTTTTAATACATTAACTTTCTATTTGTCCTACCTGAAGAAGTGACCCCTCAGCCAGGATATGAACTGTATGAATTGCTGAATTGCTGTCATTTCTTCATAGTGCCCTTTTTCAGTTTGGTTCCTCTGGTGCATTTTGGAGACTAGGCTGTCTTTCAGTGTTTCTGCATCATACTTAAATAAAAGCAGCACAGCAAACTGCTTTGCAAATGTAAATTAGTTTGACTTGAAGCTCTTCTGAGTTTTTCTTCCTCAGATGGGAAAGCTTGATGTCAAAAGATTGAATTGTCCCAGTTCATAGATAGGTTTGTCGTTATGGCTCTGGTTAGAACTTAAAATTCTTGTTCTTGTCATTTTACTAAATTGGTTTCTCTGTAATCCTAGGTTGGCTTTGGGATAAATTGGTTTATACCTACTGCATTCTAAATTTGCTAGTAGACAAATAAATTTTATCATTCGTTGATTTCCACTGAATTCCTGGAAACCAGGCATTTGTAACTGAGGTCATAAAGTGGCACTTAGAAAAATATGTGGAGAAAGAAATGTTTGGCAATCTTAATATGAACACTCCCCATATGGTGCTTTCAAAGAGACTCTGAGGACAATCTATTTCTAACAAGCTGTTCTTCAGTATTACAAAGGATAGGTTTCTAGTATCATTGTCTAATGAGTAAGAAGAAGAAGAAGCTTCCAGTCTTGGAAGCTCTGCCTTCATCTTGATGTTTAACCATGTATATCTTCTTCAAATGAGAAAAACTATATTTATGCTACATTTCTTCCTCAAATAGACTATTTAAGAATTCTCATAGTGTATTTATCAGGTATGGGTTCTCAGTTTCACTGTCTGGACCTACAAACAAACTGCTGTTGCATTTTCAAACTGTAATTAATGAGTATCAATATCACACAGCTCTTCACAACTACACCCTGGAGGTGTGGTGAAGGGACAAGGTGGTGTTCTGGAAGATGTCTCCCTGGCTAGATAGCTTTATACGATGAGTCTGCGTGAGCTCATAATCATCATGGGGAGTTTGCTGCAGGGGAGGCTGGGAGCATTCTTGCTAGGTCTGTATTCACCATTTAAGAAGTGAAGGGATAGCTTCTTCCAATAGTCTGTAAGTACAGATATGATGTCATTTTCTTATAGAAAAGGTGTCTGCTACTTTTCATACTCACATAAATTCACAGCACTTCTGGAAAATAAAAGCTGTAGAAAACAAAAAGACCTAACATTTGAAAAAAGCCCACCCAAATCCCCAAACAAATTGCATACAAAAGGGATGATATTTTTGCTTTTGCCTTTTTGATTTCTGTTAATAGCTTCATAGTCAGGTTGTGTATTTCCCTGGCTGGGTGGACACTAAGCAGTGGGGTGAAGGGCACGAGTGGGCAGCCCCTATCAGTGGTGTGCTGCAGAGGTTGTGGTGCTGTGATGTGAGTGTCCAGTGTTCCAAGTCCGGGATGTGGCACTGCTGAGTTTGAGGCTCTGCTGCTGCTCCCTCCCGTGGCCACTGCTCAGAGCAGCCTGGCTTCTGCTGCTGCCAGATCCAGCTGCTTGGGAACCCAGTGGAAGAGAAGCCCTTCTGCCAAAACCTGGTGGCTCCAAGCTGTGCCAAACACTTGAGAAAACGTGGTCAGTCTCAGTAAATCTCTTGGCTCCATTTTTTTTCAGAGAAATACAATGATGATGTTTTCCTTTTCAAAATAAAATAGTATAGGTATTTTTCAGGTTCAGATTATATTTATTTTAACCTTCAGGAAAATGTGAACTTTGAAATGTTAAAACCCAAAGAAAAACTGAGAGAGTGAACCAAAAATTGGCATTTTTGAGATATCAGAACAAAACTTTATCTGGAAAAAAATTATTTTTGCCTTGATGAAATTGATGATTTTTAATAGTATTTCTCCATAATATGGGGGGAAATGTTTCCTGAGTCTATGAGCTTACTCAGTGCTGACTTGCATAATAGGATTTTAACAACTGTAAAATAACCTTCATTTTTTAGCTATAGATTTTGCATTTGGAAAGCTTATTCCTGAGCTATATAACAGAGTATTAAAATATACAGCAAGCTTTTGGAAGCACTGAAAAGCCATATTTTTGGCCAGTTCAAGTCAGTGTACCCATGCAGCTTTTATGCCAGCTGAGCACATGGTCAAACTTCTACCTAGTCATATTGACTTAATTTTTTAAGACATCATGCATAATCAGTTTTCAGAATTTAAAATGGACATAATTTTGACTAACAATCTTCTGTTTTCTACATGCATGAAACTGCAAGATACCGTCTTTAAAAAAGAAGAACTATAAGTGCTTTGGTGGAGGATCCAGACAAAGTGAAAATACATGAATACATTATATTGATGTAGAAATAGTAGTTATTTGCAGAAGTAAATACTTCGTGATTGATAGTACTAATAAATACTTGCTGAAAGGCCTGGTACCTCAAACCTCGTTTAAATTTTGTTATTGTTTGAAGCTGTTTAGAAAGAGCATGCCTACTGCAAAAATTTGTGCTGTTTATGCCAAAATTAAGTTACAGAATTAATTCAGTGGGTTTGTGCATGCAGTACGCAAGTATTTCCGAATAAACTTTAACATCACAGTGAAGTCAAATGTCACTCGTAAAACCTTCATCAACCTTCAGTATTCTTCCAAATTAAAGGTTGATTATATAATGAGATTTAATTGTCCATTTACGCTATTTTGGGACTGATGTATGGGATTTTGTGTAGGACAGCCACTGATCTTAGTGAGTGAAGCTTCAATGCATTCTGAAACAGCCAATGTTTTGGTCTATTAATCCAGGTTAGAATAATTCATTACTTTAGGCCTGTACTTCATACTCTTATGAAGTTTACTTCATTTTTAAAAAATGTGGGTATGAAATAAGTCTTGATGACTCTAAGAGGAGAATGGATTTAAAAAAAAAAAGTAGTGTTCCTTAATACTAAATTGTGCCTACTGATGAAGTCTTCAAACAGTTGTAAAAGTAGAAATAGACTAAAAATAGTGTTCTCTCGTCGTTTAATGAATAGAGGTTTTTCTCTGTATGGTTGTGATGGATTTTGTCTTACGGCAAAGTTACAAAAGTTAAGGATTTGACAGAGATCAGAGATTTCTTCAAAGTCCATGTAGAGAAATCTGCATCCTGAGACCAGGCTTTTTGAGTCATCAGGGAAGCTGTGGGAACCTCCAGAATAAAATAAATGGCATCAGACTACAGTAGCTTGAATTGTTTGTAGATTGAGACCCTCAGTGTCCTTCATTTAAGCACCAAAAGTGGTTTTAAATATTATGATTTTCACAGCGAATGTCAGTTTTAAATTCCACATGCTGTTGCAGAACTATTCCCTTTCCTTGTCATTATTCTAGTAATGTATAGTTACAATGACTTATCTTAAAATAACACTGATGTTAAAAACCCAGTGCATTTTACAGTCATCATGTGAGTGGATTAGAGGAACAGAGAAGGAGACAAGGTCAAAAAGGTAGATTTTTCTTCCTTTTGAAATCAATGAGGTTTTTAAATTTTACTTCATTAAAATCTATTGCCTTCTTCCTAGTGTCTTGGAATAATCAGACTTTTATATTGAGTTTGAACACTTTGAAAGTAATTTTACTGTCTGTGTGCAAAAGTGAAGCACAGAGAGGTGTTCTTTCAGGTGCAGCAAATTCCTTCCCTTTTACTTGTGAGTGCTGGATATAGACCAGAGTCATATGCCAATCCATGAATCTATTACTTTTAGGAGGGCAGTGTCTGTGAATTCAGGGCATTTCCAGTCACTTTAAAGCCTCAAGCTGGAGCATTCATCAGAAGATGGTGCCCATGCACCATATACTTTATATCTTACGAAAGGTGTTGGAAATTATACGTGGCACTTCTAAGTAGCTTTTTTCTGCTCTTTGCATTCTTGCTGTTTTCCTCCAAATCCCAGTAACTGGTGGAAAATATTTGCACATATGAAGGTCATGAGAGAATTTAGCCTTTACTTGCAAGGAAATGCAGTGTTGAAGGTTAGTGTGAGCTGAAGGTGAAGGGCTTTTTGTTGTTTGCTTTTTTTCTTACTTGACACTTATTAATGCTGGTTCTCTTTTAGAAAGCAGGTGATGAAGTGGACGTAATACTGTTGGGCAACAAGTGTGATAAGGAGTCAGAACGGGTAGTTCCAAAACAGAAAGGAGAAAAGGTATCTTTGGTACTTTCTTTGGGTCCTCCTGAGTTTCTTAGTATGTGACTGAGCTGTTCAACTGAAAATGGTAAAAAGCTCATGAATTCCAAAAATGCTGCTTGGACTTGCTCTAGAAGAACAGTTGTGGAGTTCTGGAGTGCTGGAAATACATTAAGTAATTCCTTGCTGATCTCTTTGGAATACTGATTTTTCTTTTTAAGGTTAAAATGTACTTTAAAAGTTTTAGGTGCTACAACAGAAATCTTATATAAACTGCATTTTCAGAGTACTGTTGTAATGTGGAATATTAAAATGTAATACATTTTGATATTTTTGCTACAGTCTGACTATAAAGAGCTATTGTGGCAGCCCATGCAAAGTGATCTGCATTGTCTCTGAATAGCCTTAAATAAGACTGAACATCCAGCTCTCCAAAACTGTGTTTGTGACGTGTAGTTGAGACTACAGTAGAGTTTCTAGCTGCTGCTCATAGGTGGGGGAAGAACTTACTGAGTGGGGAGTGCTGTTCTAAAGGGAATGGCAAATGTGTCTCATTGAGAGCCACTGAGGAAATTCAGAAGCCATGCTATGACAGAAGAAATTGGAATAATAATTAAGTATTTCAGGAGACCATGTCCTATATAACAATAAATTTCGCTATGGCAAACTGTATGCATCTGTTCTCTGGAACTTGGAATTAGCCTTCCTGTTGTGCTTTCAGGCATGGTGACTCAAGCAGGATGTCTCATGTTTAAAGAAAAACACACTGATAGCTTCTTGCCAATTATATAATCCCAGATTAGGAAACTTTAAAAAAATAACATCGCCTTTTGGACAACATTACACTCCTGAGAGTTCATAGTTCACATGCAAGATGCTTTCAGTGTTAATGTACTGTATCTGTGTACAAGGGATAAGGTTACTGAAAAATACATGTTGTCTCACACAAAAACCTAGAGAGTCAGTGGATGCATGTGCACCAGAGGGCAGTAGTAGGGTTTTGCTTAGGGTATTAACCATGACATTTTCTGACTTCTGGGTTCTTAACCATGCAACCAAAATTCCTCTTAATGTAGTATTTTTTTTCAGAAACAAATCATTACCTCCTCCCCAGTGAGTCTGCTTTCTATATTTCCCCTGTGTTTTGAGGCAAGGCAACTCTTCTGTTACCCTGTTTTTTCTTTTAATATGATATACAAGTGCTAAAGGATCTGACTGAATTTGCGGAGAAAGAGTCCGTTAGCAGAGAGAGAGAAACAGCAATTATCCTCTTACTCTAGAGGAAAAAATACCCTAATTAAGGGGGGAAAACAGTTTGATTCTAACTTTGACAAATAATAATTTTTAGTTACGTATTTCATATTACTCTGATAGTATGAGCTTTAAATGTTTTTCTGTTCAGTCTCTTGCACAGAAAAACTCTAGATTCCCTGGGAATCTCATAATCTATATTGGCATTTCTGAAAAAATCTGCTACAACTGAGTAGTTGTTGTATATAATTTCACTTCACTCATTTAATACTGAGAATTTTTTTATTGTTTCTTTTTGTGCAAAATCATGTAATAATTAATTTCGTACAAACTTATGTAATTGTGATCACTCTGAAATTAAGATCTTTAATTTTAACACTATGAAGTATAATTTTCTTGTATTAATTGCTTCTTATTCACTTTGAAGTTTTAACTCAACGTTTTTGAGCTCCTCTGTTCACCCCCCACAATCATTATCTTTTTCATGGAAAGATAAAAATGTTGAAGGTTGTATGACTTGGTAGAATCTGGCTGGTTTTCTCCTATCAAATCTTTCCAACAGAAAAAGCCAAGTAAAATATTTTTCCTTTTTTTGCTTTTGCTGTCTTCATAGCTGAAGCTGATTTATAGTTTCAAAGCTGATTTTTCACATGTAATAGAACTCAGTTTTGGAATATTTTAGACATATCTCTCTGATTCAGATCTAAGAAATCATACCAGCACTTTGCTAGGAAGTGGTATTAGCATTACTTATTTTATCGTTGGTAAGATACAAGCTTATTTCACACAAGTTCTCCAAACTGTTATCAAGGACATTATGAAGTATCATTTCTCAGTAGCATAATTCCCACAGGTTTATAAATGTATTTAGGTATTTTATTTATGGATCTATTCAAGATGTTCACAAAGAGAAAAAAAAAGTAGTTCTTTGAATACACCTTTCTATTGTCTTTCGGAGAGGGAGTAGCCAAATCCATGTTCATATTTTCAACTGCTTTACCACTGGACCAGTGGGGGTTTTTCCACCGAGCTACAATTTTGGAGGACTTGCTTTCCATAGAGTTTAGCAGTATGCAGGGTAAAATACATACATTAATCTTCTGTGTTCAGTATTGTGCACATATAGAGAAAATGGGGGTGCATTGATAGATGTAGTAAGCAATGTAGTAACATGATACAGAGAAGGCTCAAGTACTAAAGGTTTTTTTGTTTGATTTGATTTTTCTTTTCTTTGGTCTTCATAAATAGAGCTTGCTCCCAGGCCTCTGCAGGTACTGCCTTGGTTTGGGAAGGAGCAGGTCAGCCAGCAATGGGGAAGCTTTGGATTAGAAATTGCTTAGGAAAGTTGGATGTGCCCATAGACATGATAAAGTTCACCCAATTGTGCTGAAAGAGCTGACCATTGTGATTTGAGCCACTGTCAGTCAGCTCTGAAAAATCATGGTGATTGGGAGAGATACCTTTTGACTAGAAAGATGCCATGATGTGTCTTTTAAAAAAGGCAAGGAAGAAGGTTCAAGGAACTATAGGCAGTCAGCCTTGCCACAGTCACATTGTTTGGCATCTTCATTGGTGATTTGGCTGATGATAGAAGGAGATTTGCATGTGACATGAGATTAAGGGGTGTGACTGGCACATCAAATGGAAAAACACCAATTCTTGATAAACTTGGGAACTGGGCCAGCAGAAACATCGTGAAGTTCATGAAGTGCAAAGATTTGCACCTTGGATGGAATAATCCAAGACATGAGTCACTGCCCTGCTATGAAAGACTGATGAGTTACAGTGAACACCAGCTTGAATATAAGTCAGCAGTGCTCCCTCATGCCTTTAAAGGTGCTGGGCTACTTCAGAAGCATAATGGATGGTAGATCTGTGGAGATTATTACCCCATTACTTAGAGCTGTCAAGGCCACATGGAATACTGTGTCCAGCTTTGGCTCTCCCATTTCAAGAAGGGTGTTGGGAAACAGCAGCTGGTCCAACAGAGCGGTATAAAGGTGATTGGGGTCTAGCGCTGGTATTCCATGAGGAGAGGGAGCTGGGTAAAGTGCAGGCTAAGGAGTAGTTACAGGTCTACAGCAACTGATGTGGCACTAAAGGAATGACAGAAATAGACTCTTCTCAGTAGAGACAGACAATAAACAGGTAGCAGACACAAGTCCTGGCTTGGGAGGTTCAGGTTGGAGTTGAGGACAGCCAGTTGCACTAGAAGGTTGAAGTATCCATGGAAGAGGGTCCCATAAAGGCTACAGAATCTCCATCATTGGTGGATTTCAAGACTTCTGTAGGCAAAGCCACAACTGACCCAATATTGCATGGGCAGTAGCCTCATTTCAAGTGGGGTTATCTTTCAAAATTATTTCTGAGATTCCACGATTAAAAGGGTTGGTTTGTGTTCATCAAAGTTTGTGCATAGGTAACTTTTAGGAACCCATGTTCCATGTTCCTATGTTACATGATACAAGGAAGGAAGGGGGCTATTTAATAGTAGTTTCTGTGTACTTTATCATCAGCAAACCCGTTCTCTCTACTTTTTTAGCCCAGTATTCTTTTATTGCTTGTATTTCTCTTTATGAACCCTTATGCATTATTGCTTTGTACTGGCAATAGTTTAATGATCTTAACTTTCTGTAACAAGTTGCCGCAGCTGCTTTTTGAGCTGAAAACAGTTCACAGCAGTCCACTAAATTTCAGAATCCCTTATGAAGTTATGAAGTGGTCTAATGAATCAGTTAGAATCAGTTAGATCTCACCTTTATTTTCAAAATTACATTTTCTTGTAGCATTTTGGAAAGGAAACTATTTTGCTTTCTTTTTTTTTACCTTTAGTGTAATTTTTATTATATTTTCACTAAAACTTTGAAGTCTGATTATTGTATATGTATTGTGTTGGTAATAAGAGTACAATAAGAGACAATAGGAGTAAATTAAAGCAAACCAACCAATGTAAAGTCTATACTGCCCATCTAAGTATTTTCTCTCCTTGCCTTTTAACGTAATATCTTTTTGCATGCATATGTTTTCTTTGCTTGCCTGTTATCTCTGTGCTTCTCTCTGTCTAGCAAAAAGGAACATCTCTTTTTTATATTTCATCGTGCCACTTTTTTTTTCAACAGTTTTTGTCATATTTTTATCTGCAGGCACTCCATTAGTTTCCTCTAAATAATTGCTTAGAAGATAGTTCATTTTCCAAATAAATCAAAACACTGAGAACAGACCCAATGAAGTTTATTCTTGTTATTTACAAGTAAAGATTGGTTAAAAAAAGCTGTTTTGAAAACACAAAAATTTAAGAAGAATGTTTTGAGAGGTACCTGAAATTCATAAACTGAGACTGAATATAGAGTACTTTACTGAGCAGTCATGTACTTAATTAGTGTTTTTATAGTATGTCAGCAGTCAGGACACCTTCATTTTGCTTGCTACTGCTTGCATTCCTGAAGAATGTTCATCCCATTTCCTACATGTGTTTTTCAGCTTGCTTGGGAATATGGAATGCCATTTTTTGAGACCAGTGCTAAAGAGAACATGAACATTGAGCACGCATTCTCAGTCTTGATTAAGGAAATCCTGGAAAAGGTAGGCTTCTTTTCCAAGGAGAAAGAAAATGGGGGGGATTTTTCTTGACAGATTGGGTAAACAAGGTTGTAACTACAGGACAGTTTAAGCAAAGCACAGCTGATGCTGTTTTTGCATTATGGAGTTAATATTTTGGGGGATCCTGTAGATGCAGGCATACAGAGGAGGAACATGGGGGAGAAGAATCATGGGAGAAGAGAAAAACAGAAGAGGTGAGTACAGTTCAGAGAGAAAGTGGAAACTCAGGAAGACTGCATTTGTGGCTTTATTTCCCATACTTTTCTTTAAGGGAGTGGTTAACAGGTCCCAAGTAGTTCCACTTCTGTGCCAGGAAGATTCCTTTTTCCTATAGGTTTCTGCAGAGTGTGCACACAGTGAAGATGTTGCATGATGATGGAATCAGTGGAGCTTTTATGTTCAGCAATCAAATGTTTTATCCAATGTTCATAGCTGTTTGTTTGGCTGATTTACACTAGTGCTTTTGAAGTTATCAGGGCCTAAAGATTTGAGTTAATTAGTGGTAGAATCAATATTGTAGCTGTCAGAGTCAGCATCTCTCTAACTTGAGTGTGTTGGCTTAAAGGTCCTTACTCCTCAAAGTTGCAATTCTTTTGTAGGACTGAATTATTGTTCATTAGCTCTGAAAATGTTTTGCATTGCAATTTATTTTTAGGCAGCAGAATATTATTTTGGACATTAATAGATGTTCTTCATGCAATGTATTATCACTGCCATTCATCACCAATATTAGTTATACAAAACTAACCTTCCACTCCGAATACTCTTCAAATCATAATAAAGATAAATGAGCAAAATTACTGACAAAGTCACAAGTAGCAGTGTTCTGATTAAGTAGCCATAGGGGATGGTCAGAATAATAGCTCAGGGTTGGATTGCTTCTAAATCGGGGTCCTGTCATACTACATACTAAGACAAGTCATAGTTGGTTATTTTGGGGGAGGAAAAAAAAGGCAAAGAAATCTTTTGGTTACTTTGGCATGAAAGTGAAGCTCAGCAACTGAACAGTCAAATATTGTTTACAACAGGAGGATAATGGCAGGCCCTTGAGTTACTGGGCTTGTTGGAAAAAAGTCTCAAGTAAGATAACTCTGATTTTGTTGTAAATGAAAACGACATTGTCTGCTGTAAATAGAGAATATATTGTTAGTATGAAACATGAAAACTACAAAACAATAGCTACGATCATTACTGCTGCAAAGACAAATATGTGCAAAGTGAGCATTTCTGCAGAGTGTGTTTGGATGGTATCTAAAAAAATTCTCTGCACATGCAGAAATGATGTTTGGGTATTTTTCACATTAAGATTGCCTACAGTTATTTTACGGTAAGTGAAACCTCAGTGAGTATTCCTACTCACCTTCATGAAAATACGTGGGGTTTGTAGTGTGGACATGGCAAAAAAATTCAGACCACGTTGAACATATTATATTACTGCTTGTTTCTCATTAGAACTGCTTTGAACAGTTGTATGCTCTGCATGTATGTGTGTTTGGAAAATGTGCCCATAAGAATTTGTCATATTGTGTGTAGTAATGTTTCACCTTAGCTAAAAATATTTGGAATCCTGATGAGATATCATGTACCATTACTTTGGTGTATGATTTGCCATTTTTAGTAAAATGCATTTGTTGATTTAAACAAGAACCTCTTTAGCCCAATTGGTTTTACCACTGGCCTAATAAGAAAGAGTTTGCTGGGGAAAAAAATTCTGCTATACAGTTTCATCATGGTTTTCAAGTTCGACAAAATAATTTGCCTGTTCACAAAACTGTGAAATCTGAATATAGTACTTGAATTTTAACTTCCTCCAACTGATGAAATTTTAGAGAATGGAAAATGCAGTAGCAAGTGTGACTAGTAGCTGTGAAAAATGACATGATAGATGCCAGTCTGAGGTAATTTCAGTGATGCATCCGTTTGGTAGCAGTGAAATACGTATTTGCTGATTGTGAAAAGGAGATACAGCTTTGCACAGTGTTTTGGCCCAAGGCACCTATGCCTGGGGATATCAGGCCTCCCTGCCCTCTGCAATGGACCATCTGTCCCAGACTGATGAGATGCTTCAGTGGAAGCACATCAGTGCTTTCCCAGTCTTCCCACAGAATAAAGGGACTCCCTAGGACAGTGTATTATGGCCATGCTTTTGGGAAGTGTGTGAAGCTTATTCAGAGGCAGGAAAAATAAGCAGGACAGACTGGCAGGCAGTAGACCATTCCCAGATGCATTGCAGTAGACTGTATTAATCTGAGGAAATCTTGGACTTTTTATGTACATTCTTGATTGCCACCTACTGTGGACACATCCTTGGTAACTTAATTTACACAAAACACTCCTGTAGATGGGGAAGATTGATGTCCAGAGTTATAGAGCTCATACAGAAGTACTAAGCTTCTTGATTCTTTCAAAATTTAAAACAAGTTGTGATTCAGTGGTGGGTTGGGGAAAAACAACATATTAAAAAGTTTCATATTAAAGACATTTAACATTAAACAAAAAAGGGCAGGTGTTTCAGTGTATTGTCACTATTTTGTGCTGCGTTTTCCCATCTCTTCTTTTGCACTTTGTCTTGTAGTGGGCTTAAGGGAGAGAGAAGACATCTGTATCCCAGTCATCTGGATAACTAAAGTGCTGCTTGACCTTTCAGATACTTTCCATGTCAGCCATTCTATGCTGGGTCTCGGTCCTGCACCTCTAATTTACATGGGCAGCAAAAAAAAATCAGATTTTTTTTGACAGCTTACATTGGTAACAGCTGAGGAGTCATGCCATATTTCTGAGAACTTGCAATTTTCAAACCAATCAGTTAATAATAACTGAATGCAGTACTTTAGTTTTAACTTCCCCTGACTGATGAGTTTTTGGAGAAGGGCAATAATAACCAATTTGATTGTATTTGAAAGGCTGCAGTGGAAGTAAATGTTAATGACATAGCTTATTCCAGGAGTTTGCTTAGACATGTTGACAAATAACAGTATTTTATTTATTCACAATTCCCTTGCATCTCAGATATGCCTAAACCTGTTCATTAATAGATGACAGCTGTTCTTTGACAATACTTCTGGTTGCCAGTGAACTATTTGGACTTGTGAGTCAGTCCTTGAAAAACAACCAAAACCAAAAAAATACCACCTAGAGTGCAGTTAGCATTTGCTCTTTTGTGTTCTTTGGTTTCATGCCTGGCAAGCAGTATTGTTCTCAAGTAGGGTCAGGAGAGAACTCCATCAAAAAAAAGGAAAAGAAGAACGAAGCTATCACCATTTTCTGAAAATTGCAATAAAACTAACCAAAACTTACATTCTGCCTACCTCCCAAGAGTGATTGACTACTAAGATTATTTTAATCATATTAAATAAACATATATCTGCTGAGTAGAGAACAGTGAAAATCCATTTAAGACTTTGCCCTGTGCTGTTGAGAGTAACATTTAATGTTTAACAGCTGGATGTCATTTGAGATGAACATTCAGAAGTAGCAGGCCTCAATTTTGCCCTTCCTTCATTTCTTTACATTTCTTTCCTATGGCAACAAGATTGTTGAGATTATACCGTGTTTTCTATTCCTTTGCTCTTAAAGTACCTTTGGAACTTGTTAGCTGATTTTAAACAAATATGACAGATCAAACTAAAAGATAATCAAGTTCCTGAGTAGTTCCTTGAAAATAAGGTGAGAGGCAGAGTATTCTGCAGAAGGAAAGTCTACAGCATTAGTTCATAGAATATTACAGACCACTACACAAAGAGACTGAAAAATGCTTCAACCAGCTACTCCAGCTGGAGTTTGCATCACAGATATCAAATTTAATTCACTTCAAGACCTAAATCCATAGGAAATCGGATTTGGTTATTGCTGAGGTTTATGGAATTGTTAGTTTGTCTAAAAGATCCCTGTGTCTCCAGCAGTGCATATTCAGTGTTTCTTTATTATCCTTAGTCATGCATGGAGCTCCAGGCTTTATTTGCCCTTTATTTATCTTGTACTGACCACAGAATAATAATTCCTTAGAGAGGTTTTTCATAATGCTTGTAGTGCTGTACTTCAGATCCATTTTAGATTTTTATCTCCTTAGTAACATTAGGTATATTCAGCATTGCTCTGGGAACAGAGGTACAGAGATTAAAGCAAAGAGAATAAATGGTACCAACTCACTTAGTGCTGGTGCAATGTAAGGCAAAATTTAACTACGCTATCTTATTTAATTTTTAAAAAGTCTGTTCTGGACATTGAATAAGCCAGATATTCTTCTGGAAACAGTGGCATATAATTAGGTCATGTAAATCAAAACTTAATCACAACATCTCTGTATAGGGGATGAGATTCATTTTATCATGCAATCCTAGCCAGCTAAAATTTGCATAACTAGTCTGGTTGTCTGGAATCATCTCTATTCAATGGAAAGAGATGAGTCTTTAGGATAAAATTGTGTTTTGGAGGTGCCTTTCTCCCTCCATTGATTATGGAGGCCTCCATATCTTAGCCTATATGTTTTCATATGATTCAAATTAAATAAATTAAACTCCAGGACAACAAAAGAAAGTTACAGACTTGGCTTACTTCTGGCATTTGCTGCTTCTGCAGGATATTGACTGTGAAGATATATTGCTCTCTTAAATAGAGTCTTTATGATGCAACTATATTAAACCTCACCTAGATGATCTATAGGGTTGAGGAACCTCACAGGAGATCCACACCTGTCTTCTGAAGTTTGTGAATAACTAATTGCAGTACAACATTGCTACAGTCTACATGGTAGTAACAGGAGAGGGAGAGAGAGCCCCATGCTTTGCCACTGGGTTAGATGTTTTAGCCATGGTGGAATAGCAGGCTTTGGGAGCAAGACCTCCATCAACATTCCTTGAGAAATGTAGTCAGCAGCAGTTAGATCCTGCTGTACCAGACCTCATATCCTCCTCTCCTGCTCCTGTACCTGTTCCCACAGTGACTGCCTTCCCTGCTAATATATCTCTAAGCCTTGCTTAATACTGCTTGTGCCATGTCCAGCCCATTGTGATTGTGAGACTACCCTCTTGCATTTTGAACAAGTAATTTGAATTACAGGGGAAATACATTAAAAGTGTCAGGACTCTTAATAACTGAGGTCTCTCTAATGGCAGCTCAGGCACTGAAGTCACATGGGACTTCGTTTCATTAAGTTCTCTGCCAGTCTTTGTCAACTGTCACTGTTAAATATAAATAAAATTATTGCAGTAATTAAGTAGGATCATTTTTTAATTAGAGTAAAAATCCTCAAAATTTAAAGAAGTTATAAATAATAGTAACCTCAGTTCCAGTCTCTTCTGCTTGTTTCTCCAAAGCTTCTAATTTTTCAGCAAGCACTCCAGGTCTCACTTTGACTGGGAACATGATATGGATAAAACAAAATCCTGTCATTCTTTCAAACCCACAGTGAGCCCCACCTTCAAAATAACCAGCATCAAAATAGCAAAAACTGGTGCTAGAGAAGGTGGATCCACCATTAATCTGAGTAGGTTCTCAGCAAGGAATGGGCAGCTGAGTTTAATGGAGATTTATATATTTATTCCATTAGAAACCTTTCAAAGAGGTGGTTGGGGTTTTTTTATTACATTTTCCTTTGTATACCACCCTAGCTTTCTTGCATTGATATTAAAATGCCAAAAAATGGTAACTGAGCCATCTCATCACAATTCCTGTGTCTAAGTATCTATTGCATGCCAGTGATACAAATCCTGCTTGGAAGTGGGCAGGAGAGATAGCCAGAAGGGGAGTTTTAATCAGGAAGTGTAAGACTGGCTTGCGGAAGTGCCTGCCAGTTAGGTGAGACATGTCTGCTGTGCTATTTAACAGGAAAAACTAGTATTTGATAGCAGGAAGTTCCAACTTCTTACTGAAATCACTGCGAGGTACAGTGGCATCTGTGTCTGTGGCAGTATTTTCAAAACCTCACTTTGCCCAAGATACTGAAGTGGAAACTCCAGCTTCTTGGTGCCATTTTGGTTCTTGTCACCTTTTCACAATTTTTTGCTGTTTGTTGGCTGACTTGTGGGGCAGTGAGTTACAACCAGCTGAGCTGGAATGTGAGCTGGAAATGTTAGTGTTCATGGAGCCCCGGAGGAGGAATGCTGCCCACCTTGTTCTCGCAGGTGGGAGGGATTTGCATACCTCCCTGCTGTAATTTCGGGAGAGGGGGTGCCCCACCTCTTCCAAGGCTTGGCTGAGGCTGAGCGCTATGTGGGATTGCCCAAATCTGATCGTTGCTTCAGTGCTTTATGCAGGACTTGTATCTCTTTAGATTATGAATGTGCACTTTTTAAATGTGTGTGCAGCACATTTGCTTAAACAGATCCCAAACCCTTATTTGCTTTACAAACACCCTATATTAACAGTCTTACAAACTGAAGTGATTAATAGTCCTCAACTTTTAAATGGATTTTAAAATGGCTGTTCTTTATTTGTGGAGTGGTGGTTCTTGTCTGTCTGTCCTGGCTAGTTTGCAGATGAACTACCAAATAATGTTTTTAGAGATTATAAGAAACGTTGCATTATCAAATATGTTCCACCATTCTTGATCACTTAATCACTGAGGACCCTTGCTAAGGATATATGAACAGCATACTTACCATCTAAAAGTACTATTAAGTAGTAAAATGCTAAGGATGCAAGTAAGCATCCTAAGTGTTTAAGGAAATATAAGTCTCTCCCCTTTGACTGGAAGCATGAGGTTTGGTCTTGAAGCATAATCTGCAACATCTTCAAATTACCAGTTTCCTCTAGGTGAAACTTGAATTCTAAAACTGTTCAAACAGGGATTTTTGTAAAACTCTTTTGTAGAATTCTTTTTACCTAAACTGATTGTTTTCTTCTCAAGAAAATGCACGGGTGAAACAAAACCTATTTAGTTGATGTTCACAATAATCAATGTTCAATGTTATTTCTTGGTCTCAATTGAGTGAAATTAAATTTCTTACTGTACCATTATCTTCCAAAGCTTTTATTTTCCCTTCAGAATCTTATCTCTAAACTAGAGTGGTATCTTGTTCCTTAAGATGACAATATGTTTGTGTAATTTTGATTCTGCCTTGCTCCCTTTTTTAAAAAAGTCTTCATCCTTTTAATTTATTGTCTATGCTTGCAGACTACCAAATACTGTCTCTGCCTAGCAGAAATCATAATAGCTAATGCCTGTACCTCCCAAAACTGTGTAAAAAGTTAAAACTAATCAGAAGCTATAAAGCTGCATGTTGGTATTTGTGGGAATTCTCAAGAGTAATAAAAATGCTAGGTCTTTTGGTCCTTCTCACTCAAAAAATAAATTAAAAAAAAAAACAACAACAGAAAAAACCAAAACAAACAACCCCAAGTAAAAGTGTACCTGCTGTATTTCTTTATTATGTGGAGAATTCATTATGACAAGAAATTTCTACAATCAGTAAGCAACAGTCTTTGGATATTCTAGTCAGACAGTATTTTCTAATAATTTGACTGATGACAGCTTCAGCATCCATCCTAGGGTTTAGACACTACAATACATTTCCTGCCCTCTGCTCCTTCCTCTATCCATCACTTTTGATCCCTTCCTGGATGTTTCATGTTCTCCCCCCAACACCACCCACTGTGGAAGCCTGCCTGGGTCCCTGCAGCTTCAGGGAGGAATAAGCTCAGGTACTCTCTTTGTGGGGACAGCTCTGGCACAGGGCAGCCAGCACTCTGGAGGAGCTGGAACTATGGCTACAGAAGGAAAAAGGAAATAAATTTCATGTGTTTTCTCCAGAGTTTTAAGAAGTGATGAATATTCTCAGCCAAAGAGGCATAAAGCTTATTTATAGCACAGGGGAGACTTTATATTTTGCCCTTGTTCTGATGCAGCCAAGTAATTTTAGGTTAATCTTTCTGCATGCAGTCAATGTTCAACTACACTGTGACTTCCTATGTGTAAGTTTTCAATTCTGAATCATGATTAGTACTGTACTACATTATGTCTTTTCTTTTCCTTCTTCCTTTCTTTTTTTCCTGTGCTTTGGATTACATTCATTCCAGCTTAGATAGCTGTTGTCTCTGGAAGCTTCTCTTTATTGTCAGACATGGTTGTTTATGGCTGTTGGGTTTGGGTTGAGAGAGAAATGTGGTGAATCCACTGGTTGCACTTATTTCTCTGTGCTTAGTTGGCAAAGCTGCCAAGACACAGGCAGGTAGAGTGAGTGGCAGGTAGAGAAGTTGGGGCTTTCATTTTCCTGGGCATGTGACAATATTCTCTGTGTCTTTGTGCCTTAGTTTGGGGTTCAGTGTTCATAGTTTCAGAGAAGAAGATTGCAACATGTTCTGCATTGCACAACTGGGTTTGATTGTTTCTCTGGTCAACATTAATTATCTAGTTGAGTTCATTGCTGAAAGGAAGAGTCCTGGTTTTGATGATTTTCATTTTTGTTACAATCTGCTTTTGCAATCAGTACATAAATGTTTTACAAGGGTGGAGTGCTATTTTGGTAGTTTATCTGGATAAAGACTGAATTGTTTCCATTTGGGGGTATTACTGGTTATTAAATAGAGGCAAGAAAACAGAATTTTAGTGAATTTCACAAAACAAGTTAACATCCTTTATAACAGTTAATAGCCTTTTTTTTAGTGAGTACTAATATTCTGTATTACCTGTTCCTTTCAACTGGACTTTTCCAACCCATGCTCTTTACTTCAAATATAAGGATACGTAACTAAAAATTAGCTAAAATTGGTGCAGTCAACAGAAGAACCTGTACTCATAGAACAGTTCATGTGACTAAAGATTTAGTG
This sequence comes from Dicaeum eximium, assembly GCA_013396995.1. Taxonomy (NCBI): domain Eukaryota; kingdom Metazoa; phylum Chordata; class Aves; order Passeriformes; family Dicaeidae; genus Dicaeum; species Dicaeum eximium. The sequence continues at coordinate 2,175,539 of VWZP01009941.1, read as the reverse complement.
GATTGGCATGTATGGTTTGCAGTGACTCCTCAAAAGACTCTTTTCTGTCACCTTCAGATTTAGGAGAGATGTTTGAGGCAGCTGAAGAATGTAAAGATGCCAAATGGGACTTGCGTGGGCATCAGTTACCATCTAATTTATTAGAAAACTTCAATCATTTAATTAAATATTCAAAGGAAAAACATATCCAGTGACTGCACCAAATATTTTACATTAAAGTATGTGAAAAAGCAAACTTTTCAACCGTTGTGTTCTAGTTATCTTAATGAAGTGTTTGCTTTGTTTGTTTTTCAGAAATCCTGTGTATTACATGACTTAGATGTTGTGTCTCTAAATGAAACTAAGAAGAGAACCTGCTGTGCATTCTGAAATACTGTTTCTTATTCAATTTTCGCTTCAGGAAATACCAAGTGTTACAAAGGAACATACAAGAATTTTAAAATTAGCCCATAATCCAAAAACAGTGTTTAAGCATCCTTTGTATTACACAGACTTTGTTGCCAAATTTTTTTATATTTTATATTATATTTTCATATTTTTACTGTGACAATAAAACAGTTATCTGATTTAGGAATTATTAGATGCTTCACAGGGTGACAGTACTTGAATGCAAACATTTGCAGAAATGAAATCTAAGTACTAATTTTCTGTTATTAAAAAAACACCCTTCACTTTTTTTGTGTGTTATTTCTACTAGATTTATAAAACAATGAACATTGACATCATCACACAAGCAGCCTTCTGATATATGAAATCATATAACATCTCTTTAAGTACCTGATATTTACTGCAATCCCATGAGACAAGTCTCAGAGAATTTTTGGCTTGGTTTCTTTTATACCCATTTCAGACATATGGCGGACGACCAGCACTTACAGCAGAGAGACAGTGGAGCCACAAGCAGCACCCAGGAAGGCTGCAGGCATCTGCTCCTTCAGAGGGCTGCAAGCTTCACCTCTGCCCTCCAATGCAGCCCCTTATATATCTAATCTCATATGTATTTCACCTCTGTGCCTTCTTGTGGTTGGTCAGTGCTTGTCTTATCACCTTCAATACCAGGCTGTAGCCCATTAGGGAGGAGGCTCCACCACAGCCCCACTCCCAATTACCACAAGCTCTGTGCCTATAACAATTCCCCCTTTCTTTTTCTTTAAATAAATGCTATGTTTTGTTGTAGGCTTAACTAATTTGGGAATGTGTCTAAGTACTGACTTCTCATTACATATCAACAACTTTACACAGTAATATACAAGAAACAGTTATATAATTCTGTCAGCTGGCACACAACTTCATAAAGTGATATACAAGAATAAGATAGAATCTATATGTCTACATCTTCATAATTGCAACTCAGGAGCACAATACACATGTTTTACCATCAAACAAACAACACTGAGCAGCAGAACTATTCTGTGTATTTTACAGTTTTTGTTACATTAGTTGGTTATGTCTTGTTTCTTGAAAGGTTATTTTTATCATGTCCCTAGCAGCTCACCTGCACTAGGTGCCAAATTCAGTCCAGACCCGGCAGTGTTCCCACACTGCTCTCAATGCTACACTGGGCTGTGTGCCCAGTGGCTCACCTGTACCCCAGGTGCCTGCTTTGCTGGGTTATGTCCCCAAGGGCTCACCTGTACCAGGTGTCTGCTGCGCTGGGTTATGTCCCCAACGGCTGCTTTGGTCCAGACCAGGCAGCGTCCCCACATTGCCCTTAATGCTGTGCTGGGTTCTGTCTCCGGCTGCACCTCACCCTACAGCCCAATCCCAAATTACATTCAGCATTGTGGAGATGGCCATGATACAATCTCAGAAGGTTTTTCTTGGATATTTTTGTGCAGCTCTGATGCTGCCTCTCAGAGCTCCATGCTGTTTTTTGCTGCTCTAGTGTTCATGTAGCAGCAGCCAGCAAACCTCCCCTTGCACTCCTCGGGCCACGCTGTTGCTGAGGCAGCGGCTGTGGCCATGCCATTTGCTGTTTCTAGCTCTGCTGCTCTATTGTGTGGCTCTCAGGTCTTTGGTCTGCTTGCTCAGTTCTCAGGCTCCTGGTCCTCCTGGCTCCACCATCTTGCCGCTCATAGGTCTGCAGTTGTCTGTCCACATCCCTTCAGTATTCACATCAACATCACCACTTATGGCAGGGAGACAGTAGAACCACAAGCAGCACCCAGGAAGGCTGCAGTCATCCAGTCCTTCAGAGGGCTGCAAGCTTCACCTCTGCCCTCGAATGCAGCTCCNAAGGTTTTTCTTGGATATTTTTGTGCAGCTCTGATGCTGCCTCTCAGAGCTCCATGCTGTTTTTTGCTGCTCTAGTGTTCATGTAGCAGCAGCCAGCAATCCTCCCCTTGCACTCCTCGGGCCACGCTGTTGCTGAGGCAGTGGCTGTGGCCATGCCATTTGCTGTTTCTAGCTCTGCTGCTCTATTGTGTGGCTCTCAGGTCTTTGGTCTGCTTGCTCAGTTCTCAGGCTCCTGGTCCTCCTGGCTCCACCATCTTGCCGCTCATAGGTCTGCAGTTGTCTGTCCACATCCCTTCAGTATTCACATCAACATCACCACTTATGGCAGGGAGACAGTAGAACCACAAGCAGCACCCAGGAAGGCTGCAGGCATTCACTCCTTCAGAGGGCTGCAAGCTTCACCTCTGCCCTTGAATGCAGCTCCTTACATATTTCATCTCATACTTATTTCACCTGTTGTGCCTTCTTGTGATTGGTCAGTGCTTGGCTCATTCCCTTCAATGCCAGGCACCTGTCCCACACAGCTGTAGCCCATTAGGGAGGAGACTCCACCACAGCCCTACTCCCAGTTACCACAGGCTGTGTGCCTACAACACAAACACATACATCTTACTTCAGTACCCTTGAATAGGGACTCTGCAAAGGTCATGTCCGAGAGAAAGACATAAATCATATAAAGATGGGTGTCATAGAATGGTTTGGGTTGGAAGAGAGCTTGCAGATCATCTACGTCCAACCTCCCTAATATGGGCAGGGACATTTTCCACTAGAGTATGTTCCTGGACCGTCCTAAGAATTCAGAAAATATGGAACAACAGAATATATATAATAATAATAATAATAATAATAATAATAATTCTGTTATTTAAATTTCATCATTCCTTAAAATAATTTACACAGGTTTTATCAGCATACCTGCATTTTCAAATGTTCTTTTTGTCAAAAATGATCACAATAAAAGGCTTTCTTTGATATTGTGATATATTGATGTTATTTTCTTAAAATGTAAATAGAGGTCCAGTCTGTCCAAAAATCTTTAACTTCTAATGTATTTTATGTATTTTCTGCTTTATTTATTCCTTTTTCTAGTCTTAGACTTTTGGTGGTGGTGGTAGAGTGAACTCACATTTGCCTTCTAAGATTGAAGGCCGAAGTTGAAAGTGTCAGCATCACCAGTGATGACTAAATAGAGTTTCCTCTCTGTGGAATAACAGATCAATTTTTCCCTTAGTATTCTTACTGTGCATCTTATCAACACTCTTGCTATCTTTAAAATCCAATTTTCTAACTTTCTGGGAGCTTACCTTTCAGGTTTTGTCCATACATAGTCTGTATATTTATTAATAATTTAGAATTTTGACCTACTTTCTATTTATTTCAGGTCATTGAAGATCTCATGATTCATCCAACTTAATCTTTATCTCATTTCCTTCCCCTCCTCTGTATAGATCAAATTTTGCAGTTTTGCCTTTCAGCAGTAGTTCTCTAATAAACTTGCAGCTGTCCTGAAGTCACAGTTCATCTACTAATTCTCAAGGTTTAAGCCTCTATGTAATTCCTCCTTCTTTTTCTAACAATGAAAATAGATTTAAAAGGGTCAGATTAATTTGTAATTTTGATTTCTTCTCTTTATAGCTAATGAGAATTTCAAGCGTGGAATTTCTTCTATACATTTTTTCTTCGTGCAGTTTCCTCCTACTTGTGCTTAGGTATGATCCAGTCCCACCTGAGGAAGATGCAGATATTCAAGTTCCCATGGCAGTTTTTGTAGGATGCTAACTCTTGCTAGCTGATGCTTCACCTAACACTCCATGAGCACCACGAGTGCTCATTTTCACATCTCCTGGAGCAAAACAACTGCCTTTTTCCAAACATACTCATTCTAGATAATGTGAGTGTGCCAGTGGGGAATAAACACCACTCTCACTAGAAAGGGCCAACAAAGGTTCAGGTTGGACATTAGGACAAATTTCTTCATGGTTGTTAAGCATTGGAACAGGCTGCCCAGGGAGGGAGTAGAGACACCATCCCCAGAAGTGTTCCAGAAATAATTGGATGTGGCACTTAGTGTTGTGGTTTAGTTGACAAGGTGGTGTTTGGTCAAAGGTTGTGCTCAATGATCTTGCTGGTCTGTTCCAACTTAAATAATTTTGTAATTCTGAGATTCAGGGAAAGAATCTGATCTGATTTAGGATCTGATTCTGAAATGGTCACTGCATCTTCTGTTATATCCCACTGGATTTGTAAATATTAGGAAAATCGGGCCTTTGGTACATAAAAAAATCATATAGGGACAAGGAATGCAAATTATTTGGGCTTTTCTTTAAGAAATACCAAATATTATGGTTTCCCATGAAACTAACTGTATAAAGCTCAGTTTTATTTGATGTACACACACAACACTGTAAAGCATGTTACCAGATTCATACTAAAATGAATTTGTTGTAAACAGTTCCTTTTCAGATGCTAGCCAATATATGAACTAAGGATGCTCTGAAATGCTTTTAAAATAATGTTGTTGGCAATGGAATACATATCTACTACAGATTTTACAGACTACTGCATAAATGTGTTGTGAAATCAATGTGCAAGTCAATTCAAAATGCATTTAAGAATAATTTCAGGAATTATTCTGAGTCCTTTTGCCACTGCTTATGGTTTTATGGCAAGAATTTTCTGTTGATTCATAAAGACTGTCCCTGAACATCACCTGAAAGGCACATGGACAAAAACTAAGACGTTGTGAGACTGAGGCCCTGGCCCTAGGGTGGATTTGTTCTTCAGGTCTGGTGGCTTCATTAGCATTTTACACCAGTAGGAGACTGGTAAGAGATCACACTAAGGCATTGCTAGACATCAGGAAAATTATCTCTAAAATGTTAATTATACACAAGGCGCAGTTAAAACAAGAAATTTCTGTTATGTGCTGGTGATTTGAATGCCATTTATGTACTATTAGAATGTATTCCAAGGAGGTGGAGCTGTAGTACAGTTAGGACACATAACAAAGTGACTCCAAGAGCAAGAGATTTAAATACTAATGAGCATTATGAACTCTCTGCCTGGAGACAACTGAATGAACTTTAGATAGTATCTAGAAGTTACATTTTTTTAAATGCATATTGTTCCAGTAAAATGGTTAAGAGTGAGCTGGATTTTCACTGGTTGGAGAGAACACAAACACAGTTACAGGAAGGCAGATTTAAAGGCCATAGGACATCTAGTACTGAAGAATGAAAAAATGTTTCAAGAAAAATCAACAGTAACTATTTCTCTATGAAAGATGCTTTACTTCCCAGGCAGCAGAAGTGCATGGTGTCTAAGAGAGACACATGCTGTGAGACGGTATCTCTCCTGGAGTTAATGGTATCCAAGATAGTGTTTAAGAACAATTCCTGACAGACTAGTGCTTCAAGTTCTGATGAATCTCAGTCTGATCTGATCTGCTTCGCTTTACATACTGCACCTGGAAACCTCATCAAGCCTGAATGAGCTAAACCCATGTGTTCCATATTTCAGCAAAAATGCTCTTAGCAACAGTGCTTAAGTTCACTGATGACACAAGGCTGTGAGGAGTGGCAGATACCTGCTGACCTGCTGGGAAGAGCTCTGTGGCGAAGGACGTGAGAGTCCTGGTGGCCAAACAGCTGTCCATGAGCCAGCAGGGTGCCCTGGTGGCCAGGAAGGGCAGTGGGATCCTGGGGTGCATTAGGAACAGCATTGCCAGCTGATCCAGGGAGGTGATCTTGCACCCCTACTCAGCCCTGGTGAGGCCACATCGGAGTGCTGTGTCCAGTTCTGTGCTGTGTCCAGTTCTGAGTACAAGAGAGACATGGAACTCCTGGAATGGGTCCAGTGGAGGGCAACAAAAATGATTAAGGGGCTGGAGCATTTCTCTTATGAGGACAGGCTGAGGGAGCTGGGCCTGTTCAGCCTTGGGAAGAGATGACTGAGGGGACTTCAAAATGTTTATAAGTACCTGAAGGGAGGGTGTCAAGAGGATGGAGCCAGGCTCTTCTCAGTGATGCCAAGCAATAGGACAAAACACAACAGGCAGAAACTGAGGCACAGGAAGTTCCACCTGAATGTGAGGAAGAACTTCTTTACTGTGCAGGTGACCATGGACTGGAACAGATTTCCCAGAGAAGTTGTGGAGCCTCCCTCAATGGAGGATTTTCTGTAATTTTCTATTCTGACTAGTTTCCACCGTCTTTGTTTCATCTTGGAGACCATGGATAAAATCCCAGTCTCTGTTTGCGGCAAAGCAGAACAAGAGTGTGTCTGTCTCAGCCCTCGTGCTGGCAGTGCTGTGCCACCAGCAGTGACAAAGGCACGCAGCAGTGTCTGGCTCTTTACCCAGGCCATGAGGAAGGGTGAGTGGCAGGAGGGCTCTCAGTACCACAGCTCTTCCCAGAGCTGTGTCATCCCCAGGAGTCTCAAGGATAGACAGAGAAACTGGAGCCTGGAGAGAGATGTTGGCCATGGATGTTGTCAGCTGTTTTGCTAATCACTGCAAGGCACTTTTATGTCTCTACTCTAAAGTAGCCAAGTTTACTACAATAAATTAAACAGTTTTGACACAGAAGTGAACAAAATAAACTTGAGCACAGTACAGTGCAACCACCCAGGAGTTTTTCTGGTTCAATTTCCCAGAGTTTCTGCACTCTAGCAGCCTGGAGACCAAAATGCATAAAATAAAGGATAACATTAAATAAAATATCTTCTGAAGATCATATAAGATTTCATCACATAAGCCACTTTGAAGGACGAATGTCTACAAACATTCCCATGGTGTAAAGACCTTTGAATACGCAATAGATGTAATACCTGCGTGTGCAGTAACAGTGCACAGCCTGCATACACGAACTCACACGTATATACATGACTCACGGGTGAAAACTAAAATGACAGATACACAGCCCAAGCGCGGGCTGCACGTCGGGCGAGCGGTCGGAGGGTGGAGTGAGAGGGACGGGCTGGGCGGCTCTGCCGGGCTCTGGCTCTCCGCGCCGGGCGGGCGGGCAGCCCGGCACTTTCCTTTTCGGCGCGGGGAGGAGCGGCAGCTGCGCAGGCGTTGCTCGCACCCTGTTGATTAGTCAGTGCTGGGATGGCGCTTCCTGGGCCAGGCGCGGCGGCGGCGGCGGGCGGCCCCAGCCGGTCCCGGGGGGCGGCGGGAGCAGCAGCAGCAGCAGCAGCAGCAGCCGCAGAGGCAGCAGCAGCAGCAGCCGCCGCCGCCGCCGGAGCAGCAGCAGCGGGCGCCCGGCGGGCCTCCCTCTCTGCCTAGCCCCGCGTGTCCCCGGCGCCTGGCGCGGAGCGAGCCGCGCTCCCTCTCTCCCTCTCTCCCTCTCTCCCTCCCGGCGCCCCCCTCTGCCCGCCCCGCTGGCAGCCGCCCCGCCGGGTGGGAGCACCCCGCCGGCGCTGCCTGTCTGGCTGCTCCCTCCCCTCCCGGGCC